>CAHIKZ030000782.1:337500-420000 GCA_903632075.3 Acanthosepion pharaonis | reverse complement strand
CGAGTATATACGTTATATATATATATATATATATATATATATATATATATATATATATATATATATATATATATATAAATATAAACTTTCCTGACGATCCGTTTAGTTATAACCTATATGTAGGTTTGTCTGGCTCCCCTAGGTGTATCTAGGTCTATATATCTACGGTTGTATTGATTTTTTTTAATATTTAGTTGTTTACTCGTATCGGGGTTTTTCTTTGGGCTTCAGACCTGCATCTGTGCGATTTTTTTGTCGGCAGAAGTTCATGTTTGTAGCGCTTTTCTTTTTAAACCTTTTTTTTCCCTCGAGATTGATTTGATTAGCAAATCAAAAATTCGAGGGTTTTTCAAAAACAAAGTTATCTATATTATATATATATATATATATATATATATATATATATATATATATATATATATATATATATATATAAAATAAAAAATGACAATAGGAAAACTTGTCATTTCTGACGCTTAATGTGGATGGTAATTATTGTAATAAATACAATTATGGCACAAGGCCTAAAAAGAGAAGGGCTTGAGGTTGGTCTTCACAAACTATCTTATACCTAGGTAATCCGATTCACGACCCATTCACTCATTACAATTTGCCCATTCACCACAAAAACTCGTCCGTCACCAATCAATCCTCCATACACCATAATACCGCATCCTCACAAGGGGGTCCTACAAAACGCCCCCCCCCCATTCGGTAAAAATTTAATGATAAGAAATACTTAAAAATCTGTGATGAAAACTGAAAGGGGTGGGAATGAACCCCAAAACAAACTAAATATAAACACAAAATAAACTAAACATAACTGATATCAGTAGGGCCCGTCTAACCCTCAAATTGAGAGGCCGCTGTATTCTGCCCATTTGGATAAAATCAAGAAGTTCTATTGCTAAGGGAGTGGGAAAAGGAGAAAATATACACGGACATGGGAACGAAAAGACTGATCCAATTGAGATAAAAAAAAAAGGTGTCAAAACAAACTGGGGAGGTTGGGAATCTCAACTTGGATCATAACCAAAGAGGCTGCCAGAAACAGGCTAGGAACAACATTTACTCACATTAACTAGGTATACAAAAGCTTGTCTAAACTAACCAAGGGGAGGGCTCCACAGGAAACCACCCCGATGTGACATAGGTTTGACCTAAAAGAGAAAATCAAGGCTAGCCGCGTTCAAACGAACCAGGCTCGCCTCAGTCACCCACCTTTCGCTGAAGACTGTCGAATGCAAGCGTTTTCTATTAGTTTTAATCTTCATCTTGAGCTGATGCTCAAAGAATAGGATCAGATCCTGATGAGAAAGAAAGATGCCTTCCTCCTGTCGCGTCGTCCAAATCACCATTCGGGCCGTGGCCAGCAGCGTCAGAAACACCATTCGTTTCACTCCGGAATACGGGGGCGACACATTGTCACACGCGCATGCGCGATCAATGGGCATGAGCTTTTCGGGAGCGAGACGAGCCGTCAGATCGCCGACTTGATCCCATAAGGGGCGGACCCGGCGACAATGATAAAAAGCTATTAAAATACAAAGACCTTGACATCTCAAAAATGTGACACATGAGAATATCAACCCTCCCTGTTGTAGTAAGAGCTCTCGGATTGGTTGGAAAAGATTCCAATAAACTCATTGAAGGGATTCCTGGAAGTCCATGCCTTAAAGAAATACAAAAAAAAATGTTCTCACTTGTAAACCTACACAAGGGCTTTATCTATGTAAAATATGTGGGTTTTTTGTTTGCTTTTTTAAATTGTTCAGTGGAAAATATCATGATGCGATTTCTGACCTTAGGTCTCTGGTCGGGAAAAGGAAAGAAAATCACTACACACCAGAAATTCCCCCCATCCCCCCAAAATAAATAAATAAATAAAATAATAATAATAATAATAATGAACGATGGTAAGATAAGCCTCTTCCTTTTCAATACTCTGCCCGTACCAAAACAAGCTAATGTAGACAAAGTCCGTACCCTTCATTTATTTTTTATCCTAATTTATATATATATATATATATATATATTAATTATATATATATATATATATATAATCTTTCCACCCTTCCCGCTTTGAACTTGAATTACGCATTTTATCTAAGCTCAGAGTATATTTGTCGATCTGTTATATGTGAATATATATATATAAAACATTTTTATGTTTAACGTTCTTTTTATAGATACAAGTATTTAAGTAAATGCTCTGTTTATAATAAAAAGTATTAAATAACATTTACCGGCCTTTTTGTTTTTTAAATTTTCATTAAAATATTCGTCCTTTCACAGGATTCGAACATTTATCCTATAAAGAACCGTCATTTACGATGACGAGTCCTTAACTTCCTAATTAGTATGCCAATTAGTCTAAGGAGCGTTCGGTAGGCAAAAACAGTCGAATTTTACTTAAATTATAAACTTCAATCTTCCATGAATCTCGTACATTCAAAAGAAAATAACTGCTCATGGCGTAATAGTTCAAATGTAAACAAATGACGTCATATATTAAAAAATGGACAAAGAGCAGTTATGAACAGAGCAAATAAACCTTGCCTACCGAACGCTTTTTTATTAAAAGGCCGAGAGGTTAGGCACGTCATTTGTTTGTTGACGGTTCCGTATAGGATGCAGGTTCGAATCCTGTCAAAGGACAAATATTTTCTATGAAAATTTCTCGGACATTCAGGCCGGTAAATGTTATTTAATACTGTTTATTATAAACAGAGCATTTACTTAAATATGTGTATCTATAAAAACAGAACGTTAAACATAAAAAAAAGTTAATAAATAAATTGTCGGACTTTGTCCATTTCTTAATATATATATATATATATATAAATATTGTCATCCATGACAGACAGACAGACTGTTTCACTGTATTTCAGCTCATCAGTGTGAGAAGACACAGACACACACATTGTATATATATATATATATATATATATATATTCTAGGTTCATGTTATATCTTGCGTTCTCCAGCAGGGGTCGGACCTGCATCCTATGAGAAACCGCCATTAAGTCAGAGAAGAAAAAGAAGAGGAGGAGGAAGAAGAAAAAAAAAGAAGATGAGGAAGAAGACGAGGAAAAAGCAGAAAGAGAAGAAGAGAGAAAAGCAGTAGAAGAAGAGGAAGAAGCAGAAGAAGAAGCAGAAAAGAAGAAGAAGCTGAAGAGGAAAATGCAGAAGAATTAGAGGAGAAGAGAAAGAAGAGGAAGAAAAGGCAGAGAGAAGAAGAAGAAGAAGAAAGAGGGAAAATCAGAAGAAGAATAAGAAAAATCAGAAGAAGAAGAAAAAGAAGAGGAATAAAGAGAAGAAGCAGAAGAGGAAAATGAAGAAGAGGAAAATATAGAAGATGAGGAAGAAAACAACAAAGCAATAAGAGGAAAGCAGAAGAAGAAAAAGAAAAGAAAAAAAAGAAGAAGAAGAGAAGAACAGGTGTAAGCAGAAAAGAAGAAGCAGAAGAGGGGAATGCAGAAGAAGAAGAGGAGGAGGAAGAAAAAGAAGAAGAAGAAGAACAACAACAATACCAAGAAAGAAGAAGAGGAGGGGGAGGAAGAACAAGAAGAAGAAGGAGGAGGAGGAAGACAAGAAGAAGAGGAAGAAGAAGAAGAAGAACAGGAAGAAGAAGGAGGAGGAGAAAAAGAAGAAGAAGAAGAACAAGAATAAGAAGAACAGAAGAAGGAGGAAGGAGGAAGAAGAAGAAGAGGAGGAGGAGGAAAAAAGAAGAAAAATGAAGAAAAGAAGAGGAAGCAGAAGAAGAAGAACAACAACAAGAAGAAGAAGAAGAAAAAGAAGGGGAGGACGAAGAAGAAGAAAAAGAAAAAGAAGAAAAGGAAGAAGAAGAAGAAGAGGAGGAGGAGGAGGAAAAAGAAGAAGAAGAAGAAGAACAAGAAGAAGAAGAAGAAGAAGAAGAGGAGGAAAAAAAGAAGAAGAAGAACAACAACAATACCAAGAGAAGAAGGAGGAGGAGGAGGAAGAACAAGAAGAAGAGGAGGAGGAGGAAAAAGAAGAAAAATGAAGAAAAAGAAGAGGAAGCAGAAGAAGAAGAACAACAACAATACAAAGAGAAGAAGAAGAAAAGAAGGGGGAGGACGAAGAAGAAGAAAAAGAAAAAGAAGAAAGGAAGAAGAAGAAGAATGAGGAGGAGGAGGAGGAAAAAGAAGAAGAAGAAGAACAACAACAACAATACTAAGAGAAGAAGAAGAGGAGGAGGAAGAAACAAAGAAGAACAAGAAGAAGAAAAAAAGAAGAAGAAAAAGAAGAAAGGAAGGAAGAAAGAAGAAGAAGAAGAAGAAGAAGAAGAAGAATGATAAACGGAATCAAAAGATCTTTTAACTGACTTGTCCTTGTAAAATCATGAATATATTCTTTTATCACTCACCAAATTCTTTCAGTCAGTTGACTTCTATTTTATTTTTATCTTCCATCATTTATTTTCCATTCTTGTCTTTTATTCGCTCTTCCTTCCTTTTTTTCTTTTTCTCTTTCAATGAGATTTTTTTTTCGTACCAATTTCCCCACTGACCTGAATGACAGTCATTCATTTTCCGTTGATTCCTCTTCCTCCATCTTTCTAAATCACGGATTTCGTCTTAATTCATACAGGGAATACTTTTTTTGAAAGGCTAAGTTAATAATATCGCGAATCGATAAATCTTTGCACACCTTGGCATGAACAAGTAGCAAAAAAGAAAAAAGAAAAGAATATCTAGCGTAGCAGTGTGTCCTGATAGACCAGCAGAATTTAGCTTCAATTCAATTTTAGTCAAAAGAAGGTTACCTTCCTCAATGTGTGGCAACCCAATTTTGGACAAAAGGACTGTATTAAGTGGGATTCATAACGTCTAATCTTAGTTGGCTGATAGTTTGATTTCAAAGATATCTATTGCCGTTTTTGTATCTGAATTTTGAAGACGAAAGAGAAATACGCTTTTCTATCGTAATAGTAATGTTAGCGGATTCCTTATATAGAAACATTCAGCAGGGTTAACAGTGCAGCCAATGCTACACTAATTTCGCTTTTCTTGACTGCCTGGCCATTGGGCTGGGATCAAAGCGTAGTATCTGTTTTCCTTACCTTGAATTGTAATTATAATATTATCCGTTTCTTGGTAAGGAAACATTCGACATTCATTGACCGAGTAGCAAGTACTTCTAGAGTTACGATTTTCTATAGTCCCTGACCATTAGCCTGGGATCAAAGCGTAGTATCTGTTTTATCTCATATCTAATAATAATTTTAGCCATTTCCTGATAAGGAACCATTCGATATTTATTGATCGAGCTCCTAGTGTTTCTAAAGTTATGATTTTCTTTACTCTCTGGCCATTTGACTGGGATCAAAGCGTAGCATCTGTTTTCCTAATCTCTAATTGTGATATTAATATTATCAGTTTCCTGATAAGGAAACATTCGTCATTCATTGAGCGAGCAGTGCTTCTAGAGTTACGATTTTCTTTACTCACTAGCCATTGGGCTGAGATCAAAGTGTAGTATCTGTTTTCCTCATCTCTGTGCGACGCTGAGATCCGAAGACGTATTGGGATGGCAAAAATCCATTTCAAAAGCGAGGCAGAGTATTACGAGACAGGAGGATTTCTTTAATTACAAAGAAAAAAGTATTGAGCTTCTACGTGACGTCTGTTTTCTTTTACGGCAGCGAATATAGTACGTTCTCCTCAAAGATGAAGAAGAGACTAGAGGCAACAAAGGTATGGTTCTGCAGAAGGATGCTGAGGATATCATGGACCGAACGTGTGAGCAATGATGAGGTTTTGGAGCTGATGTAAACAAAGGGAAAGATTATACTTACCATCAGGAAGAGGCAGCTGAAATTTCTGGGACACGTAATGAGAAAGGAGAATCTGATACACACTGGTCGAACAGAGGGAAAGAGGGACAAGGGAAAGTTACGAATGACGTAACTAGAGGTCTTAAGCAATTGGATGGCAGAACGTGGTTTGGGGGAGGTGACAGAGAGAAGAAACTTATTGAGAGCTACAAGGGATAGAGAGCAGTGGAGAGCCATGATCACCTATGTCCAGAAGGGATAAGGAACATAAGAAAAAGAATTGTAATGATAATTTTAACCGTTTCCTGATAAAGTAACATTCGCCATTTATTGACCGAGCAGCCATTGCCTTTCGAGTTACGATTTTTTCTACTCATTGGGCTAGGATCAAAGCGTAGTATCTGTATAGAATTGATTTCCCGATTTATAACCACAATATAATTTTGTTTGCTTTCATCGAATTCTGATTATGTATGGATCCACCTCTTGTTTCCACTGCTATGGATTAAATAGTAATCAGTCATCAGTAAATCATTATTATCTCAAAAAAAAGAAAAAGAAAAATTCTTACAATATAAAAATGTATTCTGGTGTTAAAGAAAATGATTCAATCAATCAATGAATTACTTTTTGGCGAACCCTTGTATTACTTATTTTAAAATGATAAATGGTAATTTTTTTTTAAGATAGAGAGCCGTTAAATTGATTAATTTTAGAACGTGTATGAGAAATAGGATTTAAAATCGTTGGTATGGCAAATACTTCCTGAAAAATTGCAGTCAGTCGGAGTATTTGTCAAGCAATCTAAAAGAACATTATCAGCTATGTAAATATATCCGCAAACGGTTCCACTAAATAGCTAATTGAAATATGTTACACAAGAGACTTTATATATATATATATATATATATATATATATATATATATAAATATAAATAATTATTTATTTACAAATATGTTTCCAACGCATTGGAATCATATTTTTAAATAAATAATTATATTTTCAAATAAATAATTATATTTATGCCCTACTTTTGTATCGAGCACTATTTTTTAAAAAGAATAACAAAAATACTAAAGAACTTTACCTAGAATATTTTCTATATATTTTTACACACACACACACGTGTATATATATCTCCCCACCCCTTTTTCTTTTCTTTTCCTCTCCCTCCCTCTTCTTTTGATCTTTAAGATTAGATCGTCTATTGTGTGTGTATTTCACCACAAAATATATCCTTTTCGGTTACATCTTTAATGTATTAGAAATCCAAGAACATTCATATTTCTCTCACTTAAACCGTCTTTGACTCCCCTCTTTAAAACTTCTCTCTGTTAAGTTTTAATCTCCCACCTTCTCTCGTCTGTTACCCCTCTCTATAGCTCTAACATTCGTCCAACACTCTCATACTTACACGCTCTCTAAATTTTATTTTTTATTTCCGGAGTTGTTTTTTCTGTTTTCTTTTTGAATTTTTAGGTCTGATGAATTGGATCGTATTTACGATTCCAATGGAATAAATTATGACCATGGAATATTAGTGTTTAAGCCTTTTTTATTATATCCTTACTCTGTCCTGGACATTGAGTTCTACCTGGATTCTATCCTCTTGAAATCTTTTATTAAAAAAATATATATGTATGTGTATGCACTTATGTATATATATTTATATATTTTGCATATGCATGTGTATATTTACCACTAATATATATATATATATATATATATATATATATATATATATATATATTTTAAAAGAAAAAAATATTTTGACCATGAACGATTTTGAAAATAATTCCGTCGAGGAATTTTGGAGAAAGAGAGACGTTTTGCTGCCAGAGATCTTTCATGAATCCAGAAACCAATACCGCTTGATTCCTCAGAAGAAAATCTTTTTTTTTATTACCAGCTCCCTGTATTTAATATTATTTTAATCATTCTTTCACTCAATCCATCAAACCTTTTCTTTTGAGTGGCCAGTCGAGTGTTAAAACGCCTTTCAATCTTCAAGAGGCTTGCAATTTTCACACCATTTGACGTCAGCTGCTGTTGGCGTGCCTAATTCAGTAAGTGATTTATTGCGAAAACAATCAAGATTAGGATACTCGTGCGAATAATACAAGGATTTAGCGCTGTTTTTTTTTTTTTTAATTTTTCTTTTCTGTATCCACCGTTTGGTGTGCCAAATTTCGCATTAATCAATTTCAAACGTTGGTGTCGTTTTACGCAAAGGAATTATGAAATAAAGAAAAAAAACAAACAAACAAAAAAACAAAATTTGGGTACATGATACCAAATCTTTTGTAATGTATTCGTTCACAATGGCCGGTCGAGTAAATTCTTCACTTTTCAGCAATTTTCTTTTTCTTTTGCAATACATCGCATCACTCACGTCTGTCAGAATATCGCCAGTCACTGTTTGACTCCTGCTTTCTGGATTTCCGAAAAACCTTTTGTGTTACCGTAAATTACAATGTACAGGTCAACCTGGCGTACAAGTCGACCTGGCGTACAAGTCGACCTCACGATTTATTTAGCTCCAAATTCTTAGCCTGATATTTAGCATGTAGCCTGACCCACAAACATACGGTAGGCTATACAGTTGAATTTATCTGGATTTTTAAAAAATAACAAGTATTCAAATAAATGAAAATGTATAGAAAGTTTTTGTGCCGTACGGTGTCCGTTAATAATTAAGCATAATTCAAGACTTCAATATTAAGATCAAACAGTATTTAATTACAACCTCAAATAAATACTTAACAAGAGCAAAGAAATAAGTCAGCCAAAGATGATTAACAATTTCAGTGAATACCTTGTTAGTAACGCGGCTCAGCTTAACGTCTGGTAAATCCTAAATCAAAACCCAAATCATCGACGCACAATAATTCGACTGGATAGTTCCGCACAATAATCACTGCAGTCAGTAGCCTGACACCGCTATTTATACAATGCCCAATGCTTGCCATGGTTATAGTGGTAAACATTTTAAAAGTGATTATTTTTTTCAGTAATAAAAAATCCTATGAATATGGGAAGATTGGGCACAAATTAACTTATTGTAATACAAAAATGGAAAAAATAGAACAAAGAAGCAAAAGTCAAACAAAGAAAATTAACATTTTCAGTGAATACATTGTTAGTAGCACGTCTCAGTTTAACATCCGGTAATTTCTAAATCAAAACCCAAATCATCATCGCACAATAATTCACACTAATTCGACTGGATAGTTCCACCCGTTAGTCACTCAATAATCACTCAATAATCACCCCAGTCAGTAGCCTGACACCGCTATTTATACACCTGGCGCGAAACGTATTCATAAGTCCAGAATGTCAAGCACGAACCTCATTGTCGGTAGTTACTCATTTTCTTCCCATATGACACCAGACATTTGCAGATATCGTATTAAACGTTTCCCTTTGAAAATACTAGCTATCAGTCTGCTGTAAACCTCTGTGTTCTACGCTAAGCTGCAAAATGGCTGTCGATCATCCAAACTCTTCAAGTCTTTTACGGAGAATGATGGATATTTATTTTTTGACGTACGGTGGCGGTTAATAATTAAGTATAACACAAGACTTCAATGTTAAAATAAAACAGTATTTAATTACAACTGCAAATAAATAATTAGAAAGAACAAAGAAGTAAAAGTCAACCAAAGATAATTAATCATTTCAGTGAATACCTTGTTAGTAGCGCGGTTCGGCTTAACGTCCGGTAAATCCTAAATCAAAACCCAAATCATCGACGCACAATAATTCACACTAATTCGACTGGATAGTTCCACTCCGTTGTCCTCAATAATCACTGCGGTCAGTAGCCTGACACCGCTATTTATACACCTGGCGGAAAAATATATTCATAAGCCCAGGATGTCACGCACTAACCTCATTTTCTTCCGATATGATAAAGTACTGTAATCGCTAAAAAACTTTAAAAACGTAAATTTACGTCTAGCATTTCACGATTCTTGGCAGGTCTTCTATTATTGCAGTATGGGACACATAATAACAAAACTGATCTCTATCTATAAAAGGCAGGATGTGAGTGTGCGCGTAACGAATGCACGGCCGCAATTTTCGACGGATTTGCACCAACATTTACATGCACATGCTCCAAGATACCGACATTGCATTTCCCAACTCCCATCGATAGGGGAAATAATCGTTTTTTTTTTCATGTTTCTACAGCAGTTTTCTTGTACTTTGCGGCCATTTTCTACTGGCCAGAGTGAGAGTCTATAGCTGGCTGCCATGAATAGGCAGGAAGATTCTATTGGACAGCGTGAGAGCTGACTGACACGAATGTTAACTAGCATGCAAAAAAATCGATAGCTGCATTCGTCACGAGTGGGAAAAATTTAAATCTGCATGGCACTTTACTCCAATTGGCTCATTTGCTTGCTTAAACTCAACGTTGATTCTGATTCCGCAGAACTGGGTTGGGTGTGAAAAAGTATTTGTTGTTAACATTTTTTCATTCGGTTTTTCCAGTTACGAGACCTTTTTAAAGTTGATCGTTTTGTGTTCATTTTGTTTAGTTCTTTTTCGTAACAGAATTAATGTTTAGTATAGAGCTTAGAAAAAAATTCGCAGTGTGAGATAGGCAAGAAGTAAGGCATGTAGCAACATCAGCACGGCAAAGGGCATTCCTTTAAAGGCAAAGAAGGGCAAAAATATTTTAAGTCAAGTGATAGCGATTGCTGTATGAGTCTTACGATTTTTGAATCAAGCACGGGCAACGGCGGGCCATGCTGCTAGTACAAATATAAATAAAAAGAAAAAAATCAAAATGAAACTGGCTAGATTATATGTCCAAACGCATATCAAGAAAATAATTTTAAATGCTTCAAATGTCAGTGCCGTCTTTCCTGTGTACTTACGTCAACGTAAAAATCAGTTTAGCCCGATGAAGTCGTAAATAAATATCACTAAATGACTATATGAATACAAAAGGGACCCTTTATAAAACAACGTATTAAATGCATTAGCTGCTCACTGTTAAAAGACACCACACTTTTTCTATTAAAAAATGTTACTCAAATTAAAAGAGAAAATAATTTACTTTTAAAAAAGTTCTTTAATCCCTAGATCCTTCACAGTACATTTATGTCCAGTTTATTCAACGTTTCTTCATTCTAAGTATATCTATTATGTATGTATGTATGTGTGTGTGTATCTGAACTCATCTCAAAATGCAGACATGAAAACAAATTTTTACTACGTTACTTAAAAATCTAAAACTGAAAAGAATTAATAAAAATAAACAAAATAATAATAATAAAAAACAAGTAGAATACATTAAACAAAACAAAGCTTGGGGTGGAATGCTTAAATATATATATATATATATATATATATATATATATGATTCAGCAAGACTGTCTGTGGATATATATATATATATATATATATATATATATATATATATATATATATATATATATAAAAGAAATAACAGTAAGATATAAAATCCGGTGTTCTTATAGATATTTTTATTTTTTACAAAATAGTGCTCAATGTAAATTTACAGAGCATTAATATTATAAATTAATTGATTTAAAATATGGTTTTTTCGCTACACAGTTCCAACCATCTTTAAAACCCGGTAATTTTTAAAAGTTACTCCAAAATTCGCTTGAAGATGAAATGGAACTAATGCTTTTAATTTAATTGCAAAATTAAATTCAGGGGTTTTTAGCTTCTATTTTTGAAACATGGTTGGAACTGTGTAGCGAAAAAAAACATATTTTAAATCAATTAATTTATAATATATATATATATATATATATATATATATATATATATATATATATTGAGTGTGTGCGTATTTTAGCTGAAATGTCTGTTAAGGTACATATTATCATAAAAACTTAAGAACGCCGATATCTATAATAAATCTTTAGCAAGGCTGCACCCGCCGAGCATTTTTGCTCTACCTTTAGTTACTCTTTTATTTATTACCCCTGTATTTATTTATTACTACCCTTTATTTAATTTCCTTATAAATCGTTTTTCCCTCACACTTCTTATACTTTCATAACTTCTCACATTTTTCCACATATATTATAATCACTTTCCTTATGTTCATCCTCATTTGAACACGTTTTTTTTATTTCCTTATCGTCATTATGTTTTATATTCTTTTATGATTTATCTCCTCCGTGGAGGCAGCGTCTTTAATTTTAAATTTGTAATCAATATTTTTCCTTAAAGTTTTTCTAAACTCACGTTTTTCTGAGTCTGTCTATGTTTCTGAGATGAGGTATTATGTACAGTATTTACATTAGTCGGACTATTGTCCTCATCTTTGTCGCCATATTTGTCACAACGTTTCGGCCGTTGTACGCTCCGGTGGTAGGAATTTCGAACTGAACCCTTTATTTTGATCACTGGGGTAAACTGTTCTAGTTCCACGTGCCATGTTACTTAAAAATCTAAAACTGAAAAGAATAAATAAAAATAAACAAAATAATAATAATAAAAAACAAGTAGAATACATTAAACAAAACAAAGCTTGGGGTGGAATTCTTCCTCAAGGACACATGGCATAGTGGATAAAGACGTTGGTTAGATCCAGTGACAAGACCGAAAGAGTGTGAGTTCAATACTCGGTTAACGCAGTGGAGTACTTGGAGAGGGGAATTAACAGGAGATAACTGATAACTGACGTTCATCAAACATGGCACGTGGAACTAGAACAGTCTACCCCAGTGATCGAAATAAAGGGTTCAGTTCGAAATTCCAACCACCTGAAGAAGGCCGGAGCGTACAACGGCTGAAACGTTGTGACAAATATGACGACAAAGATGAGGACAATACTCCGACTAATGGAAATACTGTTCACATTTTTCTATTTTTTTAAACATGGAACTCACCAGCATCGCATTTAACACACTTCTGTGGAATTTTATTTTTGCCCTATGTAGGAGTGAAACTCCCATAAGTCATCTTATTGTTCGTATTGTCCATTGTCCCAAGCGCTTTCGGCCACTTTTTTTAATCATTTTTAAGGTGGGATTGTTTTAAGTATTAGCGAATTTCTTTTCATGTTTAAGATGTAGTTTTTGTGCTGTTTGAATAGAACATTCTAAACAGTCAAACAATGAGACAGGCAAGATCTGGCAGACGCGTTTGCATCGGGCTGTTGGATGTTGGGTCTGTCAATGTCCGCTTTGGTTACACCAGTCTGAATGGCGATGCCCTCTTCCGACGGTTTGGTCATTGAGGTCGTGCAGATCTTTGGCTATTCCACAATTGGGGTCTTTGCGTTCATTCTGGTCCCTCCTTCTTGACCTTACTGTCATGGGTGGTCATCCAGGATTTGAAACTGCAGATGTCTTCGTTCTTGGGATCACTGTGTCACGCAAGCCTTCTTCTATGAAAAGGAACGATCTTATATATTTTCATGTTTTTTTTCTTTCTGCAATCCGTTTCTAAATGGAACAAACTTTTCGATATTTGTGTTTGCTTCTTTTGTGTAATATTTCGTAATTTGTCTTGCTGTTTTTGTTTGTTTATACATAAAAGAAAAAAACGTTAATTTATTTTTGAGCTTCTAAAACACGTAACGTGGATATATTGTGTCATAGCCGAGGATCTTCGACATCTAGTGTAAAATATATATGATCGTTCCTTGTCAATTCGTTGTAACCAAAAGCTTTATGTTAATAGTTCCTTTTTTCGTACCTCTTGCTTCTACACCCTTGTGCAAATTAATTGAATCAACTATAAGGATACTTTTAGACTCACTGGGGTGACAGGATATAATCAATTTCTATTTTTCCTCAGATTAGGGCATTTGCAGTTGTGTGTAGTAATACGAATCTATTTTCGGGGTGTATGATGAAATTTGTTTGGCCTTGAAAAATATTACGTCACCCGTGATTGCATCAGATTTTCATCACGCCTAGACACTATTGTCTCGACTGTCGATTAGTTGTACAACGGCCATTGTTGTGATGGCCGTTACCCCAAGGAAGTGTACGAAAATTGTAACGCTGCACCAACACCTTAACAAGCCTTACTAGTGAGCAAATCAAAGTACTATCGACTGGCCCGGAATCTCTCCTGATTTAAACGTAATTGAAAATCTGTGTTCAATTTGCAGGCACGACTTCGTGGAATGGATATACGAAGTACTAAGATGTGCACTGGACCATGTTTCATTTGAAAAATAGGAAAAAAAGTAAATAATAACTGAATTATTCATTTTGTTTCAATTAATTTGCACACGGGTATATATATATATATATATATATATATATATATATATATATATTGGCTAAGATACAAAGACAAGCTGAAAAGCAAATTTTCAGCAGTCAATATATCACATAACACCCTTGAGCACTTAGCTTTGGAGCGAGAGAATGGAGATCAACGTGTTTCGTAGACTCAGCAATTTTCAATATGCTTGTCTGAATCATCTTCAAGAAGCGAGAGCAAGATCTAAAAGGTCAGCCAATCTAACAGTGATCTCATCTCACAATCCTCATACTTGCTCCATATGTGACCTCCTTTTTAAATCACTTAAATGCCACTTAAAATTATCGCACAAACTTTCGTAACTGAATCAATAATCTTTCATATCCTCATACGTCGAAACCGACGGGAGAGTCCATTATATATATATATATATATATATATATATATATATATATATATATATATATATATTGAAAACTTCTAAAGTTTAAATGAATGTAGACGTGTCTTCAGGACTTGTTATCAACTGCGATTCAAAAATGTAAATAAAATTTGAATCGTCCTTTGCTGTCTCCTTGTACAATATTCATACCCACTCGGTGTCTTTCACTCTTATTAAACCCTTTCCTGCTGGTGGATTTTATTAACTTAGAGTGAAATGATAAAAGATGTAGATAAATAACTGTTAAATAGTGAAACGAAAGATATTTTATTGAGAAAATTCGGCAAATAGTTTCTAAAAAAAAATGGGTGACTAAAAGAAAAGAGAAAGACTGTGGCTCGATCCCCTAGGAAGTGTTAAACATATTTCAGAATTATATTCATTGGAGAAATGACGCCACACTCGCCAACGTTCTGTCCAATCAGAAAACTGATAAGTCGCAGACGACAACAAGTTCAGACGATGAAGCGAATGCCTGCTTGGCGCTTGAAAACTTTTCTAAATATAGAAGGGAAAAAAATTAGCGCATGGTGAGAAGAATCGGGTGAAAGGTGGGGAAAGCAACATGGCAATCACCAATTGCTTCCAGAAGTGGGTTTTCTTCTTAATGATGCGGCGATCAAAGTGGGATGTTGTTAATGAACACAACTCCACAGGCCATAGACGCCATATTGAATAGGTCTGTCTATCACAGGACGAGAGGGTCAAGTAAACGTGGACGAAGTTGCAGGGGAGCATTATTACATTGGTTGTTCTTAAACCGATACACACACACACACACACACACACAAAATATATATATATATATATATATATATATATATATATATATATATATATATATATAGAGAGAGAGAGAGAGAGAGAGAGAGAGATAAATAGGTAGATATAAATATATACATTGAAGTTGATAGATATATGTGCGTGTATGAGATTCGGGTAACTACTGGACGAGAGTGTTAGTGAAATTGTCAAACTTAAATGGAATCCTGTCCAAGTCATTTTCGCCTTCTCAACCTGTTCAAGAGGAATGGGTTATTTATAAACGAAGCAACAACAACCCGTCATCGTTTGGCCATATTTGTACAGGAGAAAAGCTATCGATTTATCTCTCTATCGCCATCTTTTTGTATCTAAATACCACAGGAGTTAATGGACTTGTCAAAGAAAAGAATATATATATATATATATATATATATATATATATATATATATATATATATATATATATTGGTGTATACAGAATAAATTCCAATAATCAACAAATACTATTCACAAAACAGTGCTCAATACAGACTAGAGAAAATATAATTATTTTTCGAAAATTATAAAAATGTTATAAAATCACTACAAAAATAGCCATTTTGTTTCAACACTTCTGGTGTCTTATCAAGTGATGGTGTTGAATGTCGTATAAAGGGTTTTAAAAGGTTTAAAACAAAGAAAAACCCCTCGTTAGGGGAAACTCTATTACATAAGCTTGGATGACCAATCAAAATACAAGTATATGAGAATTGAAAAAACTTGAGAACGAACTTAAATTATAATAATTATTTAATGCTTTCATGTTAGGTTTAGACTAAGATAGAATTCATTTTAACTAATAGATATTAAATTATACTATAAAATTAAAAATTAGCAATTTAAAATTTTAAATTCAATCTATATCAAGTTTAAAATTGTTGCATTTTTTGTATATATTATGAACTAGTGAGACAGTCCAGATGACTTCACTCACTTTATAGTCCACCAATAGAATGTTAACCAATCAGAAGACGTAGAGCATTCAATCCGTTGTGTATAAAGGCGGCCATTTTGTCTACTCTACCCGAATGTCCAGCCCAGCTTATCAGGCGAAGAGAAACAGAACGACGAATTACGCTCTGCTACTTTTACCAAAATATCCACTGCTAACCTGAACAACGCTTTCCTACTGCCTTTGAAATATTCACTGCTAACCTCTGGATTCTATACTCGAAGACGACCGTCATCATGAACAACAAAAATTATAAAATTATTTAAAGAAGAAACTGTGGAAAAAATACATCTTTTTTATTCATTTTGTTTTTATTGAAATTAAGAAGACAGTAGAAGTGTTGAAACAAAATTACTATTTTTGTAGTGATTTTATCACATTTTTATGTTATAATTTTCGAATATATATATATATATATATATATATATATATATATATATATATATATATATTAAAATAATTGGCGGATCCCTCACACCAAAGCAAGGATAAATGTTCATCTAAACATATGTCCGCAAATCCTCGTAAATGTCTAGACTGTATTGTACAATGTTGTTTAAATTTGTTTTTCATTCTCTTCCAAATGTTGACTCATCACTAAACAAGAATGAAGTGACAAATATTGGATCGGCAGTTTGTGCAATAAACCATCGCCAAAAGTTCTGCCGTGTTGAATAATCAGAGTCTGCACACGTTGCAAATCATATAGATACAGAAGCTGCACTTGAAGTACCTTCCATGCAGTACTATTAGATGCACGACATTGTAGGGCCACTTGACGTGTTCTGATACTTGGATCGCGCCCGACAGCGTGTAAAAGTTGCTCAGGCGTTCTCGATCAATAGTTTGTGGTGTTACGGATCCTGTTTCAGCAACGCGCTGATAAACAGCAGCAATGGTTGGATCTCGGTCTGGAAACGCAATCTTATACCGTCGGGCAGACTCGTGTTCATTACCATTGGAGAAACCACATGTAAAAGTTATATCTGACTGCCCACAATATGAATATCCTGCCATTGTTCAACAGAACACGTCTCAGTTAACTCTCTACTAAAGACATTAAACGTTGAAGGATTCGCCGCAAGTGTACACAAATTACAAATGTAATCTAGTCTACATGGAAGCACACCTACCGTAAACATTCTTTAAATTCTAATAACTCAAAAAACGAAGGATTTACGGACATATGTTTATATGGAATTCTGTCCTTGTTATGATGTGGCAAAACAGCCCCCAAATTTCGTCAAAGTATTTATGATATTATATATATATATATATATATATATATATATATATATATATATATATATATATATATATATAGAAGTCAACACTTTGAGGCGGCAGTCTGTTTTCTGCTATATGCAATCTTCAGGCCACCGATTGCGTATAACATAGTGGCCTGACGATTGCATATAGCATGAAACTGACTGTCGCCTCTAAGTGTTGACTTCTATGTTCACTTTTATATTTACACACGCTCTATCTCTGATATTGAGCACTTTATCCCATATATTGGGAGGTTCGCTTTCTGACAATGAGAGCCGGGTTCGAACCTCACTATAGTCGATTTCTCTAGAAGACGACTTCCTGATGTTATCGGACTGGATCGAGGTCGATCCCTGCATGCAGAACGTTTGGAAAGTGTCTGGAAACCATACGACGTTTCGACCCAAGCCTTCTGATGAAATTGGGGAGACGGAAGTCTAGTGGACCGTCGATAGCTGTGATAGCACGAAGCCACAAGTCATCGTTCAAATTGTTCATCACGCTAGATAAGTCGCTCTCTCCTAGAAACGACTTTGTAGAGCCACTTGACATGTGCTAATATTAAGGTCTGCTCAGTATAGTTGCAATATAAACCACAGGTGGGCGCTGGGTTTGTTGAGCAAACACAAATAAGTCTGAGCGGGCGTCTGCAATAAAGATTAGCTAGCCGACCTAGTAGACGGGTATCCTCGAATACGAGTGGACACTCACACACACACACACACACATATATATATATATATATATATATATATATATATATATATATATATATATCTTTACATTTATTTAGTTCTACATTCAACACCATTACTTGATAAGACACCAGGACTGTTGAAACAAAATGGGTATTTTTGTAGTGATTTTATAAAATATTTATGTTATAATTTTCAAATAAATATATTTGCACTACTCTGTATTGAACACTCTTTTTAAGACTAGTATTTATTGGTTATTGGAATTTTTTCCGTATGCACCAATCCCATATATATATATATATATATATATATATATATATATATATATTATTCATACAAAACTAATGCAAAGGTTAATATTTAAATGGCACTCCATCTTGCATAACGATTCAAATAGTATATAAAAACCTCTAAATCCGTATATTGTTTATTCTGCCGTATAACTTATTTTTACTACAAGCTTTCGTCTGTTCCTACAGACATCGTCAGGTATATAATAGATGTTGTTCTTGGTTATTTCTCTTAGTAATAAGAACACATCGAAAATATATGTGTATTGTATCCGAAATGCAAATGTTCATTACCATATTTGGTATATAAAATCAAACTCAGCGTTGCAAAAACCAATAACTCATTTTAATAGCATATATTTTCGGTTTTTATTACCGTAAATATTTAATAATATGGATGTCTTCGCCATTTAAATAACAATAAATAATTTGTGTATTTGTAAATTGATTGCATTGCCTTTATTGTAATATATATATATATATACACAATCGTATATATATATATATATATATATATATATATATAATGTACTAGCAGTACAGCCCGCCGTTGCCCGGGGATGTAACAGTAAGAGATAGATCAAGTATCGATCATCATAAATACTGAAAAATAAAATTGACAAAGATTATTGTTTAAGGTTGACGGACACGCATGTCTTAATTAGTTTTCTTTTTTTCTTTTTTTTTTATGAATTGGTCAAACCCAAACTCAAACAAAAACATTGTTTTCAGTCTTTACCGATTGAATAGAATTTTATTATAAACAATTGTCTTGTAAATGGAATTTTTAAAGCATTCTGAATCTAAAAATAAAGAAAAAAGTGTACAAGACAATAAGAAACATTACCTGCCAAAAAAAGTGAAGTTTTGTTGAAATCGGTCAGAAAATGTAGGAAATCCGATCCTATATATAAACGAACACACACACACACACACACACAAACAAACAACATGGGTTATATAATAAATATAACTCGAGATGAGTTGTCCCCCTTTCATTCTGGTGACCGAATCGTGTATTATCATGTTTTCAAATTGATTTTGTGCAAAAACATTTGTGTTTTTCCAATTTTGGGCGCTGTCAGAACCACCGAAAGGTAATTTTACGTAGTCCTGTGAAGTTTTGTTGAAATCGGTTGAAAAATGTAGGAAATCCGATCCAATATATAAACGTACACACGCACACACACACACACACACACACACACACACACACACACACACAACCTAGGTTTTATAATAAGTAAGATTCCTTGACAAGGCCATTAACTCCTGTGGTATTTAGATACAAAGAGATTTTGTTTTTTTTTGTTTTATTAGTTACCTTGTCCAATTAAATTCATTTCGTATTTTGCTTTGATAAATTCCAACGCGTCAGCAATTACTAGTTTTCCTATTGTCATTTTATTCATAAATATTGTCTTCTCTACTGGCTAAATCGGAGAAATTTTCATATATACATATATATATATATATATATATATATATATATATATATATAATGGACTCTCCCGTCCGTTTCGACGTATGAGGATCTGACAGTTTATTGATTCTGTTATGAAAGTTTGTGCGATAATCTTAAATGGCATTTAAGACCTAAGATAAGAACGAGTCAAGGTAAAACGCCAAAAAACCCACATAAGTTATTTGACTAAAGTGGTGAAGGTTTGTGCAGAACCATCAACACTTTTCGGAACTATTGATACACTTAGTCGGTACAAATAAATGCCACAGACGAAGCAGACAATATACCTCAGGCTTTTCGTGTAAAAGTTTTCCATCTCTTTGACCAATCGTGTTCTATAACACTAAAGAGCTTGGTCTGCCCTGGTAGACACTATTTGCCCATAGTTGGGACCCTAACAGGTGCTACCACCCCGGGTGAAGGCGGACCTGGGAACAACAGCATTTAAAAGGTGGTTCCACGTTACTTAAATCCTCCAATCTCTTGAGAAGACTTGCTGTCGGATGTAGTTTACCGTCATACCCAGGACATAATATATATATATATATATATGCATGCAGTATTTCCGGTTAGCGATACCATTTAACTTTTATACATGTTTTATATCGTTAAAATATATATATAACTGACAAGGTACTTTTTACATGTTTCGTTAAAATTTCTTTTTTTCTTGTAAATCAAATCTGATAATTAGACATTTTGATTTATATACAGGAAATACCAAGTTCATGGTCTATCGAACTATTGTAATATTGACTCTCTGGTCCGCCTGTGAGACATAGGTACTCACCGAAGAGACATCCGCAAATTTGAAAGATTCAAACAAATGAAACGTCGACAAATCCTGCGGGACACCTGGTAGGATTGGATCACGAACAGGTAAGTTCTCCTGCGCGTAAAGGAGAGCCTCGACACCGACTTCCATGGATCGGACACCTTACCCGAATGCCAGACACCCACCTGCCCAAACAAAATGTCTTCTCATAGATCGCATTTGGCAAGTGACCACATGACGCTCCACGTCGTCGATTCAAGGTCAGTCAGTGCTAAGTGTTCATGACCGCCTTAGGCGATCATGTATCTTTCGATACAAGCAAATTTTTATCCGCAGTAGGTTGCCATTTCTTTCTGCTGTAGACCAGTTACGATCCAGTTGTCTCACTATTCACCCATAGCTGGGGGTAGGGTGGGGAGAAGACACTGATTCATAGTAGGGTATTAGCACCTAAGTGAATTTAATGGATCTGACTGGAAAATCTGAGCCATATCTATTACTCCACCGTGCCTCCTTCGATATATATATATATATATATATATATATATATATATATATATATATACAATGAATCATTCATACAAAAAGTAAATTAGTAAAGTCAATGCTATAAAATGGCGAAATCCTTTCGCTAATTAAATTTTAAAGATACATTTACCTACTAATCACTCAATGAATGCTATGTTACTTTAAAAAAAAACTGAATTAGGTCTTCCTTAAATACGGAAGCACTTTCGAATGTCTGACCAGTCTTCATTAGACATGGAAATTATTTTGTTTTTGGTAAAAATTCAGGTCGCATTTGAGACGAAAAATATAATGCGAATCGAAATATGTTTTTTTTAAATATCTTATTGTTATGGGACCTTACCCATTATAACATTATGGACTAACGAGGCTACGCCGAAGGGCGGAGTCTCTTTCTGGGAGGTAAACCGACCCTGAACCCGTTTATACGGGTTCAAAGGGCATAAACCGGCCTTGTGCCACATGTTGCCCTCGGTGGGGGTGACTAAATACTGTTCAATCTGAATTCTGGAGTGAGGTCCGTCAGGAGTCTGTCTGTCAGTCAGTCAGAGCGAGTCAGTCAGTCGATTCAAGAGTCAAGTCAGAGGCAGTCCGAAACAGTTCAGACAATTACTACAAGACATTGAAATAGTGATACTGGTCGAGACTAACATTGTTCTCTCTACTAAACCTGATTGTTCGTACTAACACTTTCTACTTCTCTGTACATATTCCTGTTTGTAATATATCTGTGTTATTCCATATCCGTGTTCGAGTTCTTCTTTATTGGTTCTACCTTGGACTATCACCGTGATACAAGGAACAGGACCATAACAGTAATTGATAATGGATACAAACTTGATTTTTTTTTTAAAATGTGTGCGTTTTTTTTTTTTTACTAATATGGCAATATTTCCATCCGTAAAGTTAAAAGATTCCATCAAATGAAACTTCGTCAAATCCTGCGGAACACGTGTCAGGACCGGATCACGAAGTTCTCCTCCGCACAAAGATGGAGATCCTAGAAGCCCTCATGACAGGCAATCAACTTCCGCCTACCCAAAGAAATACTCCAGTAGGAGCTCACATCTGGCAAGAGATCACGTCGAGCCCCGTGTCGTCGATTCACGGATCAGTCTCAAAATCACCTTGCTGAGCAAAGGAATCGATCCGGTGAATTGGGTGAAGGAAGCTGCAGAAATTAACCAATTGAAGAAGAGCAGTCCGGGGAACATCGTTCGAAAACACCAGAAAACAAATAGAAGAGATGAAGAGAGTCCCTCTAAAAGCCAGAGATCTCCATCCTCTGAAACTTCATAAACTATCACTCGGTGTCTGTGGACATCACATCAGATCCAACTTTCACACAGAACGAAATATCGATGAGCACCCAAAATACTTGGTAACGAGTTCCTCCAACGACGACGACGATATACAAATATATATCTGCGTATGTATATATGTGTAAGTCTGTATGGATGAAAGTATACGCATACATATTACAACAACAATAAATACAATTTTACTTATAAGCCTAATATCCTATAATTAATGCTTAAAATACCAGCAAATCAAATAAGAAAATGAAACAATGCCAAGTGAAGACGCATATCAAAATTTAGCTTATCATTTAAGCATTAAAAAAAAAAATTATAGAAAGATGAAAAATGAATATAATTTTCCAAGCTCACGAAAACATTAGAATGCCCAAGAATTAACAAAACGAATGAATTTCTGGAAAACCGGACGACAAAATCGCTACAAGTGATAGAAAGAGAAAAACGATAAAACTAAGAAGCAGAGAGAATAAAGTGACAAGATAAACGATGAAAAGGAGAAATAACTCTGACTCTACACTTGCGAAGGCGGTCGCGTCAAGGCGTACACGCACACGTACCCGCCTTCACACACACACACATACACACACAATATGATGTGAAAAATCAACCTGGCATATATATATATATATATATATATATATATATATAGTCGATTGCTGATATACACTGAGAAGTGGACGGAGTGATTGCTGAAATGTCCGTCTACGAAATACAGGATTCTGGATGCTGAAGGCAACATCAATCAGCTAAGTGCCAAACTTTATAATATGTATTGTTTCTCTCCCTCTCCCTCCTTTTCTCTCTCTTTATATATATATATATATATATATATATATATAGAGAGAGAGAGAGAGAGAAAAAAACAATACAAATATAATATATCTATATATATATAGGAAGAAACTTAATCCAAATATAATATATATATATATATATATATATATATATATATATATATATATATCTAAAAATATTAAAAATTAAAATCTTCAGACACACTGGGTTGTAGATTAATGTTCTTTCGTTTTTTTTATTATTATTATTATTTCATTTAGATTCCTCGACTAGTTTCGACTAAAATGGCCATCATCGAGAGGAAAAATATTTCTGCTTGCTGGTAGCAGTAAACTACAGAAATGAATGTCTTGATGGAGAAAATGAACTTTTGTCTGGAGTTTTCATTTGTTTTTTTATGTTTTTATCTTTTTAACATGAATCTTTTAACATTCCTTGTGTTGGTCAAACAGTCTCTTTTAAGTTGTTATTTGAGATAAGAGCTGAATGGATCTATGCTTCCCTGAATTCCCTCGGTCAGTTTGACAGTTTTATTGGTCCTGGAGAGGGGATGTGTCCCTGTTAAGTGTTTGTGTGTGTGTTATTTGGTTCTTAGGGAGTGAGTATGATATGTTTAAGCGTGTGTATTGCTGTGAGTGTGTGTTATCATTTGGCTCATTAGGGAGTGAGTGAGTATGATGTGTGTATATTAGTGTGCGTGTGTGTATAAGTGTGATATATATCAGGTCTCATTTAAATACACATGCAGATCTACTGAACTCTATCTGCAACATACCCATCGATAATACAAATATAACAGTATAATATAATGGAGGCATTATGAAGAAAAAAAAAGAAAGAAAAAAGCCATCATTCAATAATATTAACTAAATAAAGAAATGTTTGAAGAAATACCAATATAGAGAATCCCAGAAAAGGATAATATGGAAAGGAAGGAATTAATCCAGTAAAAAATACAGGAATGAAATAAAGGAAAGAAAGAAAGAAAGAAAGAAAGAAAGGAAAGAAAGAAAGGGAAGAAAGAAAGAAAGGAAAGAAATAAAGGAAAGAAAAAAAGAAATAGTACAAAGAAAGAAAGAAATAGAGGAAAGAAAAAAGAAAGATAAAGAAGAAAGGAATAAAGCAAAGAGAGTAAAAAAAGCTAGAATGAAAGAAAGAAATACAGGAAAGGAAGGAGTGATACATGAAATAAAGAAAAACATACTTGAAAGAAATAAAGAAATATAGAAAAGAAAAAAGAAAGAAAGAAATAGAGAAAAGGAAGAAAATACATCATAGAAAGAGTGAAATACTAGAAAGAAAGAAAGAAAGAAAGAAAGAAATACTAGAAAGAAAGAAAAGAAAGAAAGAAAGAAATACTAGAAAGAAAAAAGAAAGAAATACTAGAAAGAAAGAAAGAAAGAAAGAAAGGAAGAAAGGAAAAAGAAATACTAGGAAGAAAAAAAAGAAAGAAAGAGAGAAAGAAAGAAATACTAGAAAGAAAGAAAGAAAGAAATAAAGGAAGAAAGGAAAAAGAAATAATAGGAAGAAAAAAAGAAAAAAGAAAAAACTAGGAAGAAAAAAAAAAAAAAGGAAGAAAGAAAGAAAGAAGAAAAAGAAATAAAAAGAAAGAAAGAAAGAAAGAAAGGAAGAAAGGAAAAAGAAATACTAGGAAGAAAAAAAAGAAAGAAAAAAAGAAAAAAAAAAGAAATAAAGGAAGAAAGGAAAAAAGAAATACTAAAGAAAAAAAAAGAAAAAAGAAAAAAAGAAATACTAGAAAGAAAAAAAGAAAGAAAGAAAGAAATAAAGAAAAAGGAAAAAAAAGAAATACTAGAAAGAAAGAAAAAGAAAGAAAGAAATAAATACTAGAAAAAAAAGAAAGAAAGAGAGAAAGAAAGAAATACTAGAAAGAAAGAAAGAAAGAAAGAGATGAATACTAGAAAGAAAAAAGAAAGAAATACTAGAAAGAAAGAAAGAAAGAAATACTAGAAAGAAAAAATACTAGAAAGAAAGAAATACTTGAAAGAAAGAAATACTAGAAAGAAAGAAAGAAAGAAAGAAACGAAAGAAAGAAAGAAAGAAAGAATGAATTACCTGGAAAGAAGAAAGAAATGTATCAAAGAAAGAGTAAAATACTAAGAAAGAAAAGAAAAGAAAGAAAGAAAGAAAGAAAGAAAGAAAGAAAGAAAGAAATTAAGAAGTACCTGGAAGGAAGAAAGAAATATATCAAAGAGAGAAAGTTTAGAAAGAAAGAACTAAATACTGGAAAGAAAGAAAGAAAGAAAGAAAGAAAGAAATACTGGAATGAAAGAAAGAAAGAAAGAAAAAAAGAAAGAAAGAAAGAAAGAAAGAAAGAAAGAAACGAAAGAAAGAAAGAAAAAAGAAAGAATGAAAAAAATTCTGGAAATAAAGAAAGAAAAAAAACAGAAAGAAAGAAAGAAAGAAAGAAAGAAAGAAAGAAAGAAAAGAAAGAAAGAAGTACCTGGAAGGAAGAAAGAAATGCATCAAGGAAATATACTAGAAAGAAAGAACGAAAATACAGATAAAGAAGAAATAAATACATCAAAGAAAAATACTAAAAAGAAAGAAAGTAAGAAAGAAAGAAATAATAGATAGGAAAAAAAAGAAAGAAAGAAAGAAGTACCTGGAAAGAAGAAAGAAATATATCAAAGAGAGAAAGTTTAGAAAAAAAGAAATAAATACTGGAAAGAAAGAAAGAAAGACAGACAGACAGAAAGAAAGAAAGAAAGAAAGAAAGAAAGAAAGAAAGAAAGAGGGAAAGAAAGAAAGAAAGAATCAAACAAACATAGCAAAGAATGAAACAAAGCACTAAAGCTGCTAAAAAATGAAAATATAAAAAACAAAGGTCGAAATACGGCAAAGAAAGAAAGCAAAAAACAGTAAAAGCCATTATGGAACTCTGAAAAAACATATCCAGTGATACGATCTCCAGATGCCGATACAAATTACTTTGAAATTGGTGCAGGAGTGCTATGAGGTGACACATTAGAGCCACATATCGTCATCATTTACTTGGATTACGTTCTCAGAACCCCGGGTCGATACCGTTAAAGACAATGTGTACAAACTACATACACAAAGTAATGGATATTCTGCCACAAAAAAAGTACAGTTGCAGATTACGCTGATCATTTAGACAAGCAGAAATCCTTCTGCGTAGTTTTGAATATTCAGCCCAAGGAATCAGTCTCCATGTTGAACAGAAAACATAACCTTAAAAAGAATGGAACAATTAGAACAGTATCTAACACACATTTCTTGTAGAATAATTTACTTATCTAGGTAGTAAAATCGACAGAGATATAAAAGACGCCTTGTTGGCGGAGTTGGTAATGGCCGCTCCAGTTACAGCTACGAAGTAACTAATTATTTAAGACGTTGCATACTGAGAAAGACAATATTCAGAAAATGTTCAGAATCCTATCTCCAAGAAGAACTTGTACAGCAGATTTCAAAAATCTTATTTGTCTTTGTTCATTTTGAAAGCAAGATGGAAAAGTCTTGGAAACATTTTGCGAATGAACCCATTATAATGTCCAGCTTACAAAACCATGGAGTTTTACTTTGAAAAGGCTGTCTTCGAAAAAGTTCAGAGGTCATCCAAGAAGCACTATAATCGAGACATTCAAAGAACAAGGCAGGAAGATCCCACTTTACCTTTGGAGAAGTTTACAATAAAAGAAGATCTGCTATAAATCCGCAGAGGACAGAAGGCTGGCAAAATATTGTCGAATCAGTATACAATGAAGATGAGATAATATGACCTCAAATCGAAAGAGTTTTGATGATGATGATTGATAAAGGCTAGCGCGCCGTCGACAAGTTATCTCTAGTGTGGATGTCTGGAGTTCCAGACAACACGTAAAGGACCTCTTCCTAGAAAATGTTACCTATGTCTATTGCACGGCTGCTTAGCGTAAGCTTAAAACTGGTAAGAAGATTGGATTTAGGCTACACTCACAGGCTAATAGTGATTTTGAATATCACTTGGAGAGATCGTTTTAGCAATGAATAATTTCATGGGAACTTCTGTTTAGTGTCAGTCATTTGCCAAAGGGCTTAGAGTTAGATTTGCAGAACATTGCCGGGGAGCTAAAGACGCAATTGACAAGCCAACGGTGTTATCGTGCAGATTTGTGACGACATGAACGTTAAGGCCTCTAACCTGTCTAATATGGGGAACGATAGATTTCGATGGCGAAAGAGAGTCATGGGAATCCGGGCCAGAAAGAAACAAACAAATAAACAGAGAGAGAAAAAGAGAGAAGTGGTGAAAGAACGAATAAAAAAGAGAGAAAGAAAAACAGAAAGGGAGAAGAAAGAAAGAAAGAAAGAAAGAAAGAAAGAAAGAAAGAATACAGATATATGAACATGGGAAAGAAAGAAAGAGTATATCCAAACATCTAGAAAGAATGAATGAAAAGAAGGAGAAATGAAGAAAGAGAGAGAGAGAGAGAGAGATGGATAGAGAGCTAGAGAGAAAGAAAGAATAGATATGAATAGAGAAAAAGAGGATAAAGCCTAGAAGGATATGAACAAATATAGAAAGAATAAAAATGAGAAAAGAAAGAAAGAGAGAGAATGAGATAAAGAAAAGAAAAAACATAAGAAAGAAAGAAAAAGAAGGAAAATAAATAGAGAGAGAAAGAAAGAAAGAAAAAGAAAATGAGAAAAAAGGAAGGAAAACGAAAGAGAAAATAGAAACAAAGAAGAAGAAAGAAAACAAGAAACAAAGAAGATAAATACAGAAAAGGAGGAAACGTCAAGCAGGATATGAAGAAATAACGCAATAGTAGAAAAGGAAAGAAAGAAAGAAAAAAAGAAAGAAGGAAGATAAAGAAAGAAAGAAAAAATAAAGAAAGATAGCAATAAAGAAAGAGAAATAAGAAAGAAAGAAAGAAAGAAAGAAAGAAGGGACATAAAGAAAGAAGATAAAGAAAGAAAGCAATAAAGAAAGATAGCAATAAAGAAAGAGAGAAAAAGGGAAGAAAGAAAGAAAGAAAGAAGGGAGATAAAGAAAGAAAGAAAAAATAAAGAAAGATACCAATAAAGAAAGAGTGAAAAGGGAAAGAAAGAAAGAAAGAAAGAATGAAGGAAGATAAAGAAAGAAAGAAAAAATAAAGAAAGATAACAATAAAGAAAGAGAAAAAGAAAGGAAGAAAGAAAGAAAGAAGGGAGATAAAGAAAGAAAGAAAGCAATAAAGAAAGATAGCAATAAAGAAAGTGAGAAAAGGAAAGAAAGACAGAAAGAAGATAAAGAAAGAAAGAAAGCAATAAAGAAAGATAGCAATAAAGAAAGAGAGAAAAAGGAAAGAAAGAAAGAAAGAAAGAAGGTAAAGAAAGAAAGAAAGAAAGCAATAAAGAAAGAGAGAAAAGAAAAGAAAGAAAGAAGATAAAGAAAGAAAGCAATAAAGAAAGATAGCAATAAAGAAAGAGAGAAAAAGGAAAGAAAGAAATAAAGAAAGAAGGTAAAGAAAGAAAGAAAGAAAGCAATAAAGAAAGAGAGAAAAGAAAAGAAAGAAAGAAGATTAAGAAAGAAAGAAAGCAATAAAGAAAGAGAGAAAAAGGAAAGAAAGAATGAAAAAAGAAAGAAAGAAAGAAAAGGGAAAGAAAGAAGGAAAGAAAGAAAAAAGAACGTGGGAAAAAGCAAAGAGAGAAAGAAAGATACAGGAAGTTGAAAATAAAATAGGATAAATATTTGAAATGAAAAATGCGCATAAGTGTTTGAAAATTTGCAATTTGTATATAACGCCATTACCCTAGGTTGGTCACTTTCTCCTCATGCTAAATGGTTGCATGCTTTTTAGACAGATGTCGTATATACTTCGGCCAGATATTAAACGCTAGGTAATTATATTTTTAACATCGCTGTCCTGTTCAGATAAACAAAAAAACCTTGAAAGTCCGTTAATCATCTTGTTTCTTCCCACAACCAATGTTTGATGACTTGTTCTTTTGTTTATCTCAGATTTTTATTCCCATTCTTGGCCGCACATTGACAAGATGGCTTAGTCCTCCGAACCATCTATTAGCGTCAATCAAATTTTAAAAAATAAGCCTGATTTAATTATGTCTAATTGTAACCCTTCAAAATATCCGTGGTTAATATTGATATGTCAAAGACCACGTAAAGATCTGACGTTTGTTAAATGTTTTCTATGGAAGACATGAAGTACTAATCTTTGTAAGCATGTCAAGAAAAAGAAAAGCCGTTAATCTCAGAGGTTTACTGTTAGAAAATGAATTTGGAGCGGTATCTGCGTGGGATAGGAGCACAGAGGAATGAGAAAAAATGGACGAGAGGAAGAGATATCTAACAAATAAAGAAGACAAGAGGCGAAAAGAAATTAAAGTGAGATTCAAGTAAAAGGAATAAAAGAAAGAAAGTATAAGAAAGGGTTAATAAAAGAATAAAGATGATTTATAGAAGAAAAGAAAGAGAACTGCTGTAACATAGAAATTGTTACCGAATAAGGAATAACCAAAAATGGAGGTTGGAAATGAAATGGTAATTATAACATCAATAAAATACAATACTCGCCAGCGGCGTGAAGTAGGTAAACCACTGCTAGTGGTGGACTACATAGACACCATATTAACTCCAATTACAATAGTGTCCAACGTATTTATGACTATTAGAGCATACCTATCAGTATTCATAGTTACGGTATATAACACTTTCTTTCTTTCTTTCTTTCTTTCTTTCTTTCTTTTCTTTTCAATCTCTATCTGTCTTTCTCATCGATCATTTTCTCTCCCTCCCTCCCTCTCTCGAAACTAAAACTCATTTTTACTTTTTTGACTGCTTTCATAATAGATGTTTTCATTAAGATTTCTAAATTTTACAATTTATAAAATCTTTTGTAAATTTTAATTTAACATTCTATATTACATAAACTCTTTTAATTTCTGGTGACAATAAAGACAAAAATTGTCCAACATTGGGGATATTTTTTAATAAGTTGGTTCCGCGTCTCGTATATACGAGTTTGTCGTTACTTGAAAATTTTCATGCAGCAAGGGCGAACTATCATTGTTGTTTCGCCCGTGTGTTGTTTGATTTATTGAAATTGTCATCTTTGATAATGGCTTATGTAAGTCGAAAGCTTAGATTGGATTTAAACATGTATCAATATGATGTTTTCCTTTCGTCTTTCAATGATAATGTTATTAAGCTTATCAGAGAATATGAAAGGAACTTTGTGTACATTATTTAATGAAACATGCATTAATATATATATATATATATATATAAATAATTTGTGTACATTATTTAATGAAACATGCATTAATATATATATATATATATATATATATATATAGTATGTTACATTCGGACATATGTAAAACCGCTACATTAATGCATTCATATTTCGATGCATAAGGTGGTAGTAAATGATGGTACTACAAATTTTATATTTACTAACAAACATTATATACATATATATATATGTGTGTGTGTGTTTATATATATAAACAAACATTATATACATATATATATGTATATATATATATATATATATATATATATACAACACACACACACACACACACACACATATATATATATATATATATATATATATATATATATATATATATATATGTATCTAATGTTTGTAAGTAAATATTAAAAAGTTAAAGTACCATCATTTACTACCACCTGATGCGATGCGATGATATGTATATATATATATATATAGTAAGGTAATGACGGGTTTGGTATATATATATATATATATATATATATATATATAGTAAGGTAATGAAGGGTTTGGTAATCCGTATGGATAATTCCAAAGAAGATGTAATCTAGAGAGCTCAATGTAACAAAAGACCGAATATTAATTACATAATTAAGCAAGAGTCAACCTTAAGTTTTCATGACTATAATTTATTTCACCAGAAAATATATTTTTCCTGGTTCATCCGGTCTCATCTCTAGTTACAAAGAAACCAAATTAATTTATATATGACCGCCATGAAAAAAACATTTTTATTACCACTTATGATGATAATAGCTTAAAAAAAAATTAAACTGAAAAACGTGCTAGCTAAACGGTTTCCGTACTTCGCTTAACAGACTAAATCGAGGTCAATAAATTATCACTGAAAATAGAGGGAGAATATGTACTGAGGTTAAAAAAAAAATTGCTTAAATGAAAATTAGAGTCCCAGTGCCAAATCTTTATGTATACACAGAGATGGCTTCAAGAACAAAATATAAATGGCCTCCAACACCTTCAGGTGGTAATACGAGTGGGACTTTCTAAAAATGGTAAATGTGTCCACACTGAAACTATTTATTAGGTCCTCTGCGATGGAAGACCTGTATGTCTTGGTCAGAATGTCTGAAGAAGTGTACTTAAGATTGCGGATTTTCGTTGAAACGTGTTGCTTTATTCTGACATCCAGCCTTTGAGTCGTTATCCCTATATAGTGTAAGCCACAACTACATTTAAAGGAATAAATTAAAGAACTATTATTATGTGGAGGAAGAATGTCCTTCCGTATGGACAGGCTTGACAGAGAAAGCCACACACTAGTTAGCGGCAAAGTAACAATGTCGAACTGCTACAGACACCTGCTTAGCATATCTATCTCTGAGAGGGAGCCGCAGGTACACTGGACATCTTTGTACTATAGCAGGTTTAACTTTATTGAATTCAACAATTTTATTTTTAATTATTGCTGGAACAATGCCTAATGGATAGGCATTGTTACAGAGAGTAGTAGTAATAAACCAGAGTTCATCATCCAACTTAATCTTAAATCCAACTTAATCTTTGATCATTAAAGCCCTATGGGTAAGGGTTTTAATTAAATTAATTTTACGTTCTACCGGACAAAAAGAATCCCATTTATTGTGTTCATCTGAAAATTAATTTGAAACCAACCATTAATAAGATTAATTATGAATATTGTACAAATGTTTTAAAATGTTTACATTAGAGAGGTTTTTTGTACTAACTATTTTAATACTTTTTAAAAACACTCAGACTTTCATTACCTAGTTACCTCCCTTGCATTTTATATCAAGCTTAATCATGCAACACAAAAGTTCGTCGATTTTCACTTCACTTGCAAACAAATTTTAACATTCAGATGAACACAACAATTTTATCATAGAAAAATGATGGACATTACAATATTTGTCTTAGAAAAAGCAAAAACGTGATGTAAAAATATATAGTCTAAATTATTCAATGAAACATATTTCAATGAAAACATTCTGCCAAAATATATGCTATATATATATATATATATATATATATATATATATATATATATATATATATATATATATATATATTGTGTATATTTAGGCATCAATGTTTCATTAATGGATGTTTCATTAAATAATATAGACAAGTTTTTTTCTATTTATTTTAAGTAACCTGAACAAAATAGACTACGAAATCTCCACAAATATCCTTAAATGCCTATAATTGATAACAGAAGCCATTGGTTTATACCAACGGCTTTCCATACTTAATACTTCTCGTTTTCACTCTCGCGTGGTCATGTGTGACGTCACGAACTGCGACGCGATTTTCGCTTCCGCGTCACGTATACACCAGTTAGTCGTTGTTTTGAAATTTTTCATGCAACAAAAACAGACTATCATCATTGTTTTGTCCTTGTATTGGTTGATATATTGAAAAGTAATTGTCATCTTTGATAATGGCTTATATAAGCCGAAAGCTTAGATTGGATTTAAACATGTATCAACATGGTGATTTCCTTTCGTCTTTCAATAATAATGTTATTAAGCTTTTCAGACAATACGAAAAGAACTTACTTAAAATAAATAGACAAATCTTGTCTATATTATTTTATGAAACATGCATATATATATATATATATATATATATATATATATATAGAGAGAGAGAGAGAGAGAAAGTGAGATATATGATAATATTGAATTAACTCGATAGATAATGGACAGCTATATATTAAAATAAACAGACTGTGATAGATAAATCGATCGATCGATAGATAGATAGATAAATAGATAGATCAAAATATACGAGCGTATTGTCTAATAAATTAATTTCGTTAACCTGTGTGGGCGGGCCTGTTTGTGCTTAAAATTTGCATCGACCTCAACGAAAGCACAATCTGTGGAAAGAGTCGGTGCTTATTGCAATTCATTTTTAAAGCAATTCATTTATTTTGAAACTAAGTTTCCATAAGTACTTTAGAATTTTAATTAATTGGTAAAATTAATTAAAATCCTTTCTTAGTTTGGATCAAGGCCATTTTGGGGTGAACCAGAACCGAAAGTTCGTATTATCGAGTCGGCTAGGTTGTTTGCTTTAATGATATTTTTCTTCTCAGTGCCGTATCATTTCGCTCACGACTCTCCACGATTTCCTACGCTTTGTAAAGTACTTTTTCTCTTTTTGTAAACCTCTTCTAAACCCTGTTTGCCATCCATTCATCTAGGCTCGTCATTTGTTCCTTTATTGTGTACATAATTTTATACGTTCAGAGTAAAGACATGTTTTACACACACACACACACACACACACACACACACACACACACACACACACACACACACACACACACATATATATATATATATATAGTTATTTATTTAAAATTATGACATAAATATGTTATAAAATCACTACAAAATAGCCATTTATTTCAACACCTAGTAATTGTTGGTTATTGGAATTTAATCTGTATACACAATCATATACTTATATATATATATATATATATATATATATATATATATATATATATATATATATATATATTGATCATAAAATGTATTGTAATTTTATTCTAAAATGTATTGTTTATTTTTGTTTTGGGTGCGTTTCATATTTACCCATAGTTGGGACGCTAACAGGTGCTACCACCCAGGTCAGGGTAGATAGCAATTAAGAGATGGATCGACGCCCTCAAAAAATCTCCAACCTACCGATCAAAGCCCTTTCTGCCGGATGTAGTTTATCGACGGCATGAGAAGGTAAAGCATATGAGAATATATATATATATATATATATATATATATATATATATATTATTATTATTAAGGAGAGAAGAAATTAAAAGCGAAATAAGCTGTTACCATAGAACTTACGTTTCCATCTAGCCATTTCAACTGTAAATTGATGAGACCTTTCCGCCAATCAAGTACAGCGCTTAAATTCTAGGTACCATCGAGGTAAGCCCCATGACAGTACATCTATAAAAGGCACAGGGTAACTACGTCATAGCGCTGGGAAAGGGACTGATGACCAGGTGCCAGGTCAGGACCAACAACATTTCAGATTCTCTTTCGTATTTTATGAAGAATCTCTAAATATATAGCAAGATCAGCAGACTTGATATGGCAGGAATATTCAGAGCAACGACGAATGGTCGTCTTATAAATATTTAAGGCAGATTCTGGATAGAAAAATTGTCTAGAGAACCAACTTTCCTAGTTGCAGGCTTAACAATTAATGCAATATACTATTTCCCCACCATACCAACGGAAAACGTTAATTCCAAAGAGCGGAATGAGTCAGTCCCTGGAAGTTAGAAACAGTCATGTTGATGGATGGAAAAATGTTATCTCAGATGATTAAAAGAGAGCAGTTTTGCTTTGTGGCGTTAAAATTAACAAATCATTCCTTGCCCCATTTAATAACAGATTTAAGGTAATTTTTAAAATCAGCTGCCAGTTTGACCATATCGAACTGATCCGACTTACTTTTAAGACAGAAGTCAATATTTGTGTCATCAGCATAGATACCTAGCTGGGAGTGATGACATTTATTTTATAAATTTGGAAGAACGTCGATCCAAGGAAAGAGACTTTAATGCAGTTTCTATCCCACGAACGCAGGTGTTCTTCCACTCTATTCCTTATCTACATAAATGACCTTCCTGACGCCATAAATTCCCAAGTTGGCAACTACGCGGATGACACCACAATTTGTTCCTGCCACAAAAAATAATCTAGTGTCACTGACAAAACTAACGTGGCCGTTCGTCTCGAAAAGGACCTCCAATCGGTTGTGAACTGGGGTAGGAATTGGCTGGTCAACCATAATGTTTCAAAAACAAAACTGCTCTCTTTAATCACCACAGAGATCCTTCCCTGCCCTCCATTAGAATGGCTGACGCTCAACTTCTCGAGAGCAACTCTCTGCGGCTTCTCGGTCTCACGTTGACTGCTGACCTGAGATGGAACAAATACATTGAGTCAATTGCTTCGTCCACCGCAAGGGAAGTTGGCTCCCTGAGCCGCGCCAGAAAATTTTTCTCCCCGGAATCGATCCTTCAGATCTACAAATCACCATTCGCCCTTGCATGGAGTATTGCTGCCATATATGGTCTGGAGCCCCTACTGTTGGCCTCGGGGTTCTTGATAGGCTCCAGCGGCGGATATGCAATATAATTGGCCCTGTTCTGTCATCTCGTCTACAGTCACTTTCTCACAGACGTGCCGTCGCCTCTCTCTGTCTTTTTTACAAATACTTTCATGGCAATGTCTCCGAGGAGATGCAATCGCTGGTTCCCAGACGTCATGAGTTCAAGCGCCCTACGAGGCTGGCATCCCGCTCTCACCCCTTCACTGTCGAAACTACTAAATGTAGCCGTCTCTTCTACTCCAATAGCTTCATGTCTCGCACCTCTCGCCTGTGGAACTCCCTTCTCTATTCCAGTTTCCCCGAGAAGTATAATCTCCAACTATTCAAATGTAATGTCAATCGATATCTCCAGTTGCCTTGATCTATCCACTATCCATCTCCTCATCCTTTCTTCTATCACTCTTATCTGATCTTGCTCCAAATTTTCTGTAACCCCTTGCGTCCTAGTGGCTTCTCGCCTTGCTTGGGGTGAAACGCTTAAAAAAAAAAAGGTATCATTTCGCCATTTCATAAAGATTAAATCAGTTAAAAATTTCGTCCAGCATTTAAACTTGTGAAGAAAACAAATGTGCAAAACTCTGTCAAATGCCTTCGAGATATTCAAAGCAACAGCCCAAGTTCCACCATTTTTATGTAAAGTTTGATAGACACTTTCAGCAAAAACCCTCAACGCGTCAGCAGTAGCGAAAGTATTGTTTATCTGAAAGAAGACCCTGTGATGTGAAATGCTTAAATAGAAGCATCATAATTTTTCAACTTTTGAGGAATATGCCAAACCAACAAGCGTGAGCTTTACCGTTCTTATCTAAAGCTTCATATTTTCTTTCAGAAATAATCTTTAATGCATCAGCAGTTGATCTCGAGAAACGAAAGACATACTGCTTATCTGAAGGAAGATCCTGTGAGGTTAGATGCTTAACAAATTCACTGTTAATTAGAGAGTCTAGATCTTTGCTGAAAAAAAGGTAAAAAGCTAATAGATTGGTAGTTAGAAGGATTCGATGAAAAGATAGCCGTTTCGTTTTGAAGACGTTAGAATTAACAAGTCCTTTTTTGCTCCAGTTAACAACAGATTGTAGGCAATAATTGTCAACGCATCAGCAGCTGACCTAGAGGAGCTAAAGTTATATTGCTTCTTTGAATGAAGACTTTGTGATTTGAAATGCTTAACCATTTCAGAGTTAATTAGAACTTATAGTCTTTCTTTCTTTTTATGCGTCATGTCCTTTCAGGTAGTAGGCGATCATGACTCTCCATCTCCCTTTATCCCTTGAAGCTATAAAGAAGTCCCTACCTTCTGCTTCCTCTCACAGACCACGTTCTGTCATCCACTTGCTTAAGTCCACCCTTATCTCCCTTTCGCTCTATTCGACCCGTGAGTATCAGATTCTCTAGGCCCTCCTTCTTCATTACGCGTCCCAGAAACTTCAGCTGCCTGTTCCTGATATTAAATAAAAGCTTTCTCCTTGTTTGCAACCTCTCTAAGACCACATCGCTGCTCACACGCTCGGTCCAAAAAAACAAAAAAACAGCATGAGCGTCACCATATTTTTCTAAAGATTAGCAGACTTTTACAACAAAGGCTGTTAACCCATCCGCAGTTGACTTAGAGAAGCGTAAGTCTGATTATCTGAAAGAAGACCCTGTGGAGTGAGATGCTTAATCAATTCAGAGTTAATTAGAGCCTCTAGTACTTTGCCAAAATGAGGTCGAAGGCTAATAGGCCGATAGTGAGAAGGATCAGACAGTTCGTCTGAGTTCTTGAAGATTGGAGCTACAGAAGAGAATTTCCAAGAAACAGGAAAGCAATTATTTCTTCTTCTTCTTTTTCCTCTTCCACTCCCCTCCTCCTTTTCCTTCTTCTTCCCCTCCCCTCCTCCTTTTCCTTCTTTTTCTTCTTCTTCCCCTCTCCTCCTCCTTTTCCTTCTTCTTCTTCTTCCTCCCCTACCCTCCTCCTTTTCCTTCTTCTTCTTCTTCTTCTCCCCTCCTCCTTTTCCTTCTTCTTCCCCTCCCCTCCTCCTTTTCCTTCTTCTTCTTCTTCTTCTTCTTCTTCTTCTTCTTCTTCCCTACCTCTTCTTCTTCTTCTTCCCTATCTCTTCTTCTTCTTCTTCTTCTTCTTCTTCTTCCCTACCTCTTTTCCTCCTTCTTCTTTTTCATTTTCTTCTCCCCTTCCCCACCTCCTTTCCCTTGTTGTTGTTCTTCTTCTTCTTCTCCCCCTCTCCACCTCCTTTCCCTTCTTCTTCTTCTCCCCCTCCCCTCCTCCTTTTTTCTTCTTCTCCTCCTCCCCTCCTCCTTCTTCTCTCTAATATTTCTTCTTTATCCCTGAGGTAAGCATATGCTATGTTCTTAGCCATTCTCTGTCTGGTTTTTGTGACCCTTGACGACAGATAATGGTAATTACGGTGGTCAAAATGAATTTCATGGAAAACACAACGTAAAGAAAAGTCCCCTGCTATTTATTTTATTGATAAGATCAAAAGAAAAATCTGCAATATTATTCGTCCTGATCTGGCGGCTCAGCAGCAGTCACTTTCCCACCAGTGCAAGGTTGCCTAAATATCCCTTTTCTAGAAATACTTTCAATCCATAAAAAACCATAACCTTTGAACTAGTGAAGAAAACAAGCATACCAAACACTGTTAAAGGCCTTCAAGATAAAGCTACAGTCGGCACTTCCCCATTCTCTGCTAAAGCTTGACAGTAACCGTGAAAACATCAGCAGCTGACATAGAGAAGCGAAAGCCTCTTGTCTGAAAGAAGACCCTGTGATGTGAAATCCTTAACCAATTCAATGATAATTAGAGCCTCAAGTCATTTGCTGAAAAAAAAAATGAAAAAAGCTAAAGTTTGGTAATTCGAAGGATCAGATAAAAAGAGAGCAGTTTCGTATTGGAGACATTAGAATTAAGAAACCATTTCTTGCTAAATTCTTCCAGTTAACAATAATTCTTAATTCCATTTCTTTTATTCTTCTCTATCCTTAATAATTATTTTAAGAGCAGTACTAAATTGGCGGCAAGGTCTCATCATTTTACTGAGTGTGAAAGAAAATGAGAAAGAGAACACATTATTAAGAAGAGAGAACAATAAAACAGAATTTAAGAAGATAATGATTGAAATTGCATCTCAAAGTTGATTGGAGAGCAAGTACCTGTCACGTAACTTCTCTGTGCCTTTTCTACAAATATGTTTATGGTAATTATTCTGATGAACTTCTCTCTAGGATTTATGAATTAAGCTCAGTGCTAGATTGGCGGTAAGGTCTCACAATTTCACAATTAAAATGGCAAGATATAACCGTAGGTTCTATGTTAACAGTTTCTTCTATCGCACTTCTCACTTGTGGAACTCTCATCAGGCTTCTTGATTGATTTTAATCTTCAAAAATCAGTATCAATCGTTATTAATAATAATGATTTTAACGAATTTAAGCGCAGTACTGGATTGGCGTTAAGGTCACATCATGTCACTGAGTATGAACGAAGTTGAGAAAAAGAAAACATTATTAAGAACAGAGAACAATAAAAGAACACAAATTAAGAAGACAGGAGATAATGTTTGATATTGCATCTTGTGGATCCTTTTTTTTATAAATATTTTCATGGTAATTGTTCGGATGAACATCCCTTTACAGAACCTAAACTTTATGAATTTAAAGAAAGTTAGAAAGTTAGAGAGGGCGAAGATCATCTTAAATAAGTTGGAAAATGATCCTGGAATAATGATCCTGAAATAACTCTTAAAAATTAAACTAATTTCGCATATGTTCACAAAATCCAATAAGCAAATAGATATAAATGCGTCATCTTTGGCACAATTTTAACTGGCGTAGCTATACACGATGTTTTTTCTGCCGTTGCTGTAAGCTGGTTCTAGCAAGACAAGCTTGCTAACCATTACACCAAGTCAAGGTGCCCCAACATGTTTTATTATATTAGATTCACAAGAGATTTTTTTCAATATTTTTTTTTTCTGGATTACATCTGGATTAAAATTATTAAGAACCCTGTTCAAAGTTATCTGTGGAGATTAATGATCGCATGCATCTTGAAGGAAATGGCATTAACAGAATAAATATAGATATATGCCATCCATATTAAAAAAAAGAACATAATTCTTTTACGCAGAAATTATTCCGAGCGTGCTGCGTTAAATATTCTACCTTCCATAAACACACATTTATTATATCAACTTTTATAAAATTCTTGCTTAAAGAGTCTAAGATATATCTACCTACTGCTAAAACCGGTGTTATTTCTTTTTTTAATCTCACATAAAACGTCCCCAAATTAACATGCGGAGAACCACTAAATGTTTTGTTCTGGGTATAACGATATACTACACCCGGTAGCAAGGCATCTGATCGGGAGATTTTAAGGAGCATGGAACCACCTATTAATTACTGTTGTTCCAAAGTCCAACCTGACGTTGGGTGGTAGCACCTGTTAGGGGTCCCAGATATGGGCAAATAGTGATTCAAATACAGAAAATATAAAAATTCAAATAGAGAAGATATAAAAATATATATAAATATATATTAGAAAAATTACCCGCAGTAGATTATTGGAAAAAATACCAAAGCACACAAGAAAATACAATTTCGGCATTAAATGACCTATAAAGAGTTGAAATACTGTTAAAAAAAAACCCCAAATCCAAACCACCAAACATAAACAAACTCCCTACTAGACGCACCCTCCACACGAAAAAAAAAAGAAAGAAATATTATCAACTGAATCCCGGTATGGGTGTGGCGATAAACTACATACGGTAGCAAGACCTCTGATCAGGAGGTTTTGCGGAAGGTTATACCACCTTTTAATTGCTGTTGTTTCTAGGTCCACCCAAACCCGGGTGGTAGCGCCTGTTACGGGTCCTAGCTATGGTCAAATCGTAAACCCACAAACTGGGGTCAAAACACTATGAAATTATAAAAATGTATATTTTCATAGTAAAAATACCAGCAATACATTTTTGTAAATGAAATTACTAAGCCTCCCAGAAAATTTAAATTTTGGCATTAAATGACCCATAAGGATGTTGATATGCCGCTAAACAACAACAAAAAAGACCCAAACCCGCATGAACAACCTAGAATTAAGATACACTTACACACATGAATTATACACAATGACGCTGCTTGACAAGACAAATGCAAGTGAAGCCTGCTTAACCAAGCAAAAAAAAAAAAAAAATCATAAAAATTTACACATATCAGAATTTTTCTCTTTCTGTTTTTTGTTTTCCATATTTCAATCTCTGATGACGCTTTAACAAAAGCGAAACGTGTTAAATTTATAAAATTTTCCTTTTTCTTCCTTTGAGATAAAACATGTTTATAGATCAAAATTATGAAGATCCCTGTTCTATATTCAGCTTGATTTTGTTCTAAGACGAAACATTGGAAGATAACCAAAAGACGTCATATCAGAGAGAATTAATACAAAGGCAAAATAAAAAACAAAACAAAAATGAAATCAAAAGAAAAATAACATGTGGAATGCTTCAAGAACTAGCCGAGAAGATATGAAATTATAAAAAGAAACGTCAAATATAATAGCAAGAAAACAATAACAATTTTTCGCTGATCAAAAAAAAAATCACAGAAAACAGACAGAGCAGGAAGACGCATCATGAGAAAATTATCCGGAAGTCTAAAAATTTAATTTCCGGTTTGACAGCAACTTGTCGCTTACGTAGTGAACCAGGCAAACATTTTTACCTGAAACACATTCGGACATGTTTCAACTGCCTCCTACTTCATTCAAAGACTAGATAAATCAGACTATGACGAGCAGTAGAGGAAGTTTCCCGTGTTCGTGTTATACTGTTAGCAAAAAGTGAATAAAATAAATCTGGAGGACCTTCATCCTAATTAAAATGAACATTTGGACGGAGTACAGAGGTGAATATGTATATGTTGGTTGGTTATTCAATGCCAAAATCTTAATATTTTGTACTCAATTAAAAAAAATTAAAATAATAATTATTTTAGTGAGAAAAATCTTACTAATTTCAAAAGCGTCCCCGACTCCTTGTTGGTTACAGATTGTTTCCGACCCTTCAACCTCTGTCTGACAGGTGAAATATGGCAAACTTCTCACTGCTCTGTGGCTAATTCTAAGGGAAGTGCTCAGACGAACTATATTCGTTAGTTCAGTCAGTTCTAGCTTTCATGGCTAGGATGGTTTGGTTTGGTTGTTTTTGTTTTACAGTACAACCTCAATGCCGACAAGATTTTTATTGCTGGTAATATTTTTTCCAAAAATGTATTACTGGTAATATTTTTTTCCAAAAATGTATTACTGGTAATATTTTTTCCAAAAATGTATTACTGGTAATATTTTTTTCCAAAAATGTATTACTGGTAATATTTTTTCCAAAAATGTATTACTGGTAATATTTTTCCAAAATGTATTACTAGTAATATTTTTTTCAAAAATGTATTACTGGTAATGTTTTTTCCAAAAATGTATTACTGGTAATATTTTTTTCCAAAAATGTATTACTGGTAATATTTTTCCGAAAATGTATTACTGGTAATATTTTTTGCAAAAAAAATGTATTACTGGTAATATTTTTTCAAAATATGTATTACTGGTAATATTTTTTTCCAAAAATGTATTACTGGTAATATTTTTTTCCAAAAATGTATTGACGGTAATATTTTTTTATAAAAAAAAGTAAAAAATGTATTGTTGATTTTTTTTTTTTTTTGTGGGCGGTTGGTAGATATCCTGCAGTTCGAGATTCAATGGAATTCACTTGACTATTTCTACGCGCCGCTAACGAATCTTATATATATTGTTCTTGTCCTAAGTATTATCATTCATTAACAACCTTCGTTTGGTTATTCCTTCCCTAGGTTACAATAGATATATAAGACTTGGGCTAATATAAGGATTTTATGTTGTAACAAGTATTTATAAACAGAAATAAAAATGGCGGTAGTTTTAAAAATGTTTCAATTGACGAGGCGCTCATAAATATTCGTCAGCTAAACGGAAACGTCTAGGTAAATTATAGATGATGCTAAGTGATATAATTTAAGAAAAAATTATGTTGATATTTTTATAATGTGATTAATATTTATATGATTTTAGTTTGGGTTTAATTTATGTATTATATATTTTAAATAAGGCGTTATGAATTTAAATGTTTTTTTTTAATCTTTAAACATTTTTATCGTCATGTCTGCAGGTTTGGGAAAGGAAACAGTTTTATATTTTGATGAGATTCAACATAGAACCTCTCAAGAATTTTCCATCTTAGTAAGTTACTTTCTCTTTGAATAAGTGCGGCATTCATTAAATCAGAGTTGTGGTTGAACTTATTTCTATATATAACTAATGAATTTGATAAATTATTGTGTATAATATCCCTTGTGTGTTCAGAGATAATTTTTTTAAAATTTCTGCATGTTTCCCCAATGTAATGTGAGAAGCAATTGTGACAATTTATTTCATATACCTGCTTCTTAATTATTATTGTTATGGGTAATTTTGGGTCTGATCACATCCTTAAGAGTTTGGCTTTTGTCTTTAATTATATTGTCCTTTTACAAATATATTTTATTATCACATCTGAAATTTTACACACTCACAAAGGCACACACAAACACAAATACACACGCATAAATGTGTGTATGTAAGTGTGCGTAATATTTAAGATATAACTGGAAATATATTTGTAAAACACACACGCATGGTAATAAAAATCTGATGGATATAAAACAAAAGCCCAAAATTTTAAATAATAATGAATAAAAATTCTTTTCCTTAACTTTCTGCACGCATACGTGTTATTTTCAAATATTTTATAATTGTAGTATTTTAATGTAGCATTTTTTATATAAAACTTTGATGCTACAAACATTTAAGGTTTTTGTTGCTATAGTCGTAGTAGTTAATTTATTTATATTTGTGTCGCAAATCTCTATCTATAAAAGGCAGGCTGTGTGTGTGTGTGTGTGTGTGTGTGTCGAATGCATAGCCGTAATTTTCGACGGATTTGCACCAACATTTATATACACATGCTCCAAGTTAGCGAGAAGGCCAAGGCCGACTTTGCATTTCCCAACTCCCATCGATAGTGGAAATAATCGATTTTTTCATGCTTCTACGGTAGTATTCATGTAGTCTTTTCATGTAGTTCGCGGCCATTTTCTACTGGCCAGAGTGAGATCCTATAGCTGGCTGCCACGAATAGGCAGGAAGATTCTATTGGCCAGCGTGAGAGCCAACAGCTGACTGACACGAATGTTAACTAGCATGCAAAAATAATCGATAGCTGCATTCGTCACAAGTGGGAAAAATTTAAATCTGCATGGCACTTTAATCCAATTGGCTCATTCGCTTGCTTAAACTCAACGTTGATTCTGATTCCTCAGAACTGGGTTGAGTGTGAAAAAGTATTTGTTGTTAACATTCTTTTTTCATTCGGTTTTTCCAGTTACGAGTCCTTTTTTTTAAAGCTGGTCGTTTTGTGTTCATTTTGTTTAGTTCTTTTTTCGTAACAGATTTAATGTTTAGTATAGAGCTTAGAAAAAATTCGCAGTGTGAGATAGGCAAGAAGTAAGGCATGTAACAACATCAGCACGGCAAAGGGCACTCCTTTAAAGGCAAGGAAGGGCGAAAATATTTTAAATGAAGTGATAGCGATTGCTGTATGAGTCGTACGATTTTTGAATCTAACACGGGCAACGCCGGGCCATGCTGCTCGTCTCTTATATAAATGGCATCAAGAATTTTATGTTTCTGCTTATTAATATCTTGTTGGACCACTGATATATTTTCGACTAAGATTTGTCTTATTCTTTTATGTAAAGAGCTTCTAAAATTTAAATTTTTGTTTATAATTATCTTGATTAAGCACTGATGTATTTTCGACTAATATTCTGTCTAATCTGTGAAAAACTTTTTAAAAAATCACATAAGTTACCTTACTTGCAAAGTTGTAAAAAATATATTTGAATTTACGGAGTTAAGACATAACACATTCATAGATGTGAAAAATGTATATTTGAATTTCCGGGATTAACACATAACACATCCATAGATAGGAAACTCCTGAATATGGCCGCAGTTGAGATTGCAATTTCTTGGGAAATTCCGAACAATATAAATATTTAGAGTAGCTCAACTCCGAAACATAGACAGATCCTGAAGAAGGCCGGAATATACAGTGGTCGAAACGTCGTAAATACGACAAGAAAGATGAGGACAAAAGTCCGAACAATATAAATAGTTAGAGTAGCTCAACTCCGAAACATAGACAGGTCCTGAAGAAGGCCAGAATATACAGTGGTCGAAACGTCGTGAATATGACAAGAAAGATGAGGACAAAAGTCCGAACAATATAAATAGGTTAGAGTAGCTCAACTCCGAAACATAGACAAATCCTGAAGAAGGCCGGAATATACAGTGGTCGAAACGTCGTGAATATGACAATGAAAATGTGGACAACAGCCCGAACGATGTAAGTACTGTAAATACTTACAATAACTCATCGCAGCAATATAGACATATACTGACGAAGGCCGAAGCGTACACCTGTCGAAACGTCGTGAATATGTCAATAAAGATGTGAACAACAGCCCGAACGATGAAAATAGTGTAAATAGTAACAATACCTCATCTCAGAAATATAGACAGAACTTGAAGAAAGCGGTTTGTACAACAGCCGATACATTGTGAATGTAGCAATAAAGATGAGAACAACAGTTCGAGCGATGTAATAGTTCAAACAGTTACAATACCGCGTCACAGAAATATAGAGAGATCCTGAAGAAAGCGGTTTGTACAACGACCGAAACGTCGTGAATGTAGCAATAAAGATGAGGACAACAATCCAAATTATGTAGATAATTTATATAGTTACAATACCGCATCTCAGTATATAGACATGTCCTGAAGAAAGATGTTTGTACAATCGCCGAAACATCGCGAATATAGTGTTAAAGATGAGAACAAAAGCTCGAGCGATGTAATAATGTCGACTCTCCCGTCGAATTCGACGTATGAGGGTCAAGCAGATCGGTCCCTAGGAAACCGACAGCCCGACAACAGCACATGAGATTTGATTATGGTGGTGAAGGTTTCGTGCAAGACCATCCACACTTTTTGAAGGGCCGATTACAGAGACCTGGTGCACTAAGTGCCACAAGGTCCCCAAACGACCCTCCGCAGGTTTTGAATTCAGAGTTGTCCTTCTCCTAGACCAGTTGCCATCCAAGGCTATAGAACCAAGTCTGTCCACCTATTTACCCATAGCTGGAGGAAGAAGAAGATTTATACCTTTCCCAAGGGTATTAGCACGTAAGTGTATGTAATAATGTAAACAGTTTCAATACAGCATGTCAGAAATAGAGACAGATCCTGAAGAAAGCGGTTTGTACAACGGCCGAAACGTCGTGAATATAGCAATAATGATGAGGACAACAATCCAAATGATGTAAATAATTTATATAGTTACAATACCGCATCTCAGTATATAGACATGTCCTGAAGAAAGATGTTTGTACAACGACCGAAACATCGCAAATATAGTGATAAAGACGAGGACAAAAGCTCGAGCGATGTAATAATGTAAACAGTTTCAATACAGCATCTCAGAAATAGGGACAGATCCTGAAGAAAGCGGTTTGTATAACGGCCGAAACGTCGTGAATATAGCAATAATGATGAGGACAACAGCTCGAGCGATGCAATAATTTAAACAGTTATAATATCGCATCTCAGAAATATATACAGAGACAAAGGTGAAAAAATTAGTAACACCATCACGGTTTTGATATATATATATGTTTGTTTTTGATATTATAAATTTTTCGATAATTTTCTTTCCAGAATATACTAATATTTTGTTTTTTTAGAAATTCTTCTCCCGCGTCTTTCAAAAGGTTACTATGCCATGTTCATTTGGTGCTTGCTGTACTTCACAGTCTGAAGCTCCACCATTTTATACGTTACTGCCGTAGGCATACATCTATATTTTAAAGTAGGAGTTTGTGTTATATTTTTTAATGTTCAAAGCATCCCTGTTTGTATAATGCTCCTCGTTTACTCATAAAATTCTCTCTGCACACTTGATAACATTGAGCCTTCCGTTTTTAAATTTAATGGTGAGATGCAGATCGAGCATGCTTCAAGATTTTCTCCATTCTGTTAGCCTACAAGGCCTGATCAAAAACAGAAACTATACTCTAAATATCTGATAATCTGCTTTGGAAATGTTCATATTGTCTCCTGTTTGGTCGACATCCACCCTTGTGTACCTTAATTGAAACAACTGCTTTAGTTTCCATTCTTTCGACAGACGGCCAGTTTTATACCCACTGGAGTGACAGGGTGTAATCGATTTCTATTTTTTCCTCAGATTAGGTCATTTGCAGTGGCGCGCAGTAATATGAAGCTATTTTCATCAGATTTATATCACGCCCAAACGCTATTGTCTCGACTGTCGATTAGTTGTCCTACGGCCATTGTCTGAGATAGACGTTACTCCAAGGAAGCGTATGAAAATTGTAACGCTGCACAAACACACTGGCAAGCCTTACTAGTGAGCAAATCAAAGTATTATAGACTGGCCCGGAAACTGTCCTGATTTAAATCCAATCGAGAATCTGTGGTCAATATGCAAGGAACGACTTCGTGGGAAGAACATACGAAGTATTAAGATGTGCACTGGCTCATTTTTCATTGGAAGAATACGAAAAAAGTAAATAATATTGGAATTATTCTTTTGTTTCAATTATTTTGCACAGGGGTGTAGGTTTGTCAGTTTCAGAGTCCTTCCGCTCTTGTGAACAGGAATAGAAATTTATAACTTTTCCTACTTAGGATTGGATTTTCTGTTCTTTCAACTCTATACTTCTACCGTCTCTGCCAGAACACAGCAATTTTATTAACTACTAGCAGTAGTTGCCCGGGGATGTAACAGTAAGAGATAGATCCAGTATCGACCATCATAAAGACTGAAAAATAAAATTGACAAAGATTATTGTTTAAGGTTGACGGACACGCATGTCTTAATTAGTTTTTTTTTTTTGCTTTTTTTTTTTTTTTTTAAGAATTGGTCAAACCCAAACTCAAACAAAAAAAAAAAACATTGTTTCCAATCGTTATGAGTCTACCGATTGAATAGAATTTTATTATAAACAATTGTTTTGTAAATGGAATTTTTAAAGCATTCTGAATGTAAAAATAAAAAAAAAAAGTGCAAGACAATAAGAAACACTACCTGCCAAAAAAAAAAGTGAAGTTTTGTTGAAATCAGTTGAAAAATGTAGGAAATCTGATCCCATATATAAAGGAACACACACATACACACACACATACAGACAAACAACATGGGTTTTATAACTCGATATGAGTTGCCCCCCTTTCATTCTCGTGACAGCGATGCCTCTTAATCTTGTTTTCAAATTGATTTCTTGCAAAAACAATTGCATTTTGCCAATTTTTGTCAGAACCACCGCAAGGTAATTTTACGTAGCCCTGTGAAATTTTGTTGAAATCGGTTGAAAAATGTAGGAAATCCGATCCAATATATAAAAGAACACACACACACACACACACACACACACACACACAAAAGCTGGGTTTTATAATATGTATGATTTATTTATTCTTCCTACAATAGGGGAAGATAGATTCAAGATCATTCTTATCTAGTGTATGGATACTGATATCATCGGCATAGAACTTCAAAGCACCGATTCAACCCCAATTCATTGACCTCGGGAGAGAAAGCAAAAATACTATTTTTTATGAGAAATTCGTTGAGATGTTGTATAGAATGCTTACATGATCAGTGCCCATCTCTTAACATCTGTATTTGTATATCCGCCCATGTTTAGAATATTGCTGTCCTTGAGGTCTTAGTGTATCTAAAGAAGAATCTGCAATATTATTGGTCCTGATCTGGTAGTTCGGCTTCAGTAAGGTTGCCTCTCTGTGTCTTTTCTATAGATACTTTTATGCTTATTCTTTGGATGAACTTTTGGCTTTAGTGTCTACACGTTTCTTAAATTAATTACTGTACTAGACTGGCATCGAGATCTCAATTTACACCTGAGTTGGCTTGATGTAACCCTATGTTAAGAGTTTCTCTTCTCACACTTCTCGCTTGTGGAACTTCTTTTTGACTTCATGCTTTCTAGCTAAATTTTAAAAAATTAGATATTTTATATGCATTTTCTGCATATACGCTATTATATATATATATATATATATATATATATATATATATATATATATATATTAGGCAGAATGTGTGTGCGTGTAACGAATTCACGGCCGCAATTTTCGACGGATTTGCACATGCTCCAAGTTAGCGGGAAGGCCAAGGGCGACTTTGCAATTCCCAACTCCCATCGACAGTGGAAATAATCGATTTTTCATGCTTCTACGGCAGTTTTCATGTACTTTGCGGCCATTTTCTACTGGCCAGAGTGAGAGCCTATAGCTGGCTGCCACGAATAGGCAGGAAGATTCTATTGGCCAGCGTGAGAGTCAACAACGGACTTACACAAACGTTAACTAGCATGCTAGCATGCAAAAATCGATAGTGGGAAAAATTTTAATTGGCACTTTACTCCAATTGGCTCATTCACTTGCTTAAACTAAACGTTGATTCTGATTCCGCAGAATTGGGTTGGGTGTGAAAAATTATTTTGTTGTTAACATTCTTTTTTCATTCGGTTTTTCCAGTTACGAGTCCTTTTTGAAAGCTGATCGTTTTGTGTTCATTTTGTTTAGTACTTTTTTCGTAACAGATTTAATGTTTAGTATAGAGCTTAGAAAAATTCGCAGTGTGAGATAGGCAAGAAGTAAGGCATGTAGCAACATCAGCACGGCAAAGGGCACTCCTTTAAAGGCAACGAAGGACAAAAATATTTTAAGTCAAGTGATAGCGATTGCTGTATGATTGTACGATTTTTGAAACAAGCACGGGCAACGCCGGGTCATGCTGCTAATATATATATGCACAGAATGAGATAGATAGATAGATAGATAGATAGATAGATAGATAGATAATCGAAACAAACAAAAATATTAGATAGATAGATAGATAGATAGATAGATAGATAGAAACGTTAAAAGCGATAGATAGATAGATAGATAGATAGATAGATAGATAGATAGATAGATGATTAATGATAGAACATACTTAGATAGATAGATAGATAGATAGATAGATAGATAGATAGATAGAGTAAGAAGTTATAATTGAAACAACAAAATATTAGATAGATAGATACATAGAAACAGACTTAGATAGATAGATAGAGACTGAGATAGATAGATAGATAGATAGATAGATAGATAGATAGATAGATAGATAGATAGATAGATAGATAGATAGAGTAAGACAGTGATAATTGAAACAACAAAAATATTTGATAGATAGATACATAGGAACAGACTTAGATAGATAGATAGATAGATAGATAGATAGATAGATAGATAGATAGATAGGCGTCAGCCAGATAAGAATATGTAGACCGATACGTCTATGTAAAAGAGTTCCAAGTCTAATCTACAAACATTTCCAAATTTAATCTGTTAGTATACGATGGTAGCCCTTTTCCATATCGTCGCCGCTGTGATTGACGCAAGTTTTACCGTCGAGTGCCCAAGCTGATTAATACCATACTCACAAAATCTCTTGTCATAGCATCAAGACCATTATATCAGTATTAGTTTGCAAAAGTTTCTCGGAGAAATATAGTTTGAGAGACCAAAATACATGATAAACTGAAACATCCTTGTCGGGGACTTAAGCGGTGGTTTCAGTTAATGTATATCAATGCGCCTCAACTCAGGCAGTGTTAACTCTCTCCCCATGTAGAGATAAATAAATATGAAATTATGCTTGAAAAATCATATAATATTTATCACTCCGGACATATCTATTTATCTATCTTCAATTCCTCTCCCTCTCTCTCTCATTATCTCTCTCTCCATATATATATATATATATATATATATATATATGCATTTCTCACTCTCTGTTGAACTCACTCTCTCTATCTCTATATCGTATTTTGTCCATATCTATCAATCTATCATCTATCTATCTATCTATCTATCTCTCTCTCTCTCTCTCTCTATATATATATATATATATATATATATATATATATATATATATATATATCTTTATATTTCACTCTCTTTGAACTATGACTCTTCATTTGGATATCTATCTATCTATCTATCTATCTATCTATCTCTATCTATCTCTCTCTCTCTCTCTCTCTATATATATATATATATATATATATATATATATATATATATATATTTCACTCTTTTTTAAACTATGACTCTTCCTTTGATATCTATCTATCTATCTATCTATCTATCTATCTCTGTTCTGTTCATATCACACTTTCTATTTCTATTTATCATTGTGTGTGCTTTATCTATCTATCTATCTATCATCTATCTATCTATCTATCTATCTATCTATCTCAGTCTGTTCAGTATCTATCTATCTTCATCTATCTATCTATCTCTCTCTCTCTCTCTCTCTCTCTCTCTCTCTCTATATATATATATATATATATATATATATATATATATATATATATATATCTCACTGTCTGTTGATCTCTCTCTCTCTGTTGATCTCTCGCTCTCTCTTTATCTCTATGTCACATTCTGGCTCATATCTATCTATCTATCTATCTATCTATCTATCTATCTATCTATCTATCTCAGTTTGTTCCTACATACCTTCCTACCTGTCTGTCTATCTCTCCATATATTCTCAGACTCTTCAAATGCCTATTCTATTCTTATTTCGTAAAAGAGTTAAAATTAAAACGCAAATTTGTCTATTTAGCCAACGGCAGTGAAGAACTAAAGAATTATACAAAATAAACTGATGAGTCGGTTTTCTCTTGTTATTTAGGTAACAATCTGATCCATCGCAGATTTTTTGCGCGGCTGTGGTTTTCTAGGATTCTTATAATACTATAATTATAGTCCTGGCCTTTTCAGCTCTGGGTAGATTTTGCGTCCTAATCCCTGTTCTAGCAACCATTTAAACAAACTTGTTAGTTTGTTTATTCACTGCTTTCCTTGTTCTTCCACGACAATTTGCAAAAATCAAACAACGGCTACAATTTAAATATCCAGGAAGTGTTTTAAAAGAGGACATTAATAGTGTGACACCCAAATCCGAAAAGCTGAACAAATTTCCTAGAAACAGGCAGATATCATTAGATATCGTTCAGCTATATGGCAATGGATGCTAGACAATTTACTCATAGATGAAGAAGAGAAGTGAATAAGGAAAAATGTAGTCCAACAGTAGGATGATGAGAATACACTTGAGAAAATGGAAACACAAGAGACTGTTGAGATTTATAGGACACATAATGAGGAAAGAGTGCATGGAAAATTTGACACACACAGGGCATGCTGAAGGCAAGAAGAACAAACAAAATCAGGACATATCTTAGTTAACGAGCTATCTATCGATCACAGTCTGTCTATCAACGTTTTTATCACTGTCTGTCTGTCTGTTTCTATCTATCTATCTATCTATCTATCTATCTATCTATCTACACTTTCTGTTCATATCTATCTATCTATATATCTATCTATCTCAATCTGCTTACTATTTATCTATGTATCGCTCTCTCTATCGTTCTATCTATCTATCTATCTATCTGACTCGTTCAATTGATATATACGTATCTGTCTTTATTTCATTTATCGCACTATATCGATGTCTCTCTCTATTTCTATAGCCCATTCTGTCTATATCTATCTATCTATCTATCTATATGCATGGCACTGTCTGTCTTTCTGTCTCCATCTATCTATCTATCTATCTATCTATCTATCTATCTATCTATCTATCTCGGTCTCTTCATATCTATTTATCTGTCGATCGATGGATCTATCTTTCACTAGCTGTCTGCTTGTAATATGCCGCTTTAAATTTTCAGCTAAAATTTCTCAAAGTTTTAGAGAAGACTTGAGCTAACAAAATGTGGTTCTACAGGAGGATGCTGGGAATACTATGAATCACTCAAGCAACGAATAAGGAAAATGGTACAAAAAGAACACTTATAATCATAATCGGAATTAAGCACTTGAAATTCATAGGACACATTAATGAGAAAAGATTGCTTGGAAAATCTGACACACACAGGGAATATTGAAGCCAAGAGGAGGTTGTTTGGCAGAACAGGGTTTAACTGACATAACAAAAATACAATATTTATTTAGAAGTACGAAAAAAATACAATATTTATTTAGAGGTACGAAAAAATACAATATTTATTTAGAGGTACGAAAAAAATACAATATTTATTTAGAGGTACGAAAAAATACAATATTTATTTAGAGGTACGAAAAAAATACAATATTTATTTAGAGGTACGAAAAAAATACAATATTTATTTAGAGGTACGAAAAAATACAATATTTATTTAGAGGTACAAATTGCGTGGAGCCATGATTATAATTCCGAAAAAAAAAAAACGGAAATGAAAGTGGTTAGACGAAACTTAATAAATGCATCACCCCGTAAATAAAACAAAACAAAACAAAAAATATGGATTTTTTAAAGTATGGATAGAATAATGAAGCCAGAACGATACTTTGATGTCCAGAGATATACTACCAAATGTCCAGTATATTTGTTTTTGCAAAGTCAATTTTTTTCCATTGGCTGGAATTTGCACTTAAAACCATCACGGACACTTGCACCTAACTTGGTTTAATTGTTAGTAAAATCGTCTAGGATTTACACAAAATCGATGGAGCAGCACCATCCATTGCAGGCAATTAACTGATAACTCACCACACAAAACGCCACCTGTGGCCGCCTCGAGAATTAGTCTGGCATTCGGATGAAATACACGTGCGTGTGTCCGAACTAAAAGAGATATCTGAAAAATCGGTGGTTTCTCTCTAACTAAATATGGATTAACTCAATACATTTTGAATCCATTCTAAGCGGCCAATACTATAAAAAAAATCTTTGACTAATCGGCTTACGGCCACATCGCGTTAAAACAACGGTTCCCGTATAATCACCGAAGTTAAGCAAAATTGGTCCTGGTCAGTAACTTGATGGGTGACCGCTTGGGTAAAGTTCGGATGTGCGGGTGGTGAAATGGATAATGGCTCGGAATTTTTAATCGGAGAGCCGAGTTTCAATTCCAGTTGCGTTCGTTATATGACGCGCTATTACTCTTGGGAAAATTATGAATCAACCTTTTCTCCCCCCAGCTATGGATTAATTAGTAAAACATGTTGCATTAAACGATTGTTTATCTACAAAATATTACAATATAAAAATAATTCCGAACTTTAAATGATCTACGAAGGGAGGATAAGCTGTTAAAAGCGAGTAAAACAATTCAAATTAAAAGTTTGTGTAAATAAGAATTGTATAATTGAACGTGCAACCAGAAAGAATCCCATTTTTTACAAATCCTTCCATATCATTATAGATTAAGGAGTTCAGATCAAAAATTATCTATATAAGAATGAAAAAAAATTGAATAAAATTTAAAGCGGGGATGCAGTTTGTTATGTAAATTCCTTTTAAGTTGATCTTACGGAATTTGATTGAATGAATTGTTTTTACGGTTTATCAACCTTATGCAAGTTATTTAATTCCAGAAAATATTTCTAGATATTAAGAATTTTTATTTTGAGATAATAATAGTTTTAATGAGACAATTCTTACGAATTAACCCAAGAGGAAAAGTCGTTAATTCCTACCCTTGCCAATGATTATTTTTTTAAAGCATTTCACCCCAAGCAAGGCGAGAGTGCCACTACCACGCAAATGTTTACAGAGAATGGAAGCAAAAGTAAAGAGGGTTGTTTGCGGAAAGGATAAAGAGAAGGACGGCGATCAGGTTGAAGGCATCAGCAGATATCGATTGACTTTACATTTGAATATTTGATAATAAGAGCTATCTTTTTTATAAGCATTTCACCCCAAGCAAGGCAGGAGTGCCACTAGCACGCAAGGGGTTACGGATGTTGAGGCAAGATGAAAAAGGGATGTCCGAGGAAAGGATATAGAAAAGGACGGGAATCAAGATCAAGACATCAGAAGATGTCGATTGATATTACATTTGAATATTTGAAGATTATAACTATCTTTATTTAAAGCGTTTCACGCCAAGCAAGGCAGGAGCGTCATTAGCCCGCAAAGGCTTACAGAGAATGAGAGCAAAAGTAAGGGGGGTGTTTGGTGAAAGAATAAAGGGAAGGACGGGGATCAGGATCAAGGCATAAGAAAATGTCGATTGACATTACGTTTGAATATTTGAAGATTATAGCAAGTAAGGGGAAGGGAGTTTCACTGTCGGGAAGTGCGAGATAAGAAGCTGTTGGAGTAGAAGTACGGCTACATTTAACGATTTCGACAGTGAAAGGCTTGGACCGAGATACCAACCTAATGTACATTAGGCTCTCTAGACTTGGTCGTAGCCAGTCTACGCGAAGAAAAACTTAAAAGTGTGGTGAAGATAACTGGAAACCACAGCAATAACTTTTTCATGAAGTTATGGCAATTCACACAATTTATTGATTCGTTTTGACAGCTATTTAAAACAAGAAAATATTTTTAGTTTGTAAAAATTTATTTTTTGAGATAATGATATTTTAGTGACACAAGTTTTAATAATTAGCCCATAGGTTGGGAAGACGAGATGAATACCTTTTTTTCAAGGAAATTGACGCGAAAATAAATAAAACGAATTCAAGTGGAATTAGAACTCGGCTCTCCATTTAACTAACCTGAGCCATTATCACTTAAACTAATCGCACATCCAAGTCTACAGGACATGGAATTCCCAAGAACTAACCAGACTCAACATTGCTTCTTTTTAATATACACACTTTTCTCTCGTTGGAACTACTATAAACTCTTTCCTTTTATATATATATATATATATATATATATATATATATATATATATATATATATATATATATATATATATATATATATATATATAGTTTTAAAGTGTGTAATATATTTAGATAAAGTGTATAATATATATATATATATATATATATATATATATATATATATATATATATATATATATACAAATTAAAAAGCGTAAAAGCAAACGTAGGTAAAATATTTTTCGAAATTCTTAAACTTCTCGGAATCAAACACCCTACACAAAATATTAAAAAAAAAAACACTGTAAAATTCAGCTAGAGTTGCATCGAGAATATATATATATATATATATATATATATATATATATATATATATATGTTTATTAAGAGGTCATAAAAAAAACATTTTAAAATCGCTACACAAAAGCTTCCATGTTTCAATGTGATGATTGTACTTATTCAAGCGATGGTAAGTAATTTAAAAACAAAGTGTTACTTCTTTTCCGAACGTTATTTATTATAATCTCTTAGAATAAAAATATAATAATAATATATTGGTCAACTTTGTATTGTGCACTTAAAAGCAAATGCTAAGAACAGAGGATTATTATTTCATCTGTTCTTCCTTTCTTTCTATATATATATATATATATATATATATATATATATATATATATATACCCACAATGTATACGATACTAAAAACACACATGAAAAAAGAATGGTTTGTCCGCTGCACAGTTCTAACCATGTTTCAAAAATGGAAGCTAAAAGATTCGAATTTAATTTTGTAATTAAATTAAAGCCTTTAGTTCAATTTCATCCTCAAGGGAATTTTGGATTAACCTATTTTTAAAATTACTGTTTTTTAAATGCACCGCAAAAATCTTAATTCACGTTTCCAAGGATACACACAAACACATTCATCTAGACAAGGGGTGTTTGCGATTTCATTATCGCTGTATTTTGATGCATCAGTTATTAGTTACGTTTTGGTAGGGGTAGGGTGTATTTTTCAATGAAATCTAACATCCGTTAAATGCATGTCGTCTGCATTTTTAAAACATTTATTGTTAACTGCAAAATTCTTACGGCATTTTTAAAAAATTATACACACACACACACACATACACACACACACACACACACACACACACATATATATATAAATATATATATATATATATATATATAAATATATATTAGAGAAAAATGATAAAAAAATATGTAAAGAGAGAGAGATAGCAAAACAGACAATGAGCCAATTATTTTCAGGATCGTGCTGATATAGAAGATGTAGAAGATTCTAATATATATTCATATATATATATATATATATATATATATATATATATATATATATATATATATATATATAACAGTTTCATGCTAAACGCAATGGTCAAGCCATGTACCTGACGTTTGCCTTTAAGTATGAAACAGACTGTCACAATGTCCATACGCTCTCTCGCTGATACTGATGTAGTATAACTAAAAACTATATTTTATCGTGTATCAAAAATATTTACAAACATTTGGGGGAGGCTTCCTCACACCAAAAACAATGACAAGAGTCCTTATCAGCATACTTCGTTTAAATTTTACGACAGACGGTCTTAAATGTCCAATCCAAGATTCAATCTAGAAATACTTTTACAAACATTGGGGGGCGGGTTGTTGACCATGTTTGCCGTAGTCTTTGAATATAGAATCCAGTGAAGTACGTAATGTGTTTAATATCAGAGGTTGGCAGTGAAGATTCGGAGAAAGTAGCAGCTGTTAAGTAATTCTTTAAGTCTTCGATATCAGGTTGACAGTGAAGATATCTTTGGGAGAAAAAACAAAATGGCTGCCTTTATACACATCGCATTGAATATTTTGAGTTTGCATTCATGACGTCATTTGTTTACATTTGATACGCCATGAGCAGTTATGAATGTACGAGATTCATGGAAGATTGAAGTTTATAAGCAGTAAATTCAATCTTGCCAACCGAACGATCCTTTGTGGCCGAGCGGTCAAGGCACGTCAGCGTAAATGACGTGTTCCCTATAGGATGCAGGTTCGAATCCTGTCAAAAGATGAATATTTTCTATGAAAATTTCTCGGACATTCAGGCCGCTAAATGTTATTTAATACTGTTTATTATAAACAGAGCATTTACTTAAATACTTGTATCTATCGTTAAACATAAAAATGTCTTTAATAAATGTATATATATCAAATTGTTGATCACGCTCGATAACACGGTCTTTCCCATGTGGGCTCTGTGTGTGTTCAACCAATACAGCGTCTGCAATGGGGATTAGCTAGCTTCCCTAATAGACGGGTAACCTTGAATACGAGTGGCCTGTTATGTGCGTGTGTGTATTATATTTCTAATTCTAATTACCATCAAGTACGTTTTCTGTTTTAAGTCTCTCAAATAAACTGTCCGGCAGACAGATTTACACTGTTAAAAAACACGGATGTCTTCTCAAACACTAAAAGAAACAAGACAAAATGGCGGATTAGAAAGAAGACTAGAAAGTGCCTGTAAAGCACACAACGAGTTGACCCAAGTCTTGTGAGTGAAATTGGGTAGACGGAACACTTAGGGTCCGTCGATAGCATGAAGGCACAAGTCATCTCGGCCGAGGGCTTTAGCCTGCTGACCTTGTTCAAATTGTTGATCCCGCTAGATAACATGCACTTACCCAGAAACTGTAACTAAGCTCTGCTCAGCATAGTTGCAGTATAAACCACAGGTGGGGGTCTATGTGTTTTGAATAAACAAAAATGCGCCTGAGCAAGCGTCTGCAATAGGGATTTGCTAGGCACCCTAATAAACTTGTATCCTTGAATACGAGTGGCAAGCTATCCATACCATAAATATTAACCTTAGTAACTCAAAAACGAAAGATCAGTAAAAAATATAAACTTAACCGTATACATATGATAACATATGGACATATATTGTACCAGAAAAATAAAAAGGAATATCTTTTTTTTGTTAATCGCCAGTATCAGGAAAGATTTATTGGGACCCAATTTCAGTTATCAGGAAACTGTCGTATGTCAGCCATGTTGGGGCGCACAGTAAATGACAGATAAGAAGACACACAGACAGACCCGGAAGAACGCATGCGCATAAGAACACAAATAGAAGGCAATAAAAACCAAAAAGAAATCGGGTTTGAAAACAAAAAAAAAAAATTCCTGGGTATTTGACAAGAATACACAATAAATGAGTGCTTATTAGAAATGGCAGCGAAAATGTGTCTGTACATTGAAGCAAACGTATTCAACACTGTCACCACGAATACAAGTTTATCAATATTTATCTATATATCTGCTTATATGAGGTATTATGTACACTATTTACATTGTTCGAACTATCGCCTATATCGTCCTCATATTTGTTGCCATATTTATCACAACGTTTCGGCCGTTGTACGCTCCAACCTTCTTCAGGTTTATTTCGCTCTCTAGGTTAGACTGTTCTAGTTCCATCCGCCATGTCTAATGGGTGTCAGTTGGAGTACAGAAAATATTTCCTAGTCTTTCCTTGCAAAATAAACTTCGGAACTTTCTGACAGTGAAGACTTATCAGCAACTTGGAAAAGTCGATAATTAAAATGAATCGACACAACATACACTATTTACATTGTTCAGACTATCGTCCTCATCTTTGTTGCCATATATGTTTCGGTCGTTGTACGCTCCGGCTTTCTACAGGTGGTTGGAATATCGAGCTGAACCCTTTATTTCTCTCACTGGGGTAGACTGTTCTAGTTCCATGTGCCATGTCTAATGGATGTCAATTATCAGATATCTCCTGTTAATTCCCCTCTCCAAGTTCTCCAACGCCTTAACCAGTCACATGGCACAGTGGATAAAGGCGTTAGTTAGATCGTGACAGGGACCGAAAGAATTTGAGTTCAATACGGTTAAGCTGGCGGAGAACTTTCAGAGGGGAGTCCAGACTACATCGGAATCTCCTGAAAATCTTCTGGACGGTCTCCTTGTTTAAGTTGGTGAATGCTGCCATAATCCTTGCTTTCATTTCATCTTTGGTGTTACAAGGAGTTTTGTTGGTCTCTTGCTCAAATGCGCCTCACGCATAATAATCAAGAAGGTTGTAGTCTGGGGAGTTGGTTGGCCAGATATAAGGTGTGATATGGTCGCAGAATTTTTCTGACAGTCATGACTGGGTTCTTCTGCTTGTGTAGCATGGTGCAAAATCCTGTTGCCAGACATAGGGTCTTTCATCAGCCACCCCTCAAAGTAGAGGAGCACTACCTCCTCGAGGGACTTGATATAGGCCTTGAGTCGGAGGCCCCTTGGGAAGATGAATGGAGGCATAACATTGACATTACTAGTGATGACACCAAAAACTTCGTAATCACTATTAGACTCATCCAACTCTTTTTGAATCATCTGACACCCAAACACTCTGAAATCCTCTGCCCTGTGATCAGATTGACACCAAAACAATCCAAAATGTTTGAATTGGAGAATCCGGCACGAATGAAAAGCAGTACAGCGGTAGTTTTCGAATTTCTGACCGAATGAAACATTGTGCTCATTTTCTCGCAGATGGTGCCCAACTGACCCTACTATACTATTTGGATTATTCAGACTATTGTCCTCATCTTTGTCACATTTTATTACAACGTTTCGACCGTTGTACGCTTCGGCCTTCTTCAGGTGGTTGGAATGTTAAAATGAACCCTTTATTTTGCTCACTGGGGTAGACTGTTCTAGTTCCACGTTCTATATCTAGTGGATGTCAGTTATCTCCCGTTAATTCCCCTCTTAATGTTTTCCACCTCCTTAACCAGGTATTGAACTCACATTCTTTGGGTCCTGTCACTTGATCTAACTAACGGCTTTATCCACTGTGCCATGTGTCCTTGAGGAAGAAGGCCGGAGCGTACAACGACCGCAACGTTGTGATAAACATGGCGACAAATATAAGGACAATATTCCGAATAATGTAAATAGCGTACATAATACCTCATCTCGGATATATAGACAGACATTTGTACATTAACAAAAGTTTATATGATGGGGTTTGTGCAGTATCATTGTGAATATGCAGTATTGTGGTATATGTTGGATTAAATGGTGACTGATGGGTTCTTGTGGTGATTGAATCAATTGTAAGAATGGCTGGGGTGTGAATTTGATTAGCTTTGTTTAGGATAATCAGTGACGACCAGCCTTTATCTACTTCCATTTTGATTATGACAGCCACGTTTATGAGTCATCAATATTAACAAGCCATGTCTTGCCTAAGTAAAACACTGATCAGAGATCGGTTTTTGAGATCAATTTGACCTTATCGAACCTATCAGTCCTACAGCGTGTTTCAAAAGTCTCTGTCACATTGAAAGACGTCTGTATCATTAACTGCAATTGGTAACATGATTGAATAGGTACCATTTAAAAGCTAAAAGTGTCAAATTTTCTTCTGGTAATTTAATTTTAATTTAATTATCTGAATTTTTAATTTAATTATCTGCCTGACAGTTGGGTCGGATTGATGGCGCGTTCCTGCGAAGGGCACCTCGGTCTCCAGATCTCATGTCATATGAGTTCTTCATCTGGGGGTATGTGACAAGCCTCGTGTATGTACCTCTCCTTCCCAAAGACGTGGATGATCTGAAAACGAGAACTGAAGCCTTGGCAACTATTGACAACTCGTTTGGGAAGAATTGGATTATCGTTTGGATGTGTGTCGTGTAACCTGCGTTGCTCACGTTCAGCACCTGTAAGAACCTGTATAGAAACGGGGAAATATTAGGAAATATAATTTATTCTTTGATATCGACAATAGTTCTTTTTTATATACAGTGTCGTAATGTGACAGACTTTTAAAACATATTGTATTATCAGCCTATATACGCAGTCGGGAACTGATATTTCACGCAATAACTTAAATTATTATTGCTGTCCCTTGTGAGTTAGAGTAAAGTGCAGAGTTAGATAATATTCATTGATATATATTTTTAACATTTGTTTATTATCTTTTTTTTTTCACTGGGCTATAACGTTTCTTTTTCCAGACAGCAATAAAGTGACTTTCGCTTTTTATTACAAACTTGCACCCAGCACTTGGCTTTACGCCATAACAAATCAAGTAAGAAAACTGTTTCCTTTGTTTGACCAATGTGATTTGAAATAAATAAAAGCCTTGCCCCTTGTTGTGTCTATCCAACTTAATAAAAAGAACTTTTGTTCCTTAATAGAGCGGGAATTCAAATAACGAAACGTTGTCGTTTTTTTTCCAGCGTTCCCTTCCTTTTTTTTATTAAGCTATCTACAAATGAATAATGCAATAACTCTTGACTATAAACACAAAAGTTTCAAAATACTATAATTTTTCCGCAACACACTGACGCGTTTTGAAATCCACACAATATTTACTATTGTTGAAGTTATCGCTAACATTTATGTCCAGATTTACAATTTCTACGTTTCGTTCAATTTCGCATACCAATCGATGAAATTTCAATAAGCAACTTTGTTTGTATAAATACTTTGAAAAAAAAAACTTACTTCGCATTTTAAGAAAATTTCCTCTTTCTCTTTTAACAGCGAATAATAAATTCTTAAAATTTCTTACTCTTGAGCCTGCATTATAAATCCTCGTGCAGATTAATTGAAACATCCGGTTTAGTTTCCTTTCTTTCACCATACGGTCAGTTTTAAACCCATTGGAGTGACAGGGTGTAATCGTTTCTATTTTTCCCTCGGATTAGGTCATTTGCAGTGGTGTACAGTAATATGAATCTATTTTCGTGGTGTGCGATGAAATTTATTTGGGCCTGAAAAATATTGTGTCATCCGTGATTGCATCAGATTGTCATCACACTCAGTCACTACTGTCTCGACTGTCGATTAGTTGTCTTACGGCCATTGACTGCCAGGGACGTTATTCCAAGGAAGCGTACGAAAATAGTAAGACTACACAAAAACACTGGCAAGTCTTACCCGTGAGCAAATAAAAGTACTAGACTGGACCGGAAACTCACCTGATTAAAATCCAATCGAGTATCTGTGGTCAATCTTCAAGGAACGACTTCGTGGAATGGACATAGTAAATAGTAACATGTTCCCAGGTCATGTTTCATTTGAAAAATACGAAAAAAAAGTATTAGGTTGGTGCAAAAATAATGTCGTTTTTTGAGGTTCAACTTCAAAAGATCATAACTCCTTTCATAGTAAACTTTATTAATCGAAATATGAACCATTAGAATCGACACATTTTTGCCAACGAGAAACAAGTTTATTTATCCCATTAGCATAGAAATCCGGAGTTCTGGAAGCGATGAAGTCATTGAAGGCCGATTCGACATCATCTCGGCTTTTGAAGCATTTTTCGCGCAGGAAGTTCTCGAGATGCTTGAAAAAGTGATAATCGGTGGGCGAGAGGTCCGGTGAATATGGCGGATGAGGCAGAGTCTCGTAGCCCAATTCGTTCAGCTTCTGCAGGGTCTGTTGAGCAACATGCGGGCGAGCGTTGTCATCGAGGAGAATTGGTCCCTTCATATTGACCAATCTTGGGCACATACGTTGGAGCTTCTGGTGCATTTCGTCAATTTGTCGGCAGTACTTCTCCGCCGTAATCGTTTCGCCCGGATTCAAGAAGCTGTGATGGATGAGACCGGCCGCAGACCACCAAACAGTCGCCATAACCTTTTTTTGGTGCAATTTCGGCTTCGGGAAGTGTTGTGGAGCTTCTCCGGCGTCCAACCACTGTGCCGAATGTCGCCGGTTGTCGTAGAGGATCCACTTCTCATCACACGTCACAATCCGCTCGAGAAATGGGTCGTTTTTTTGCGCAGAAGGAGCGTAGAAGACACCTCAAAACGACGATTTTTTGATTATCGTTCAATTCATGCGGCACCCATTTATCCAACTTTTTTGACTTCCCTATTTGCTTTAAATGGCGAACGACTGTTGAGTGGTCGACCTCGAGTTCAACAGCAACTTCTCATGTGGTTTTGCGTGGATCGGCTTCAATAAAGGCTTTCAAATGTTCGTTATCAACCGCAGTCGGTCGGCCGCGACCGTCTTCATCTTCGAGGCTCTCATCACCATTGCGAAGTTTCTTGAACCACCGTTGTGCCACACGTTGGTTAGTGGTTCCTGGGCCAAACGCATCATTGATATCACGAGCTGTCTCGGCAGCTTTTCGGCCTAGATTGAACTGGAACAAGAAAATCGTGCTGATTTGAATTTTGTCCATGCTGTCGAAAAACCTGCAAAAAAATGAATGAAGAGATTGAGAATGGTAACGAATAACACGATTCGATAGAGCGAAGAACGCGCTTCAAAATGATATATAACACGGCTATATATATATATATCAATGAATTAATTCAGAAATCATATACATATGTGAGAAAACGACATTATTTTTGCCCCAACCTAATAATAAAAGAATTATTCGTTTTGTTTCAATTAATTTGCACAGTTTCTCCCAAAGATTATTTTTCGTGATTCCGATCTTTTGGGATTTTTATGCATTTAAGATCTTAAGGGTGTAGAACGTCCCATGCGTAAATATGCGTTTCTGGAGTCAAATTCCAACTTTTTGAAAATTTTGACCTTGTGATTTGTTTATAGTTCTCGCAAACGCATGGCGAAATGGAAATTGGATTCTTGTCCATTCGAAAGGATATTCAGATGGTTTAGGAATAAACTTTATTCTTGTAAATAATACCACCTCTACTCTTTCAAACAAGGTGCATTATAGCAGTCTGTTGTCAATAAGTTTGTCGAATATAAGAGTTGTTCCATTACATAGACCTTCCCGAGAATTTATATTGAACAATGACATTAATGACATTGCTTGTTTCAACAATAGGTTGTGTCTTGGAAATCTGTTTGGCACTAATGTATTCAAATAATCAACATTGAAACGTAGGATATCATTTGCATTAGCGAGGCTTTCCTTAACTTGATTGAATATCTTTACAGCCAATCATGCATTGTCTTGTTTATATCACTACTACTCTTAAAATCTTCTGCCCATTTGAAAGTCTCCCAACTGGGTCTAGATTTAAAGTGCTACTACTTTGCCTTATATTTGACCAGAAATAAATACAGTAGCGGCCATAATATACAGAACGGAAACAAAAAAGACATAAATATGTGTATTACTTAAAAAGTAATGCATGATTAGCAATGAAATTTTTACCGAATAAAGATTAGGGTGTAATGCATAAATATTATACAAAGTTACAAAAATTTACATAATAGTTTTTTTTTTTTTTTTAAATAAAGATTAAATGGAACAAAGGAAATAAGCTACTGGACAAAAATTAAGGAACGATCTTGTTAATACTTGATTGTGAACAAAATATCAACAAAATATTTGATAAACATTCCCTTATTTTCAATGACTACTCTGCATCGTCGACCACATGATCTAATTAATTTCTTGCAAAAATCAGCAGTAATTCCCTCCCATTTGTCTTTCAATAACTCCCATAGGTGATCCTGGTTTTTCGGGTTTCTTTTCTGAGCCCTTTCTCCAATTATCTTCCAAACATTTTCTATTGGATTCAGGTCGGGGCTCTGGGCGGGCCACTTCATTAGGGCGATTCCTTCTTCTTCAAATGAAGCCATAACCTTCTGAGCCTTGTGGAAAGGTGCGTTGTCTTGCATGAAAATAGGAGATTCATAAAGATTATGGTGTAATCTTGGTACCACATTCTGCTGAAGAAGCCTTTTGTAAATCTCAGCATTGATATTGCCATGTACGCGGATGATAGGGCAAACTCCTGTAGATGAAATCATTCCCCACACTATCACACTGCCGCCACCAAACTTAACGGTTTTCTTGACACATTTGAGAAGACACTCTTTCACCTGTTCTACGGCGTACGTAAGTTTTGCCCTCAGAACCAAATATAGTAAACTTGGACTCGTCACTGAAATGAACTGTATCCCATTGTACGTCAGTCCAAACAACATGTTCTCTCGCATACTCCAGGTGTGCCCTTTGGTTTCGCTTTGAAATGAGAGGTTTCGAAGCTTGAATACGGGCATGCAATCCTACATTTTTTAACCTGCGAGCAACCGTTTTCCTTGAGATCTTATTATCTGTCTCTTCATTCAATTTACGGGAAATTGATGTAGCAGTTTCAAAACAGTTTTTTGTATATATTCTAACAATTCTTCGATCTTCTCTTTGTGGTGTTTTTGGAGGTCTGCCTGTTTTTGGTTTTGCATCTAACGTTTTATCGGTTTTATACCTGTTAATTACACGATGAACGACACTTTTAGACCTATTAACAATATCAGAAATTTCTGAAATTGACTTTTTTTCTTGATAGCGATAATGAGTTTTTTTCTTCAAAAGAGAGCGTTTTGCGTGTAGAATTTGCCATATTGCTTAAAAATAAAGTCGTAATGATAAATGAACTTTTACTTATTGTTGAAAAGCTCCATCAAATTTTTTAAAAATGTAAATTAAAAGTTTATTCAAATTATTAACATCGTTCCTTAACTTTTGTCCAGTAGCTTATTTCCTTTATTCCATTTAATCTTTATTAAAAAAAAAAAAACTATTATGTAAATTTGTGTAATTTTGTATAATATTTATGCATTACACCCTAATCTTTATTCAGTAAAAATTTCATTGCTAATCATGCATTACTTTTTAAGTAAGACACGTATTTATGTCTTTGTTGTTTCCGTTCCTTATATTATGGCCGCTACTGTATATATAAATACTTAAAAAATAGATATGCAAAAAAACAATATTGTATAATTGTATATTTATTAAATAAGTATTTGTTATTTTAATCATTAAATTGTTTTTAAAATTGTGGGAGTATTATGTATGTTAAAAATAAAACTTAATTTTTCAAAAAAAAAAAAAATGAATGACAATTTATTGTACTCAGCTATACACCTTCGTAAAACCAACTGAAAGCCGAACAGATTTTATGGAATATCTTAGAGCTCTTGCTTTTAACCTTTCATTATAAATTATTCATATATTCTGGTTTTATATTTTTAATATATTTTTTAAATGTATAAACACTATTTAAACGCATTAAAAGTATTTCCAAAACTTTTTTTTCAGTTTCTTACCAAAGATTATTTTTAGGGATTTTGATCATTTGGGATTTTGATGCATTTGAGATTTCAAAATCGGGATTTGAAATTTCAGGATTTCAACATTTAGGAATTTAAGATTCGGAATTATAAGCCAAACCTGACCTGTTAGTATCATATTCTTCAAGCTCTTTTTCCTCATTATGTGCCCTAGAAATTTTCATGTTGGTCCATTCGTTTTGCTAACAACCATGCATTATGTCATCTTGCAAATAAGGTTTAGTCCTTTCTTCTCTCTTTCCTTCACTACCTAAGGACCCAACAGAAATAGAAAAGATGCATTTATCTAGACTGTTCTTCTAACTGACGTCCCTCTTCAAGACGTCGGCGATTATGGCTCTCCACTGTATCCTGTATCTCTCAGTCGGCAAAGATCATGTCGGTTTTTATCTAATCATTGAAGAGTTTCAAACACAGTAGTACGTAGAAAACGAAGGTGAACCTATTCTTTGAGGAATGTTTTGTCCAAAAAGAAAAACAAATGTGGCTTTTATCGTGATGAAAGGCTTAAAATTATAGTTAACGATCGTGAAAACCGACCAGATGTTATAGACTGTCTTACAGCTATGGCTTATAATCTTTCATAAAACTAATAATATATTCTGGTTTTATATTTTTAATGAATGTTGATTGTTTCTTCTGTATGAAAACTACTAAAAAGGCTATTTTTTAAATGTTTGAGATTAAAGGTATTTCAATTTTCCCCCAATTATTCGGGATTCTAATCTTTCCGGAATTTCGGGATTTTAAATTTCAGGATTTTGACATTCGGTATTTTAAGAATCAGGATTATAACCGAACACCTTATTTAGGAACATAGCTTCATTTTCAGGTTATTGTTCTTCTTTTGTAGCAATGTGGGGAAGTTGGCTGAAACTACCTCTAGCGCAGCCGATTCTATGTTCAGTTTCTTTATCTCTGATATTAAATTTGATATACCTGGTTCCTGCACCGAGGATTTAGTATTTATTAACTCCACATTTATTATGATGGATTAAGACCATGTGCTATCACTGCTTTTATTCCAGTTCCATATCTCGAGGCATATTTCTTTAGACACTTCGTATAGGATGTTGATTTTTTTCTTCAAGTTCATTCATATCCAAAGGCTTATCCGTACTTTTGCCACTGAACTAGCGATAGTTACCATAGGATTGCAACATTGCATTTGTTGGGCTGAAATGATTCACAATCCCCAATGGAGGAAAGGAAAGACTGTACAGTTCAGCTCAGATAAAGTCGCAATTTTATTAGTTTTCTACATATATTTGTTCGCTTTTTTTCTGTTGTTCTATGAATGATCTCTAAGAATAATCTTTCATAGCTTTTTTTGCTTCTTTGTAACTGTGGTCTTCCAGTGAAACTCTTGTTTAACGTTATTGGATTTTTATTTCCGATTAACTACCCGTTCAAATGGAGACTTTTAATCATGGTTTCAAAGCTGACAAATATGCTGGAGATCTATTCTATTAGAAGAATTAACCCAATACTTTAGCCCTTTCTTCGAATATTAAATAATTAAACTCTTACATTTTCCTTCTCCTAAATTGGTTACCAACCAAGGCTATTTTTTTTTGCTATTTACCGAACGCTGGGTGTAAAGAGCTGCATCCATACCTTTCGCAACGTATTTGAGCGTAAGTCAATGTAATGAACTCAACTTAAATTCGAACCCTGCTCTCCAATTTCTCAAACCTCGCCACGATCCATTGCATCGCTGCACATCCAATAAACATCAAAAGTAACTCAGTACTTTATCCTTTTTCGTCTTATATTGAATTATCATGTCGTTATATTAATTAGTTCGTGTTTTTTTTTTTTATGTTCTACGAATGTTCTGGAAGAATAAACGTTCATAGCATTTTTTTGCTTCTAAATAACTCTGGTCGTCCAGTTAAACAGTTGCCTAACGTAGTTGAAATTTTATTCCAGATTACCCCACCTCTTTGAGATTGGATGCAAAGTAGACACGAATAAGCATCTTCTACCCTTCATTTTTAATCAAGGTACCAACGCTTTAGAAAGCTACTCGAAACATTTGTGCTGTGTACGGAGATGACTTCATTACATACAGAATGGTGCATAAATGCTTTTCCCGTTTCAAGGAGGAGAATTTCGAGTTCAAAGATCCTCCTCCTTCTGGCAGATCTATTCAGCTAGAAGAGAAATACTTACACGCTCCGTTTAAAGAATCGTGCCAGACAAACAAGGAATTGTCTCAGAAGATGTGAAGAACACATGTTACGGTCGATCGTCATCTTCACTCAGATTACAAAAGTTGGCAAAAAAGTTACAGGATATTTTTTCCGGTATAATTTGGCAGAACGATCAGTGAAAAAAAACGATCTAATATACAGTGGCCTAAGAAAAGTTTTTAGCCAGGAGAAATAAACTAGATCAAATTTCAAAATTTAATTACGTAATCCCTATTCAACATAAACAGTATTTGGAAGTAGTATTTGCTAGTTTCAGTGCTTGTATTCGATTTTTCATAGATTTGATCAAGTTATCAACAATCGTCTGATCCATATTTTGCCACTCCTTTAGCGATGTTTCTTTAAGGGTTGCCATTGACGTGATTTTGGTTGTACGCTCTCGAAGTTTTCAGTGAAGGTGCTCTCAAATGTGATCTAACGGATTCATGTCAGCATTTTGGGCTACCCATGGTAGTGATTTGATTCCTTGCGATTCCTTCCAGGCCTTTGCTACTTTGCTCATATGAAATGGCTCTCAATTTTCTTGAAAATCGTAGACATTGTCAATCTGACTGGTTTCTAATAGTAGGAATAGTCCTTTCTCTAATATTTGAAAATATTTTGAACCATTCAACCGATCTTTAGCAAGAATCTCCTAAAATTTCCCTCCAAACCACACCATTACACCAATCCCTCGATGTTTCACGGTCGTCTGCAGACATTCAGTGTTCTAACCCTCATTCTGACTTCTCCAAATATAAACCCATCTCAAATTAGAATATTGGCAGAATTTATTTTTATCTGACCAAATTATAGACTGCTAAAATTCATAATGTTTGCTCTCGAATTCTCTTGTCCAGTCCATTCGAAGATTCCTGTTAACCTCTGAAAAGGGGTTTCTTTCTTGCAATTATTCTTTGATAGCCTAGCTCTTTCAGAGTCTTTCTCACCGTATATGGCAACATTTCGATGTTCTTGGTGACATCTTTGACGACGGTTTCTGATGACTTCCCTCTTCAGGCCCCTTTTCGTTCGCTCAGACACGATGCTTGGTCTTCCTGAACGTTGTTCCACACGACAATGGCCTTCTTCATTAAATTTCTTGACAATATTATTAGAATACCGAGGAGACAAGAATGAATGCATTCGATATCTTCGTCTCTTTGCCTTTAAGCAAGGTCACAAAGTTGTCAAAGCAGCTCGAGACATTTGTGCAGTGGACGGAGATGAATTCCTTACCGAGAGAATGGCACAGAAATGGCTTTCCTGTTCCAAGTAGGAACTCACAGACTCTCCGCTTTCTTGCTAACCTGTTCAGTTTGATGAGAACCAATTGCATAAACTGATTAAAGAAGAACTGCGCCAGACCACTAGAGAATTGGCTAAGAACCTGTCAAGCTCTCATCTGTTTGTCGATCAGTTCTAAGTTTTATTTTGAACGAATAAAAAATCTCAAAATAGCAATTCAGTTGAAAAAACCTTACCGACGATACAGCATGATTATTAAACATAAAAATGCTCGCAATCAAGTAACCAAACATGCAATTAAAGAACTCACTTGTTAAATTCTGCTACACCAACCATATTCCCCCATGTTAGACTACCAGCTGTTTTTGGTCGCTTCCTAATAATTTGAGGGGTGTTTCATTCAACAATGATGTAGAGCTTAAAATGTGGCTTGATGATGTTTTTAATCTAATGATTTCTAAGGTCGAGGGATTCAACTGTTTGTGGATCGTTGGAAGGAAGTCACAAACAATGAAGGGGAATACGTTGTTGAAAGATTAATCAAGGCTATTAATAAATAAGTAATAAAATAAATTTTAAAGCACGAATGAATTAGTGTAATATCCTAATACATTTTCGGGTAATCCAAGATGGCAGAAAGTAGCAGGTACGTCATGGAGAGAGACATGGAACTAATCATTTTCTCAGCATTTAAAGCGATCGTTTTACTTGAGATACGAGTGAACATGAGTCTCAAGAAACGCAAGGATCCGTATTGAGCGGGTGACCGTTCATTATACTTGAAGACAATCACTGACTGCTCAGTAATAATGAAACGTTTCTAGCTTTGTTTTAGAGAGTCAATGTTATATTCCAGGTTTATGTAACCCCCATCTTGAACATGAGAAAAGAAGAGATGCGTTTACTTTTTTGTGTGAGTTAAAGTTTGGTCAGTTAGCTTCTCAGACTGTTGGTAATTACAGCGCTGTTTTCTTGGAGTTCCACAATGGCGGTACGAATCTTGATCATTAAGGGGATCTCATTATGTTGATCTGTAATTGGCAATCAACATCTGAAAACACTGGTCAAACAAGACCCACGTCAAAGTGTCAGAAAGATGTATTAGGATTTCCACACTATAGGACCATCTCAAGAACATTTGCAAAGAGTATCACTTCGATAAAAGCGTTCCACATGAACGCAGTCAGTCAAAATGTTTGTCATCTTGGAGTGTGTTCGATGCTGCTTTTGTTTACAGATATATATATATATATATATATATATATATATATATATATATATATATATATATATATATATATATCAATTCTGTGGACAAGACAGATTTGTATAAAATACATTTGCCAACAATGCATTTAATAGTAAAATTGACCAATAATACATTTAATAGTAAAATTGCCAACAATATATTTAATAGTAAAATTGCCAACAATACATTTAATAGTAAAATTTCCAACAATACATTTAATAGTAAAATTGCCAACAATACATTTAATAGTAAAATTGCCAACAATATATTTAATAGTAAAATTGCCAACAATATATTTAATAGTAAAATTGCCAACAATACATTTAATAGTAAAATTGCCAACAATATATTTAATAGTAAAATTCTCAAAAATATATTTAATAGTAAAATTGCCAACAATATATTTAATAGTAAAATTGCCAACAATACATTTAATAGTAAAATTGCCAACAATACATTTAATAGTAAAATTTCCAACAATATATTTAATAGTAAAATTGCCAACAATACATTTAATAGTAAAATTGCCAACAATATATTTAATAGTAAAATTTCCAACAATATATTTAATAGTAAAATTGCCAACAATACATTTAATAGTAAAATTGCCAACAATATATTTAATAGTAAAATTCTCAAAAATATATTTAATAGTAAAATTGCCAACAATATATTTAATAGTAAAATTGCCAACAATACATTTAATAGTAAAATTGCCAACAATACATTTAATAGTAAAATTGCCAACAATATATTTAATAGTAAAATTCTCAAAAATATATTTAATAGTAAAATTGCCAACAATATATTTAATAGTAAAATTTCCAACAATAAATTTAATAGTAAAATTGCCAACAATACATTTAATAGTAAAATTGCCAACAATACATTTAATAGTAAAATTGCCAACAATACATTTAATAGTAAAATTTCCAACAATATATTTAATAGTAAAATTGCCAACAATACATTTAATAGTAAAATTGCCAACAATACATTTAATAGTAAAATTTCCAAAAAATATATTTAATAGTAAAATTGCCAACAATACATTTAATAGTAAAATTTCCAACAATATATTTAATAGTAAAATTTCCAACAATATATTTAATAGTAAAATTGCCAACAATATATTTAATAGTAAAATTGCCAACAATATATTTAATAGTAAAATTGCCAACAATATATTTAATAGTAAAATTGCCAACAATATATTTAATAGTAAAATTCTCAACAATATATTTAATAGTAAAATTCTCAAAAATATATTTAATAGTAAAATTGCCAACAATACATTTAATAGTAAAATTGCCAACAATACATTTAATAGTAAAATTGCCAACAATATATTTAATAGTAAAATTGCCAAAAATATATTTAATAGTAAAATTCTCAAAAATATATTTAATAGTAAAATTGCCAACAATACATTTAATAGTAAAATTGCCAACAATACATTTAATAGTAAAATTGCCAACAATACATTTAATAGTAAAATTGCCAACAATACATTTAATAGTAAAATTTCCAACAATATATTTAATAGTAAAATTGCCAACAATACATTTAATAGTAAAATTGCCAACAATACATTTAATAGTAAAATTGCCAACAATACATTTAATAGTAAAATTGCCAACAATACATTTAATAGTAAAATTGCCAACAATACATTTAATAGTAAAATTATTTAATGCCAACAATACATTTAATAGTAAAATTGCCAACAATATATTTAATAGTAAAATTGCCAACAATACATTTAATAGTAAAATTGCCAACAATACATTTAATAGTAAAATTTCCAACAATATATTTAATAGTAAAATTTCCAACAATACATTTAATAGTAAAATTGCCAACAATACATTTAATAGTAAAATTAAACAATACATTTAATAGTAAAATTGCCAACAATACATTTAATAGTAAAATTGCCAACAATACATTTAATAGTAAAATTGCCAACAATATATTTAATAGTAAAATTGCCAACAATATATTTAATAGTAAAATTCTCAAAAATATATTTAATAGTAAAATTGCCAACAATATATTTAATAGTAAAATTGCCAACAATACATTTAATAGTAAAATTGCCAACAATACATTTAATAGTAAAATTGCCAACAATACATTTAATAGTAAAATTGCCAACAATACATTTAATAGTAAAATTCTCAAAAATATATTTAATAGTAAAATTGCCAACAATACATTTAATAGTAAAATTGCCAACAATACATTTAATAGTAAAATTGCCAACAATACATTTAATAGTAAAATTCTCAAAAATATATTTAATAGTAAAATTGCCAATAATACATTTAATAGTAAAATTGCCAACAATACATTTAATAGTAAAATTGCCAACAATACATTTAATAGTAAAATTCTCAAAAATATATTTAATAGTAAAATTGCCAACAATACATTTAATAGTAAAATTGCCAATAATACATTTAATAGTAAAATTGCCAACAATACATTTAATAGTAAAATTGCCAACAATACATTTAATAGTAAAATTCTCAAAAATATATTTAATAGTAAAATTGCCAACAATACATTTAATAGTAAAATTGCCAACAATATATTTAATAGTAAAATTGCCAACAATACATTTAATAGTAAAATTGCCAACAATACATTTAATAGTAAAATTCCTAACAATATATTTTATCAGTAGTTGAAGGAATGCAATTGCGTTCAAAATTTGTTCAGTTAAACGACAAAATTATGTTCAAAAGTCGTTTACCGGAACGTTCAAAATATACGTTTACGTTAAAAAAAAATTAGATTTCGGCATTAAATAACCCATAATCCGCTGGACCATGTGTCCTTGATGACATCTGTGCAAAGATTTGGGGACTTATAAATCTGATGTCCCAGCAACCATTTTTACCAGTGTTCATATTGCAATTTTCACTGTTATCATTATTGCAGTTTTTAACAGAGCTGGTTAGATCTAGTGACTATATCGAAAGAGTTTTGAGTTGAATATCAGTCCACAGTAGTGGTTAACCAAAAAAGTTGATGAGTTGAGTTAAAGGAAAATAACTGATATATCCTGAAGAGACACGGCACGTGGAACTAGAACAATCTACTCCAGTAGACGAAATAAAGGGTTCGGTTCGAAATTCCAATCCCCTGAGAAGGCCGGAGCCTCCAACGTCTGAAACGTTGTGAATATGGCAATGAAGATGAGGATTACAGTTAGAATAATGTAAGTAATATAAGTAATCATAATACCTCATCTCCGAGATATAGAGGCCGAAACGTTGTGAATGAAGCAATGAAGATGAGGATAACAGTCCGAATAATGTAAATAATGTAAGTAATCATAATACCTCATCTCAGAGATATAGAGGCCGAAACGTTGTGAATGAAGCAATGAAGGTGAGGATAACAGTCCGAATAATGTAAATAATGTAAGTAATCATACCTCATCTCAGGGATATAGAGGCCGAAACGTTGTGAATGAAGCAATGAAGATGAGGATAACAGTCCGAATAATGTAAATTATGTAAATAATCATAATATATTATCTCAGAGATATAGAGGCCGAAACGTTGTGAATGAGGCAATGAAGATGAGGATAACAGTCCGAATAATGTAAATTATGTAAGTAATCATAATACCTCATCTCAGGGATATAGAGGCCGAAACGTTCTGTATATGGCACTAAAGATGAGGATAACATTCCGAATAATGTAAATAATGCAAGGGAACTTAGTGAACGTTAAAGATTTCGCTGTACTGAAATTTATTCTATGATGCATCTGCTAAATTTGAAAGATCACTTTCCTGATCGAATATTGATTTCTCGTGAGAAATAGATCCTTTACGACAATCGTAAACGTTTGCCCCACTGTCTATATTATGACGCAGCGCAAACACGTTTCAAATCCGAAATTGCACCAACATAAGATCACGATATCTCTCTGGTTATCTGCCATTTACGTCATTCAGGACAGCTTTCTGGAATTTATGCAGAGAATTCCTCATTCTATCGCTCATGGAAACGGCCATGATTTATCTTTACAAGAGTCAACTTAGTCTAAAAAGGGAGCCACACTGCTATATCTGGACTGGAGGTACACAGTCTTCACTTTCCAACCTTTAAAGTTTTAAAAGCTTTGCGGGGTCATGTTAGGGAAGACTTATTTTTCACTCTAAGGTCTTTCCTAAAGAAAAAATCCTCGCAAGACTATCACTACGCTGCCGTTATTTCCACAGCAAATGTCCATTTTGGCACTCCATTCTTTACTTTCAGACATAGTGTTTTCACCAGTAGCGATTAAAATTTGCATTCGCGATGAGGCTCCACAGCTTGAATGTCTATTGACCTTCAAGTTGACTCTCGACCTCAGGTCAAACTCTTATGTACAATCCACTGCTAAAGATGTTGCGAAATATTTCGGCAGATTCTATGGTTCCTGGAAGTCTCTGACTCACTCTGTCATGCTTTAAGAGTCAAATTAGACCAAAAGTGGAATATGGTTATCATATTTTGGGCTTGGAGCTGTTCAAATCCTTACTCTCCAGGAATGAGGAGATTCAAAACTTTTTAGGTAAACTTCCAATTTGTAGCCTCCTTCGCACGGAAACAGCGTCGCCATTTCCATAGCCAGTGTTCAGTTGAACGCACTATTCTTTAGTTCCACCAGTCCTGGGTATGACGATAAACTACATCCGCGTCCTGGATAAGACGAAAAACTACATCCAATAACAAGCTTCTGATCAGGAGGTTTTGAGGAGCGGGGAACTACCCCTTAATTGCTGATGTTCCCAGGTCTACCCTGACCCGGGGTGGTAGCACCTGTTCGAGTCCCAGATATGGACAAATAGTTAACCTCTGAAACGGGTCAAAACACTATGAAAGTATAAACATGCATTTTAATACCAGCAATACATTTTTAGAAAATGAATATTACCAGCAATAATTTTTTGGAAAAAAATATTATTAGCAGCAATAAAAATCTTGTCGGCATTAAAAAACCCATTGAGGTTGATATGCCATAATATAAAACATGCAAACCAATCAGATATTTCTCATCTTCTTCATCAATGCTTGCATTTACTGCAAGTGTCTAATAATATAAAATAAATATTATTAACATTATTATCAATATTATTATTATTATTGTTTTTATCTTCCAGATTTCTTTCATCGGCCTATTATACACAAAGGCACACACGCATGTAAAGATATATATATATATATATATATATATATATGTGTGTGTGTGTGTGTGTGTGTGTTTAATTGTGTCTATATTTTTTGTTTATACCTTATTTTTTATGGATATAATTTATTTACGTAAATCCTCAGTGTTTAATTAAATAGTATTAATTTATTTAACGGCCTGGATATTCGAGGAATTTTGTAGACTATATGCGTTTCTCCGGCAGGAATCGAACCTGTAGCTCTTATGGGGAACCATCATTTGATCTGACGTGCTGTTAACCATTCAGTCACAGAGAAGCGTCGGGTTTGTAAAGACCGAATTATTGTTGATAAACAGAATTCGAATTCCACTCGAATCCATTACATTCAGTTACGTGTTAATATCCTTGGGAAAGGTATTACTCCCCTTCTCTCCCCACCCCGTCAGCTATGGGTGTATATAGCAGGACAGACTGGGTTCTATAGCCTTGGATGAGGAAGGACAACTCAGAATTCAAAAACTACTGAGGATTGTTTTGGGACCTTAGGTCAAGAAGTGCACCAAGTCTCAGTATACGGCCCTTCAAAAAGTGTGGTTGGTTCTGCCCAAAGCTTTCACCACTAGAATCAAATCATATGTATGGGCTATCGGTTCCTAGGAACTGAGCTACCTGACCCTCATACGTCAAATACGACGGGGGTGTCTACCATATATATATATATATATATATATATATATATATATATATATATATATGGGAAAAAGGAATTTTAAAAAAATTTGGCTGGTCCTGCTTATGGCGCATCACTTCGCACTTTAGTTATGAATTGAGCACACTGGCTGCTGACTTGTCATTTATATATATATATATATATATGTGATAGCCGTGTAGAGAACAGCTTGAAATAGATTATCTCTATGTTGAGGTAATTTTGTTTTTTGCTGTAATATATATATATATATATATATATATATATATATATATATATATATGAAGAAATATAGTCTTAAGGTGTGCTATATTTATAGGATAAAGTGCTCAATATCAGAGATAGAGCGTGTGTAAATATAAAATTGAACATAGAAGTCAACACTTAGTTCGACAGTCTGTTTCATGCTATATGCAAAAGTCAGGGCCTGACGATTGCATATAGCATGAAACAGACTGTCGCCCCTAAGTGTTGACTTCTATGCTCACTTTTTACAGTTATATATATATATATATATATATATATATATATATGACATCACACATTATGAAATGGACAAAGTCCGACAATTATTTTAAGACATTTTTATGTTTATACATTCTTTTTATAGATATAAATTTTTGAGTAAATGCTCTGTTTATAATAAACAGTACAAAACAACATTAACCGGCCTGAATGTCCGAGAAATTTTCACATAAAATATTCGTCCTCCGACAGGATTCGAACCTGTATCCTATACGGAACCGTCGTTTAACCTAGGAAACCGATACCCCGTTGACAGCACATGAGATTTGATTATATTGGTGAAGGTTTCGTGGAGGACCATCCACATTTTTTGAAGGGCCACAGGGTCTCCAAACGACCCTCCGCAGGTTTTGAATTCAGAGTTATCCTTCTAGATCAGTTGCCATCCAAGGCTATAGAACCCAGGCATTCTATTTATGGAGGCACGGTGGAGTAATGGATAGCGGCTTGGATTGAGGAATCGGAGAGCCGAGGTCGAATTCCAGTCGAATCCATTACATTAACTTACGTGCTAATGCCCTTGTGAAAGGTCTGAATCCTCTTCTCCGTGCAGCTATCTATCTATCTATATATATATATATATATATATATATATATATATATATATATATATTTTCAGTTATAGGTGCAGTTCAATTTATAATTACATTAATCATTCATACAAAAAACAAATATAGAAGTTAATGATTTAAATGGCGAGAATACATCTTCGCAAACAATTTCAATAAGGTACACTAACCCCGAACCTGTATATGAATGATATGATCCCTGTTTATAAACATGTATATTTTCGTTGTCCTCTTATTACCAAGAAGTAAAAAACAAGAACAAATCTATTTCCATACCTGAGGATGTCTGTAGGAACAGACGAAAGCTTGTAAAAAATTAAAAAAGACCTTATGCAACTGGAATTTATAAACAGGGATCATATCATTCATATACAGGTTCGGGGTTAATGTATCTTATTGAAATTGTTTGCGAAGATGTATTCTCGCCATTTAAATGATTAACCTCTATATTTGTTTTTTGTATGAATTATTCATGTAATTATATATATATATATATATATATATATATATATATATATATATATATATATGTGTGTGTGTGTGTGTGTGTGTGCGCATAAAATTACAGATGTAACAAAAATATGTATGCAATAGGACAATATGAATAAAAAGAAAACAAAGATATCTTAGTTGATGTGTTTAGTCCTCTGATAGACTTTATTTAGGCAAATGTAAAGATTTTATTTGCAAGTATTTATAAACAAAAGTAAAAATGTATGCTTTTCAGTTTTTGTTTTTTTTTTTAATAAAGAGACGCTCATAAATATTCATCAGTTTGTTTAATCAGTTTTATCAGGTGGTGTAATGGATAACGCGCAAATATATTTTGGAAGCCTATGAAACTGCCCTTTGCCCCCCAGTCTAGGGTTAATTAATAAGGCTTCTATCACTAAATCATTATAATTCTTTAAATCTAAAAATAGGTTTTCTGGCTTTAAATAACCCGCAAAGGGGTGATAAGCCCTAGAATACAAATCAATCAATCAATGTATATATTTGAGATTTATTTACATTATCTGGAATATAAATATATAGAATGTACTGTGACCACAAATTGGGGGATCACTTCATGTATTGATTACAATTTATAATTGAACCCTGTTTTATATCCGCATTATAATTTGATGCTTTCTTTCATGAAATAATTATTAGGAGTGAATCTACCTCTTATTCTCCTGCTATGGGTTAATTAGTTAGTTTTGTAACATTAAATCATTATTATCTCCAAAAAAAATTCTTACAATCTAAAAATATTTTTCTGGCTTTAAATAACCCACAAAGAGTTGATAAGCCGTAGAAAATGAATCAATCAATGCAATACTGATTAGCTACAAAGACAGATCTTTTAGATTTATTTATATTCTCTGGAATAGAAATTTTTAGAAATTACCGTGGTCACAAAGTGAGAGATCAGTTTATATATTAATTGTAATATAGAATTGATCCCCCACTTTATATCCATATTATAATTTCTTGTTGATAAGCCGTAGAAAACGATTCAATCAATCAATGAAATACTGATTAGCTACACAGGCATGTCTTTTAGATTTATTTACATTCTCTGAAATAGAAATGTATAGAAACTCCTGATGGGGGATCATTTTATATATTGCTTGTAAGATAGATTTGATCCCTAACTTTATATCCATATTATAATATCTTGTTTGTTTATCAAATTATAATTAGGTATGTATCCACCTCTTGTCGCCCCAGCTATGGATTAATTATTCAAAATTGTCAATCTAACCTAGTATTATCGAAAAATACTCTTACAACTTACAACTTAAATAAAACTATTTTCGGTCTTTACATAACCTATGATGGCAAAACAATTTTAACAGTAATTCTTGAAGGCCTTTTGAGCATTGTTTTGGTGTGAAGTTTAATATAAAAATAGTCATAGTTGAATATTTGTGGGGGATTTTTCCAGCTAGATACAGAGAAAAAAAAATCGTTCTTTCCTTTTAATAAAATTGCCGGAATTTGATGACATGAAAAAAGAGATATTGGTTTTCAAATATTCCCTGCGATTCGCCGTGATTGTCAGATTAATTGCTAACCACGAGAGAGTAAATAAAGAAAGAGCTAATTAAAATTACAATTAAATAGTGAAGATGACGAAAAATATTGCAATTTATATTAACTGCGCTAAATATGAATGCGAATTAATTAAAAGGACATATGATTAAGGTCACCCACGAAAGAATGCCAGAAAAGTAAAAATAAAACACACACACATATATATATATATATATATATATATATATATATATATATATATATATATATATATATTCAATAATGCAAAACATTGTTTAACAACGGCTTCCCTAACCAACTTATAGACTACTAAATTAGACTATTTCTTCCCAAAGTAAATAAAACTGATAGTGAACACACAGTGAAAAATAACATAAATTTATTCTAGAAAAGCCTCCTTCACGTCAACTACAAACAAGATGAATCTTCGATTAGAAATATCTTTAAGAAATACACTACTCCAAGTGACCCGAACAAAGAAATCAAATTGATTATCTACTACAAAAATTTCAAATGGCTAATCTTATCCTCAAAAATAACAAAACACCAGCAAAATTTCAACGAACGAACATTATTTATGAGTTCAAATGACTCTTAGGGAACTGTGTTCCTGATCAAACCGAATTCATATATTATTACGTCGGTCACACTACTGCATGACTATCCAGACGTCTTACGTTACATCTACCCAACAACAGCTCCCTTAGAATCCATTTAAACACGCACACAAATATACCAGTCTCCACCTGAAACTTACTAGTAGAAAACACAAACATAAAAACATTCACCTGTAAAAAAAGATTAAAATTAATCTAAACCTTAATAAAAAAAAAAGAGACTACGAAGACGGCCACAATGTGTTGTGTTGGGAAAATATCCCTGTAACATTTGAAACATACACACAGTCAATAAACCCAGTTAAAAAGCAAAAATAGAATAATACTTGATAATGGCTAAAAGTATAGACGAAAGCGCTCAGGACTGTAGAACATTTAAACAGTTTATACACATGCTGTGTCCAAGAAAGAAAACTCTTGTTCGAACAGAAGAAAAAAATCAATAAAAGGCTTAATCTTAGTACCTTGACTGTCGTCTTTAATAAAACATGTATAAAGGAAGGATTGCTGCCTAAATACACAATTACACACGCACAAATATATATATATATATATATATATATATATATATATATATATCAAAAATACGTTTACAAACTTTGGGAAACGGGTTCCTCACACTAAAACAAAGACAAAAGTCCATAAAAATATACCCGAAAAGTTCTTCGTTTTTTAATTAACTTTAAAGAATGTTTGCGGTAAATGGTGCTGTTTTGTCATGTAGACTATGTTACATTTGTCATTCGTGTATATTTCTGGCTATTGTCTAGTAGGGAATTAACTCAAGAGTGTTCAGTTTAACAATGGCAGGATATTCATATCGTGAGCAGGCAGATATAAATTTGACATACGGCCGAGAATGGTTTAGGGCGCGAGGGTTCCTTTAAACATAATAACTCAAAAAGAAAGGATTTACGGATATATGTATATATAGATTTTTGTTCTTGTGGTAATGTGAGGAGCCTGCCCATAAAAACTGTCAAAATTATTCTGCTATTCTGCGACCGTTATCGTCGCATAGCAATCTTCTATGTCAACATAACTGAATGTCATCTTTGATGGTAAATACATTTGTTTAAATGTCCGTATAACCACTCTGAAGATGGCTCATGTAAGCTGAAAGCTTACATAAAGGAACAGCTTAATAAAAAATATCAAAATGTTTGCCTTTATTTTCACTTACGAGAACATATGAGAAAGAAGAAGAAGAACAAGAAGAAGAAGAAGAAGAAAGAGTAAGAAGAAGAAGAAGAAGAAGAAAGAGTAGGAAGAAGAAGAAGAAGAAGAAGAAGAAAGAGGAAGAAGTAGAAGAAGAAGAAAGAGGAAGAAGAAGAAGAAAGAGGAAGAAGAAGAAGAAAGAGAAGAAGAAGAAGAAGAAGAAGAAAGAGTAGGAAGAAGAAGAAGAAAGAGGAAGAAGAAGAAGAAGAAAGA
>CAHIKZ030000782.1:270000-332500 GCA_903632075.3 Acanthosepion pharaonis | reverse complement strand
ACACAAACACACACACACATATGTATATATATATATATAAACATATATTGTTAAATATAACAGACAATGAATGCCTATTATGTTTGATCAGGAGCCGTTCTAAACTCTGTATATTTGCTTTAGTTTCGGGTGAAAATACAGCCAAAAAGAGTCTAAAATTTGGAAATTATTTTATTAAGCTGTTCCTTCTTCTTCATGTTCTTCTTTTGAGGATACCGTAAAGTTGAAACCAAGGTAGCGGATTCAACTGACCTGATGATCGTTAAATATATATATATATATATATATATATATATATATATTTATAAAAAGAAAGAACAGTAAGATATATAATCCGGTGTTCTTATAGATATTTTTATTTTTACAAAATAGAGCTCAATGTAAATTTACAGAGCATTAATGTTATAGATTAATAGATTTAAAATATGTTTTTTTTCGCTACACAGTTCTAACCATGTTTCAAAAATGGAAGCTAAAAGACCCGAATTTAATTTTGTGATTAAATTAAAGACATTAGTTCCATTTCATCCTCAAGCGAATTTTGGAGTAACTTTTAAAATTACTGGGTTTTAAATACACAGCTAAAACAAAATTCATGTTTCCAAGGTTACAGATAAATCTATTTTTCTAGACAGGGGTGGCTGGGTTTTCAATATGTCTATATTTTAATGTAACAGTTACTGCTATGTTTTGGTAGTGGGTAGGGATATATTTTTTAATGAAATCTAACTTCCGTTAAAAATAGAGCGTCTCGTCTGGATTTTTTTTAAAATTATATTGTTAACGGCAAAAATCCTTACGGCATTTTTTTCCTTCGTATATTTAAAGATTTTTTTTTTGGGTGGGGGGGTTGTTTAGGTACGAATACTTTTTATTTAACTACGATTTGAAATATTTTTACTTTTAATTTTAATATACTAAATTTCTTTCAAGAACAAGTAAATGTAAGTAAAATCCCTTAGAGTTTGTGGAATTATTATCACATCAAGTATATTACGATTTTTTAAAAAAATTTATATTTAAATATTACTAAAGTAAAATTTTCATTTCTCTGATTTAGTAGACTTTATTCATTTATTTAAATTACAATTTAAAAGAAGTTTAGGTTAGAATTCATTTTAATTAACTACAATTTTAATTACAACTTTAAAATATTTTCATTATTAGTTTTTATAGACTATATTTCATTTAATAGAAGTAAAATGTATCAGAGTTACTAACAGTCAGTAAAATTATTTTTCTGCATCAAGTATAATTTCGATTTTTAAAAATTTTTATATTTAAATATATTTAAGTAAAAATTTTTTCATTACGGCAAAAATAGCTAATTCATTTCTCTGATACTTGATGTGATAATTATTCGACAAACTGAAAGGGATTCTAATTACATTTAATTGTTCTTGAAAGAAATATAGTATATTAAAAATTAAAAGTAAAAATATTTCAAATCGTACTTAAATAAAATGTATTCTTACCTAAACACCCCCCCAAAAAAAATCTACGAGGCTGGCATCCCGCTCTCACCCCTTCACTATCGAAACTACTAAATGTAGCCGTCTCTTCTACTCCAATAGCTTCATGTCTCGCACCTCTCGCCTGTGGAACTCCCTTCCCTATTCCAGTTTCCCCGAGAGGTATAATCTCCAACTATTCAAATGTAATGTCAATCGATATCTCCAGTTGCCTTGATCTATCCACTTCTCTTCTCCTCATCCTTTCTTCTATCACTCTTATCTGATCTTGCTCCAAATTATCTGTAACCTCCTGTGTCCTAGTGGCTTCCCGCCTTGCTTGGGGTGAAACGCTTAAAAAAAAAAAAGACGGTATCATTTCGCCATTTCATAAAGATTAAATTGGTTAAAAATTTCGTCCAGCATTTAAACTTGTGAAGAAAACAAATCTGCAAAACTCTGTCAAATGCCTTCGAGATATGCAAATCAACAGCCCAAGTTCCACCATTTTTATGTAAAGTTTGATAGACACTTTCAGCAAAAACCCTCAACGCGTCAGCAGTAGCGAAAGTATTGTTTATCTGAAAGAAGACCCTGTGATGTGAAATGCTTAAATAGAAACATCATAATTTTTCAACTTTTGAGGAATATGCCAAACCGACACCTCTCGCACCTCTTGCCTGTGGAAATCCCTTAACTATTCCAGTTTCCCTGAGAGCTATAATCTCCAACTATTCAAATGTAATGTCAATCGACATCTCCAGTTGCCTTGATCTATCCACTACCCTTCTCTTCATCCTTTCTTCTGTCACTCCTATCTGATCTCGCTCCAAATCTTCTGTAACCCGTTGGGTCCTAGTGGCTTCCCGCCTTGCTTGGGGTGAAACGGTTAAAAAAAAAAAAAAAAAAGGGTCTTGTAGATCCCCAGCATATCTATGATATAGGGCTTCCCACTTTAATATATGTCAATTTTCATAAGGTAGTATTCATATAAAATACGAATTTTATTGTAACTTAATTATATACAATAATGGATCTTATGCAATATAGGTGGACAATTCAACCAGAAAAATCGAAAATAAATACAATGTATCTAAATACAAATTAGAGACCTGTTATCATATATTATTCCTTTCTAATTTAACAATGTTTTGAAGTAATTCTTACCGTCAACTTGAGATTTTTATTGTTAAAACGTTGAATAATTTTAACACATGCAGCATTATAGATAAAAAAATATAATGAATTTATATAGATTTTTGAGACTTAGCATGAACAATATTAATTCATGGATTGGGCCGAAATATATTACATTACTAGCAGCATGGCCCGGCGTTGCCCGTTCTTGATTCAAAAATCTTACGACTCATACAGCAATCGCTATCACTTGACGTAAAATATTTTTGCCCTTCCTTGCCTTTAAAGGAGTGCCCTTTGCCGTGCTGATGTTGCTACATGCCTTAATTATTGCCTCACACTGCGAAGTTTTTCTAAGCTCTATACTAAACATTAAAAAAGAACTAAAGAAAATGAACACAAAACGATCAGCTTTAAAAAAAGGACTCGTAACTGGAAAAACCGAATGAAAAAAGAATGTTAACAACAAATACTTTTTTTCACATCCAATCCAGTTCTGCGGAATCAGAATCCACGTTGAGTTTCAGGTGTCTAGATTTTTCTTTATGTCAGTATCATTGTATCAAAATATTAGCTACAATTTGGTAAGGGGTAGGGATGTATTTTACAATGAAACCTGACATCAGTTGAATGGATGTCGTCTGAATTTTTTTTTATTATTAAAAAAAAAGTTAACGGTAAAAAAATATCAACGTCATTTTTTAAATTTACAGATTTACGGGTTTTTTTTTTTTTTTCCCTAATACTTTTAATTAACTACGATTTGAAATATTCTCCTTTTTAATTTTTATTTTACTAAATTCTTTTTTAAGAATAGTTAAATGTATTAGAATCCATTATATTATGTAGGATTATTTTAACATCAAGTTTAAGTATGTATATGAGGTTACATTTTTTTTTTTTTTTATTAAAAAAGTTTATGACTATGACGGCAAATAATGGTTACTTAATTTCACTGATTTAGTAAACTTTTTATTTTATATATAAAACTAGTATTATAATGTTTCTCATGTAAGTACTAAGGACATGGGTCATTCAAAAGCTTACATCTTATGTCATTTCATATTAATTTTATTTTACTATAGGTGTTATTTTTGGATTATTTTTTAGTGCGTGTAGTATTATTTAAAAGAAATTTAGGTTAGAATTCATTCAATTTAACTACAATTTTAATAACAATTTCAAAATTACAACTTTAAAATTTTAAAATATTTTCATTGTTTAGTTTTAATAGAGTATATTACTTTATAAGTTTATATATGTTTCTATGTATATGTATATATATACGTATATAAGCAAATATATGGATATAGATCCAACAGTATGTAGAAAAATACTCAGAAAAATCAAACAAAATTTTAATATGCAATTATTATATTTAAATGAAAATACCCTGAAGATGGTCAAAAATAAACCGAAAACGTTCGACGGTTTTCGTATATCAACATTAATACTGCATAATTGCATATTAAGATTTTTGTTTGTTTTTTCTGTATATTTTTCTTCATATACGTATATATATAGATATATATATATATATATATATATATATATATATATATATATATATATATATATATATATATATATATATATATATATATAAATATATATGTAAATATATATATATATATATATATATATATATATATATATATATATATATATATATATATATGTATATATTTATATATATATATATATATATATATATATGTGAATATATATATCTATGTATATGTATATGTATAAGTATGTACATGTATATATTTTTGTATATATATATATATATGTATATATGTATATTTATATATATATGAATATATATATATATATACATATATACATATGTATATATATATATATATGTATATATATATATGTATATATACATATATATATACATCACAGACAGTCACAGAGCATCTTAGCATTGTGATTGAAAGAACTGTTTTTCAAGGCAAAGAGCTGTCCCAATTTTCAAAGCCAGAAAAGTTTTCTTGTTATCTTTTCAGAATTTATCAATATCATCATCTTATGTCTAGTCTAGGAAATATAAAAGTAAAGCATTTGCAGCAAAATGTAGGAGATCTGTGATCCCAAAGAAGAACTACAACAAAGAAATGTATCATGATTATCTGTCACTCTGTCTCATACAATCTGATTAATTAGTTAACCTCCTCAATCTTGGCATTGCTTGTTGCAAGCATAATTCTGTGCAGGAAAGTGTTTGCCCAAATTTCTGCTGGAAATGTTTGAACTCTATGAAGTTTAGCATAAGAGAAAGTGGGCAACATTGATGAAAAGATCTGGGCAACATCTTGACTTGGTTAACTTCTTACTGGCATGACATTGCTTCCCTCTGTTCTTTCTACAAATCTTTTCTGATGAGCGTTTTTTCCTGGTGCCGCATCTACATGAATGTAAGTGTGCTACTAGATTGACAACACAGTCATACCATTTTACTGTCAAACTTGCTAGATGCATCTTCTATATTAACAGTTCCTTTTTTCACCAGTGGAATGCCATTGTGATTTCTTATGTTACTGATAACATCAATACAGTCTTCTGTCTTCTTGAGCACTATTCATTTTTTTATCCTTGCCTCATTCATCCCCACTAAGTCTTCACGTTCTCTTTCATTCCCTGTAACCTGCTGTGTTCTGGTGACATTATTGCCACAAAATGATTAAAAGAAAGACACCATGAATATACACTGATGATATATCAATGATTATATGCAGCAAATAGGTGGTAATTTTGATGGTACAACACTTGACATGATTTTTCTTATGATTTATCAATGATTATATGCATCAAACAGAGGGTATTTTTATAATTTGAAGCTTGACAGTGCAAGACACTTTTTTTAAAAATAATTTTACCCCGATGAAGGCAATATAATTACAGAAAGGTTGTCTGAGTGTTAGAGAATATGAGGAAAAAACACTATTAATGAGACAACAAGAATTAAGATAGAAGATAAACTATTGAAATTGTGTTTAAACTTTTGAAGATCAAAGTTGACTGGGAAGCAAGAAACCGGTAGAGAGTTTTACAAGTGAGATGTGTGATATAAAAAACTGTTAGCATAGACCTTATGGCTATTTCAACTATAAAAGCATGCTTACCAATCTAACACTGTGCTTAAATTAAAAAAATCTATATAGCATAGAAGATAGATCATTGGAACAATGAAAGTATTTAGAGAAAAGGAACAGGGATGCTACATGAAAGCAGTGGGAAAGTGACTGAAGTTGAGATGTCAGGTCAGGACTAATAACATTGCAGATACTTCGTTGGATTAAATATTCAAAGCAAGGAGGATAAAGGGTAGACTTACAAATATATAAGATAGTTTCTAGCATGACATGGAATCAATTTTCCTAGCAGCAGACCTAGCAATTCAATCCATATAGTCTTTCCACTTCACGTTTGCACAAAACATGGCATTATGTACTTTTGTTTGTTTTTATGTAAAGACAGAAATATATATATTATAAAAATATAATTATTATTCTGAAAAAAATTTAAAAAAAAAAAAAAAAAAAAAAAAGAAAACAATTGCACAAAAAATGAGGCATCCAATGGATATGGATGTGTAGAGATTCATATATATATATATGTATATATATATAAATGATTCATATATATATATATATATATATATATATATATATATATATATATATATATATATATATATATTTATATATATATATATATATATATATATATATATATATTATATATATATTTATTATATATATATATATATATATATATATATATATATATATATATATATATATATATATATATATATATATATATATATATATATATATATATATAAAATGTATGTATATAGATTCATATATATACATGTATATATATGTGTATATAGATTCATATATATATAAAATAGTTTCATGTATATTTGTATATATATACATAGATTCATATACATATATATATATATGTACATAAATTCTAATATATATATGTATATATGTATGTATATAGATTCATATATATATATATATATATGTGTATATAGATTCATATATATATATCTATATATATATATATATATATATTCATATATATATATATATATATATATATATGTATATAGATTTATATATATATATATGTGTGTATATATAAATTATATATATATATATATATATATAGATTCATACATTTATATTTATATAGTTTCATATATATATATATATAGAGAGAGATTCATATATCCATATCTATAGATATATATATGTATATAGATTCATATATATATATGTATTAGATTTATATTATTAACTACTATTTTAATTACAACTGTAAAATATTTTCATTATTAGCTTTTATAGAGTATATTTCATTTAATATATATACATGTATGTGTGTATATAGATTCATATATATATATATGTATATAGATTCATATATATATATTTATATAGTTTCATATATATATTCCTTTAATAGAATTAAAATGTGTCAGAGTTACTCACCGTCTGTACAATCATTTTTTATATCAAGTATAATTTCGATTTTTAAAAAATTTTATATTTAAATATTTTTGAAGTAAATTTTTTTATCTTTACGGCAATAATAGCTACTTCATTTCTCTAATTTAGTAAACTTTATTTATTTAATTACAATTTAAAAGAAATTTAGGTTAGAATTCATTTTAATTAACTACAATTTTAATTACAACTTTAAAATATTTTCATTAATTGTTTTATAGACTATGTCTCATTTAATAGTATTAAAATATATTAGAGTTTCCAAAGATTTGATAAAGTTATATTACAAATTTTATCTTTTACAAAGCTTTGTACGTTTTAAATAACTCTTCAGAAACATTAAAAAATTATGTAAATTTTATGTTTTAAGTTGAAAAATAGCCAAAATAGATTGGTTTGCACGTATGTATTTCAAACCTTTGTAAAACATAAAATTTCTAATATAACTTTGTCAAAACATTTGAATCTAGTTAAAATCAATATATTTTGAACGATTGCATATCGATTTTCAGTAATTTTATTGACATTCTAATATTTCCGAAGAGTTATTTAAATTTTGAAGCAAGCGGTAAAAACGTCTAAAATGTAGATAAAACAGCTAACTTTTACACCTAAATCACTATGTATTTCAAAGATTTGGAAAACATAAAATTTGTAGAATAACTTTGTCAAAATTTTTGAAACTAGTTGAAATCAATATAATTTGATCGAAGGATAAGGCTCTTCGTCTCATTGGAGTTTATGCGCCCAATGCCCATTCCGAGCGGCCTGCTTTGTTTCGGCAGATCGAGCCGTTTTTGACGACATCACGGGGGTGTAGTTTTAGTGGGTGATTGAATGCCGTCCTTGATCCCGATATAGATCGTATAGGGCCAATTTCGGGTACTAACAACAGTTAAACAGTTTCGGGATTTTATCGATGGGTTTGATCTTGTCGATAAGTACCGGAACGAACACCCTCGGGAGGTAGTGGACTTGGACTAATAGTGGCGGCTCGGCTAGTTATCTAGACCGAGTCTTAGTTAGAGAGTCGATGTAGGGCTCTTAGGGTGTCCAAGTTTCTCTGAGATAGTTTATACGGATCATAGGCTTGTCCGGGTCCGTGTAAACTTAGATAAACCTAAGGTTAGGATGGCTGGCTACTGGAAATTAAACTCATCATTATTTGGTGAGCAAGATTTCCGGGACCAGCTGCTACTAATGATATAGAGGGAACTGACGGGAGCGGTTGTGGGAAATGCCTGGTGGGATAATTTAAAATCCAAAATTAGAACGTTTGCTGCTGATTATAGTCGTCGGCTCAATCTAGATAAATTAGCGGCGCAAACGGCTTTAGAGCAGAAGGTTGATCGGGCAGTCAAATCCTGTGTTAGTGGGGACATAGCTTTAGCCTCCTTGCTTATCAAGAAGGATCAAGTTCTGGTAGTTAGGGCTAGGTTAAAAAGAATGTCCTCTGAGGCAACGAATATGGCCGCTGAATTTCCCGCAGAGGATGCTCGGAATGCATCACGGCGTCATATTGCATGCGTCACATTGCCGTGATTACAAACGGGGGCATATGCGAGGCTTTTCGTGACTAGTTTCAGGAGCTTTTTAACAGGGAGCCCGGTCTGAGCCCTGTTCAGTTCGACGCCAATTTAGCTGACTTTCTCTGCCTCGAGGCAGCTGAAGCAGCTGAAACAGTTAGATGCGATGGTCCCATTACAGAGTCGGAAATCTGGGAAGCGCTGAAACAGGTTGGCCTGGACAAATCACCGGGACTAGATGGTCTTCCGTATGAAGTGTACTTGAGGCAGTCGCCCGTTTTTGTTCCGCTGCTGGCACTGATTTTCGGCAACTGGATGTAGCAGGGGTCTATACCCCAACGATTCACCAGGGGCGTGATCAAGGACAAAAACGGTGGGGATGGGTTAGTTAACTTTCGCCCTTTAACTATGTTAAACACAGAGTTAAATATTTTGGCTAAGATCTTGGATAACCGTTTGCAGGTTGTCCTGTCTCGTCTGATTGGCTCGGAACAGACTTGTGCTGTGAAGGGTAGGACGATTCAGGACAATCTTCATGTGGTACGCCTGATCATCGAGCAAGTCCACAGTGAAGCCGCGCTGATCAATTTAGATCAGTCCAAGGCCTTAGATAGAGTTGACCATCGGTTTCTGGAGGCTGTTCTTTCAGCGTCCGGTTTCGGGCCGTACTTTCGCACCAGGATCCGACTTCTGTATGCGACTCCCGGTGCGCTGGTGGAAGTGAACGGGGTACGATCGGAGCCTTTCGTATTGTCTCGCTCCATTCGTCAAGGTTGTCCGCTTTCGCCATTGCTTTACGTTCTTGCGTTGGAACCATTCCTTCGCAAGTTAAAGGCGAATCCGGTCCTCCGCGGAATTGCCCTGCCCGGTGGTCGCACACCGGCCAGGTATTCTGCCTATGCTGACGACGTTTCGACTCTTGTGTCGAGCAGAGCCGAGATTGACGAAGTCAGCAAAGAAATCAGTTGTTATGAGATGGTGACAGGGGCCAAGATCAACCGCGATAAGTCTGTTGGCTTGCGGTTGGGTGCGTGGAAGGGAGTTTCTCTTCCCGGACCTTTCCACTCGACCGATGGGCCGGTCAAGATTCTCGGAATTTGGTTTGGCCCTGATCTCCAGTTGGAAATGAATTGGTCGGAAGGCCGAGATCGCAATTAATTTGTGGTCTCGGAGGAATCTTTCCTTAAAGGGGAAGGCGGAAGTTTGTGTTTCACACATCTACCCGATTCTCCTTTACCGACTCTCGGTGCTTCCACTTCCGTATGGCACTTTGCTGGCGTTAGTGAGGCTCTTGTTCTCCTTCTTGTGGGGAGGCAAGGCCGCCAGATTCACTCGGGGGATCTGTTGCCTTCATCCTTCTGAAGGCGGTCTGGGCATGCCAAGCATTGAGATTCGTCAACATATGCTTCGCATCAGATTTCTAGATCAAATGTGTCGCGAACCAGATGAGGAGGGTGCCTTCTGGAAGGAAGACGCCCGTAAGAACTTCCCATCCCTGAGAAGTGCACTCGTGCGAGGAAGAGAGCCCGCCGTTTACCCCGAGCCGAATGCTCCTTCTATCGCGAATGTCGTCTTGTTCTGAAGCGCCTCTTAAGGGCGTCGGATGGCCTCTCAACATCCAGGCGTTGTCTCTTAGGGCATTATATCAAGTGTGAGTCAGGGGGTCCGTTCATGATAATCTGATTGACAGTCTCGGTCTTGCGAAGCAGGAGGCTCGCTCAATATGGCCTTTGGTGCCCGGTTTGAAATGTCTCACTAACGATGCGGCATCACTCACCTGACTGGTGATACGTGGGGCCCGCTGGGTCGCCAAAAGCTGGCTTGGAAAATTCTCCAAACTGCCGTCGCTCTGTTGGAGAGGTCGAGGCCCTGTGTCACGCATTCTTTCAGTGCAGCCTGGTAGTGCCGTTGTGCAAGTTTGTTGAAGGCCTCATGGTCGTCATGCTGCAGGGAAATTTGTTTGTCCTTCAAGCCTCTTCCGTTTGTAGCAATGTGGCACCGCCGATGACGAAGGCTGAATAATATGTATTCCACTGCTTCCTAGGAGTTATGAGAGTCGTGATTTGGACGACGCGACAGAAGGGATTCTATGGAGGCGAGACTTCTAATTCCCTTTTCAAATATTCAAAGCTATCTTTTATTTTAGCGGGTAATGGGAAAATAATGTTGCTATTCAGCGCGTGAATTTTTAGCGAATAGTTTGGGATTCAACGACTGTAGTCAGTGTACATTCCAAGGATTCTCCTCCGAGCATTTATATTTTTACATTCCTTTTAATAATTACTAGCAAAGAGAAACAAGAAGATAAAGGGAAAATACGAATGTTTGTATTTGGGTATTGTAAAAGAGAAACATACTGACACAAAAATATGCATCTTAAAGATACTTAAAAAAATGGAAAGATCCACAGATATATTGTTTCCACTGCTTAGTACCAAAAAGCCCCTTAGTTGATTTATAGTACCCCTCACGAGTTTAAAAGCCCCTTAGTTGATTTATAGTACCCCTCACGAGTTTAAAAGCCCATTAGTTGATTTATAGTACCCCTCACGAGTTTAAAAGCCCATTAGTTGATTTATAGTACCCCTCACGAGTTTAAAAGCCCGTTAGTTGATTTATAGTACCCCTCACGAGTTTAAAAGCCCCTTAGTTGATTTATAGTACCCCTCACGAGTTTAAAAGCCCCTTAGTTGATTTATAGTACCCCTCACGAGTTTAAAAATATGAGCTAATAAAAGACAGAGTAAGCTACCATATTGTGTTCCAAAAGGTTTTTTGTTTGATATTGGAACATTTGTGTCCATAAAATAAATTCGAAAATATCCGACGGCTGGAAATTTATATATATATATATATATATATATATATATATATATATAATATTTTTAACCGCCTTCTCTAACGGCTCTTTTATTTAATTCATAGTCCAGCAGTTTTATTTTTGTTATTCTGTAGGCACATTTATTCACATATAACATGGGACCGTACTTTTCAGTCATTTTTTTAAAATTTTGCTAATTAGTGTGTGTTCTCTTTTATTAATACCAAAAATGGTCACGTGATCTATATACGCAAATGTTCCATTTAGGCCTTTCTTTTCGGTGATTTCTTCAAAAATTATTTGAAACCAAGCCTCTCGATTTGTGATCCCAAAACCGTCTCTTTTTAAAATTGTACAATTTATCAAAAACTGTGTAAGGGCGATCTGCTTTGCGTAAGGGAACTTGATGATACACATATTTTATTCCTTGTTTAGAGTACAGACTATACTTTGCTATTTCCGAAACCTTCCTTGAAGTCTGGTAAAAGGTAGACATCTTAAAGGTAAGACGATGTGTTGTTTGTGAATAATTCTATGACTAACTGTTTTTTCGTTTCCTTAGTTACAATCTTCGTGGAGTGCGCAACTCAACGAAGATCTTCTGGGCCCAATTATATCTGAATTCAACCGTTTTTTGTATTTCCTTCCTGATAATTGCCTCTGATTCTTTAGAGTATATTCTGGATTTCACAGATTTTCAAACAGAGAAGCTAATAAAATCCGCATTCTAGCTAGTCCACATATTTTTAGAGATGGTATGTCGCCCTCATATGAAATTTCTATTTTTTGAAACACTTATCTGAGGATCACATAAGCAAATAAATTATCCATTAAGGATTAATTAAATTTTTGTAAGTCCCTGTACACAACGTAAGATTCGTTTTTTACCCTACAGTTTTAAGACAGTAGAATTAGCAGGTCTAACGTTCAAATCCATACACTGGACTAATTTTTTTTTTTTTTTTGGTATCTGTCTATATTTCTTGGATGAGGTATTATGTACACTATTTATATTATTCGGACTATTGTTCTCATCTTTGTCGCTATATTTATTACAACGTTTCGGCCTTTCAGTATCTGTCTATATTTCTGAGATGAGGTATTATGTACACTATTTACATTATTCGGACTATTGTCCTCATCTTTGTCGCTATATCTATTACAACGTTTCGGCCTTTCAGTATCTGTCTATATTTCTGAGATAAGGTATTATGTACACTATTTACATTATTCGGACTATTGTCCTCATCTTTGTCGCCAACGTTTCGGCTGTTGTTCTTCAGGTGGTTGGAATGTCGAACTGAACCCTTTATTTTGCTCACTGGGGTAGACTGTTCTAGTTCCACGTGCCATGCTTAATGTCAGTTATCCGTTATCTCCCGTTAATACCCCTCTCCAATTTCTCCACTTATCTTAACCGGGTTTTGAACTCACACTCGTCACTGGATCTAACCAACACCTTTATCCACTGTGCCATATGTCCTTGAGGACATCTGTGTGTTGAGTTTCTTGTTTATTTTATTTATTTATTTTTTGTGGTTTTACACCATATCAGCCTCAATGAGTTATTTAATGCCGACAAGATTTTTGCGGGTAACACTTTTTTTTCATAAAATGTATTTTTTTTTCCTATCAAATGGATTGCTGTTAATAACTTTTTTCTTCAAAAATGTTTTGCTGGTATTAAAACCGATTTTTACACGTTTATAGTGTTTTGACCCCAGTTTCGGGGTTAAATATTAGCCCATAGCTGGGACCCTAACAGGCGCTACTACTCCGGGTTAGGATGGACCTGGAAACACCAGCAATTAAGAGGTGGTTCCACGCTCCTCAAAACCTCCTGATCAGAAGCCTTGCTGTCGGATGTAGTTTATCGTCTAACCCAGGACGCAACTATCTTGGTTTCGATAATTCTATGACTTTTGCATGAGTCTACTGGTATGGTAAGTATTTTTTTTCAGGAGGCTTTTAGTTATCATGGCTATGTCGAATAATGCAGCAGAAAACATACTAGTTTTCAAACAACAGATTTTAGTGAAATGACGTTCCTTCTTGCAATTGTAGAAACTCATTCCTCAAGTCCGGATACTTACTTATGGGCTGCCTTGTGCCTCTACAGAAAAAAAAAAGGGATTTTCCAGCAGCGAATATTCGAGAGTCCTCCTCCGGCCTTCTTCAGGTGATTGGAATTTCGAACCGAACCCTTTATTTCGTCCACTGAAGTAGATTATTCTAGTTCCACGTGCCATGCCTCTTCCGGGTGTCTCAGTTATTTTCCCAGTGGATCAAGACGTGGGTTAGATCCGGGCGACAAGTCCCAAAGAGTTATGAGTCCAAACTATAGCTTTGGTGAACCATAAACCTTGGAGAGTTTTTTTTTAAAAGCATTTCAACCCCAAGCCAGGCGGGAGTGTCACTAGCACGCAAGGGGTTACAGAGAATGAGGGCAAGAGTAAAGAGTGTTGTGTTTAAGGAAAGGTTATTAAGAAGGACGGGCATCGAGGTCAAGTCATAAGAATATGTCGATTGACATTATATTTGAATATTTGAAGATTATAACTATCAGGGAAACAATTAAGGGGAAGGGAGTTCCACTGTCGGGAAGTGTGAGAGAAGAAGCTGTTGGAGTAGAAGAGGCGGTTCCATTTAACTGAATCGACATTGAAAGGGTGGTACCGTGTTGGCAACCTAGTATCACGCTTTAATTCATGCAGATGGGGTACCAGTGAAAGTAGCTCGTCAGAGGAGTTGAATGAAAATATTTGTAGAGGAGACTGGGGAAAGCCACAGCACGTTTGTAAGAGAGTGACTGCAGACGAGAGGCTAGACCAGTACCTATCACATTGTATATCCATAGTGAAATAAGTATTTTGATTATTGGAAATATTAAATTTAATCTATTAGCTTGAAATTAAAACTAACATGTTTCAAGAAGGATTTTTCATTTAAAAAATCACTTTAAAGCTTAGGTACGCAGATGACACAGTATTGATAGCAGACACAGAAAGAAATTACAAAATCTCCTGCAGAAGGTAGCGAAGGAGAGCGAGAAGAAAGGACTAAGCATAAACTACAAGAAGACAGAATGCATGGTCATCATTAAAAGGATGAGCCTGAAATACGATTTGCAGGTCAGGACACTAAAATCAAGCAGGTGCGAAAATTTAAATATCTGGGAAGTGTTCTGACAGAGGACGGTAAATGTGACACTGAGATCCGAAGACGTATTGGGATGGCCAAAAACGCATTCCTGAGCTGAGCAGAGTATTGCGAGACAGGAGGATTTCTTTGTTATGTGACATCTGATCTCATTTACGACAGCGAATGCAAGACGGTCTCCTCAAAGATGAAGAAGAGACTCGAGGCAACGGAGGTATGGTACTACAGAAAGATGCTGAGGATATCATGGACCGAGTGCGTGAGCAACGATGAGGTGTTAGAGAGGATGCAAACCAGGAGGCTTATACTTAACATCGGGAAGAGGCATCTAAAACTTATAGGACACGTTATGAGAAAAGAGAGCTTGGAGAATCGGATACACATAGGTCGAATAGGAGAAAAGAGAGACAAGGAAAAGCAACGCATGACATACCTGGCGGGAAAGTGGATGATCAAAACGTGATCTTGGAGAGATGGCAGAGATGAATCTTGTTTAGAGCTACAATGTATAGGAGGAAGTGGAGAGATATGATCGTTTACGTCCTGAAAGGACATGGAACATAAAAAGAAAAAAAAAAGTTGCAATTTTTGCTAAGGGCCCTAATATAGAGAGTTAGCTTAATAAATGCTTAACACGTTCAACATATACACTGAGCGGTATACTTAATCTCTTCAGAAAAAATTAATTAAATAATTCTTTAAGAACGACAAATACAAATTAACCTTGGGATATTTCAAGATGATTGTAGAAAAACGAATAAAGAATCTAGCATGTCTTGTTCTTTCTGTCCATATTTTTTTAAAAGATATATCAACTTTCAATAGGTATTTTGGTCTTTAACGAATTAATCTCAGACCGTCAAAGAGTCGATTCCACTCATACGATTCGGTTGGCGCCTTATTTATTTTTTCAGAAAATACTTTTTTCTGCCAGATTGACGGGTAGAGTAGTAAGGATGTTGTTAATATGATTTTTAAAAAAAAAATTCTTGTTCGACAAAAAGAAACAGACGAAATAAGCTTCTTCCCCACGCACCTGCAGTTCTTCAAACAGAGAAAGAGGCACCGGTCTCAAAATCTATTTTCTTAGACTGTAATAAAATACATCTTTTGACATTTGCCAGGTTTGGGGCTGTCGGAGATTTGGGATTGGTAAGAGAATACGAAGCAGAAAAAATTAAACGGATATTATGAGAAATATGGCTTATGTTTTTTCGAAAGAAGATTCAAACATACACGCACTTGGCTAATATCGAAAAGCTCAAGATATGATCCCTGTTTAAAATATTATATATTTTGAACAATAAAAAAATATTAAAAAATTAAAATCTTTAGACACACTGGGTTGTAGATTATTATTCTTTCGTGTTTTTTTTTTTTTTTTGTTATTATTTCATTTAGATTTCTCGTCTAGTTTCGACCGAAATGGCCATCATCGGGAGGAGAAATATTTCTGCTTGCTGGTAGCAGTAAACTACAGAAATGAATGTCTTGAGGGAGAAAATGAACTTTTGTCTGTAGTTTTCATTTGTTTTTTTTAAATTTTTTTAACATGAATCTTTTAACATTCCCTTGTGTTGGTCAAACAGTCTCTTTTAAGTTGTAATTTGAGATAAGAGCTGGATGGATCTATGCTTTCCTGAATTCCTGTGGTCATTTTGCCAGTTTTTTGGTCATGGAGAGGGGATGTGTCTCTGTTTAGTGTTTGTGTGTGTGTTATTTGGTTCTTAGGGAGTGAGTGAGTCTGATATGTGTAAGCGTGTGTATTGCTGTGGGGTGTGTTATCATTTGGCTCATTAGGGAGTGAGTGAGTATGATGTGTGTAAGTGTGTATATTTGTATGGTTGTGTGTATAAGTGTAAGGCCTTCACACCTCCGTAAGCATGTCTGTCTTGTGTGGGTGAGAAATGTGGGTAGGTTTTGATTTTGCTGAGTTATATATTAGTACTATCTATATTGTTAAATTTATGGTTTAGCCTGGCTGGATAGTGTGTTTTTAGACGTTGTATCCACTTATTTTAATGGGACTCTAAAATCTTTCTAATGTTATCTGCTCTGAACTTTTCCATTCTCTCAATTATAGTGAATTTGGCATGGGCTTTGAAATCGTGTTTTTCCAGGCGGAAATGTTGTTCCACAGGTATTAATTTTTCATGGGGAGTCGACTTAATTCGATTGCGATAATTATTAATTCTGTAGTGAAAGGGCTATTCAGATTTTCTTACATATTGTTTCTGGCAGAGCGTGCATTCTAGGAGGTAAATTATGTTATGACTTCTACAATTAGTATATATATATATATATATATATATATATATATATATATATATATATATATACCCAAGTATATAATTGGTGTATAGGGAATGAATAGTGATTAAATTTGGATTTTAAAATTAGTAATTTATACTTTTAATTTTAATATCAAATTTTATCATATAATTTAATAATTATTGGTTAGAATAAATTCTTTTTTAATATTTCCCCTATTTTAAAGATCTGAATAGCTATTATAACATGACTTCGTTATCAAGCTTTTTGAATTCTCCAATACTTGTATTTTGATTGGTCATTATAGCTTTTGTAACAACGTTATCCCCTTGCGAAGGATTGTTAATTAATTTGAAACTTTTAAAACCATTTATTAAACATTCAATATCATCACTTGTTAAGACACCGGAGGTGTTGAAACAAAATGGCTATCTTTGAGGTGATTTTATAACATATTTATGTTAGAGTTTTTTTAAATAAATAATTATATATATATATATATATATATATATATATATATATGTGTGTGTGTGTGTGTGTGTATTTCAATAAATATACATATTATCCCTCCACGTTAGCAGGACTCAGAGTTTTATGCACTACGCAATCTTCAGGTACTGAGTATGAATTGACCGTTATTCAATTTGAATTCTAATCTATCTGGTTATGACAAAGTTTACGTAGTTATATATTATTTTGGGATTGCGGTTTTGAATTTTAAAATTATGTTTGGCAATTGAAAGAAGAAAAGAAATTTTAAAATTCAAAAATAAAATATTCATTTCTAAAAAAAAAAAAAAAAAAATTTCTATTTTTTTATATTTTTAGATGACGTATTGTTGTAATTATTTACTGTTGTCCTCATCTTTACTGACACATTCACGACGTTTCAGTCATTGTACACTCCAGCCTTCTTCAGGATCTGTCTATATTTCTGAGATGGGGTATTGTAACTATTTACATTCTTTACATTGTTCGGAAGGTTGTCATCAGCTTTACTATCACATTTACAGCGTTTCGTCCGTTGCATGCTCCGGCCTTCTTCAGGATCTGTCTATATTTATGAGATGAGGTATTGTAACTATTTACATTGTTCAGACTTTTTTCCTCATCTTTACTGTTATATTCACAGCGTTTCAGCCGTTAATAGATCCGGCCTTCTTTAGTTGATTGGAATTTCGAATTGAACACTTTATTTCGTCCCCTGTGGTAGATTGTTCTAGTTCCACGGGACATGCCTCTTCCGGATGTCTCAGTTATCTCTCTTTAACTCAACTCTCTAAGTTTTTGTTCGACAATGCAGTAGCCAGGTCTTCAGCTCAAAATTCTTTAGCTAAAGTCACTGAATTAAACCAACGCTTTCATCAACTAAGCCATATTTTTACTAATATTTTTTAATTCATGTAACAAATAAATTTATATATATATATATATATATATATATATATATATATATATATAGAGAGAGAGAGAGAGAGAGCAACTAGTTAGCACTCAATATACCTCATGACACCCTCGAGTTCTTAGCTATGGTGCGGGGAGAATGTTTTTAGTGGAGTCAGCAGTTTTCATTCAGCTTGTCTGAATCGTCTTCAAGAAGCGAGTGCAAGATCTAAAAGGTCAGCCAATCTAACAGTGATCTCATCCCACAATCTTTACTCTTGCTCCATATGCGGCCTCCATAAATCTGGTAAATAATAACGTGTCTTAAGTTGCCACTTAATATTATCGCACAAAATTTCATAAACTGAATCAATTAAGTTGTTACATCCTCATACGTCGAAACCGACAGGAGAGTCCATTATATATATATATATATATATATATATATGTTGTTAAATATTATTTTTAATTAATATTCATATTTGTGTAGATGGATGTTTAAGATTTTCTTCTTGATTTATTATTATTATAATGCTCTGTAGTTTACATTGAGATCTCTCTGGATTAATATCTTCCTTCGGAAATACGCACTTTTATAGCGCTGGAGGGTGTCGTCAGTGATGTAATTATTAAGGTCATTGGGTAGTTTCGGGCCTTACAACATCATACCATCCTCGCTGAGTCGACCCCGTCAGAGCTGATCAGGCTCCGACGCACACTCCTTCTGTACCACGCTATGCGACACTGGTGTTTATAATTGTCTCAGCCGACTTGTACTCGATACTAGCAGGATACACATAGGGAAAGTCCATATCGCTCAGGTAAGTTGGGTTATTCAAAATGTCAGAAGGAAGAAATTTTTGTTAATTTGTTGCTAGTTTTTAAGTTGTCGGAGTTAACTCCTCCTTCACTCCGTTAACCCTTTCACCAGGGGTCTCTCTTCCCTGGCTATAAATAGCCGCTGACTCTTTGCCTCTCTCTCTTTTTTTTTCCTCCAGGCCTGTGCATTGACACCTTGAGGTAAACTCTCTTATTCCTAGAGAATTTTCAGCTATCAACCTCGAAATGTAGTCGCTAACAAGGGATAGCGTGGAAACACGCTAAGCACAATATTCACGCACACACAGAATATTCACACACGCACGCACATATAGAATATTCACACACACTTCGTCCTTTGTACTGTTTCCATGTATTGTAACTTGTTATTAATATATATTTGTATATACATATATTATCGGTCTTGTTTTGTTTGCTTTCTTTACCTTCTACTTGGTTATTTCTCTTGTTGTTGTCTTTGTTACATTTGATATTGTAAAAATTGTAGAGGGTCAGTTTTTATTTCTATTTATAACCAATACAAATTAGCTGACCCACTATAAAGTTTATATGTTAAAAATGACTGTAGGTTAACCGATTAAAATAAATGTACTTATAAAAATTTGAGTTCAATAAACTACATCTATATGCGTTTATACAAGTTTTCCGGTTTATATTTGAAATGCCACTATTAAATTATCCCAAGCCCCCCACCCTCAACAAGAAAAAAAAAAAACAAAAAAAACAAAACAAAACTTTTTTCCTGTATTATAATTTAATATGACTTTCGGTCTAACATTATGTACAAGACAGTAATTCCCTAATCCCCTGAAAAAAATGAGTTTTTTGCGAAAACTTAGAACCTCGAAAAACAAAAAAAAAACTTCGACGTGTGCGCATATATATCTACACACACACATACAAATACACACATACACATACATACACACACATACATACACATGCACACACTCAAGTGCTGTTCTTAAAGTTAAAATTCCAATAAACTACCCTACGAAAGATAAATAACTAATATAAATAATATATTATCCCTGCCAGTCACAAGTTCGTAACACACACACACACACACACGCATATATATATATATATATATATATATATATATATATATATATATATCGCACATATATTGCTGGTGTTAATAAAAGAATGCTCGATGTAATGTAACACAGCTATTAAGAATATATATTAATAAATATACATATTATCCCTCACCGGTAGCACGACTCAAAGTTTTATGCACTACGCAATCTTCCAGTGCTTAGTCTGAACTGACCGTTATGAAATATTGTATTATAATCTATCTGGTTATGACAATGTTGGCGTAGTTACATATGATGCTGGGATAATTATATAATTTGAAAATTTTATGAGGTAATAAAATAAGCGGGATTTATATATATATATATATATATATATATATATATATAAAAAAATAAAGAAAATTAAAAAAAATAGATATTTGCATGGGGAATATTCATATTTTAATTTTTTAGATTTATAATGAAAGGCATATATTAAGAAATTCCTTTGTGGCCGAGCCGGTTAAGGCGCGTTAGCGTAAATGACGGTTCCGTATAGGATGCAGGTTCGAATCCTGTCAAAGGACGAATATTTTCTATGAAAATTTATCGGACATTCAGGCCGGTAAATGTTGTTTAATATATAGAGCATTTACTTAAATACTTGTATCTATAAAAAAGAATGTTAAACATAAAAATGTCTTTAATATATAATGAAAAGTATATTACTTCTTATTAAAACATGAATATATATTTTATAGTACTATATTAAAAAATAGACCGTAATTAGCATTAAAAATGAAAATGAAAATATTCATTAAAATTAACAATAAAAATTAAATAAAAAAATAAGAATAAGATTAAATAAAATTTACATTATTGGGACTATGTTGGGGCCACCCACCTTCTCACCAGAATGGACTGATCTCTCTACTACTAATAGGACAGTTCTAGAGAGTTCTGGGAGATCAGGTGACCATCACACTTCCGTCTCTCTACCGGAAGATACAGTTGTACTTTATACTCTTTCTGATTGTTACTGACTAACCTGCGTTCGTTTGACTACTAATCTCGCTGTTGTAAATACCTCTTCAGATATACCAGTATTTTTCCCTTCGTATGTGTTTGTCCTTATTTCAATACACGCACGGGGAAACACTCAACATCGCAACAGACTATTGTTCTCATCTTTGTCGCCAAGGACACATGGCACAGTGGATAAAGGCGTTGGTTAGATCCAGTGACAATGTAGAACGTTCAGAGGGAAATCAACAGAAGATAACTGATAACTGACATCCATTAAAGATGGCACGTGGAACTAGAACAGTCTACCCCAGCGAGCGAAATAAAGGGTTCAGTTCGACATTCCAACCACCTGAAGAAGGCCGGAGCGTACAACGGCCGAAACGTTGTAATAAATATGGCGACAAAGATGAGGACAATAGTCCGAATAATGTACATAATACCTCATCTCAGAAATATAGATAGATATTGAAGATTAAAAATAAAAAAAAAACATTATAAATGAAAATTACAAATAAAAATTATGTTTATACATTCTTTACATACAGGCTAAATGACGGTTCTGTATAGTATAAAGGTTCGATTCCCATCGGAGGACGAATATTTTCCATGAAAATTTATCGAACATTCAGCCCGGTTAATGTCGTAATATTATAAACAGATCATTTACTTAAATATTTGTATCTATAAAAAGAATGTATAAACATAAAAATGTCTTAAAATAATTGTCGAACTTTGTCCATTTCATAATATATATATATATATATATATATATATATATATTATTACTTAAACCTGCTTTTGAACCAAGGGAGACGCAAAAGTTTCGTTTTGAACGTATGTCAAAGCACTTGAACAAGGAATTTTACTTTTATGCACTTTTAACAAAAACAATATTTTATAAGTCGAATATTTTTGTTCATTTTATTAATTTTTATTTTAAATAGTTTTTTTTTCTTTTATCTTTCAAAATTGAGTATTTAAAAAAAACATCTATTTTTATAAATCATTTAATTTCTTTTCGTCCAAAGGTGATTGATTCTTTCACCGTTTATTTTCGTCTGTAATCGATACTGTCACGCGATAGATGAATTATTATTTTACATTTGCCTAAATGCTTTAGATAAACATCAGTTGTCAATTTTCTCGTCTAAGTCTATCTTTTTATTGAGCGTAAATAAAGTATTTTACTAAATTTTTCCTTCCTTTATGAGGCACCATTTACCAAGGCAAAAAAGAAAAGAAAGGAAAGAGAGGAAGGAAAGAAAGGAAAAGAGAGGCGAGACCCAAACGTGGATGATAAGTAGGACACCCACGACAATGGATAAGGATATTTTCATAAGTAACAAATGGCGGATAGTGTCATTACAAGTGGAAAATTCCTAACCAAAAATAAAAGAAGTGAATATGTATTTAGAACTATCGAGGAACCTCCGACGCCGACAAACCCACCCCGGTTTTGGTCAGCGTCCATATAAGCAGAGTCGCAGTGAGCAGAAATCAGTTCCAGCAGAGAGTTCCAGAATTGAGTTCGTGAGAGACAGTTCCCAGAGTCAGTCTCCAGTGCTCAGTTGAAGCAAGCCTAGCATCGGCTGACCAAGATTCGCGCAATTTCCGGACTCATCTTCAATCCAAGAACAATTATTTTGAAGAGCGACTTAGATCCAGACCACCAAAATAAGTTTTTTTTTCGACTTTCGCCCGAAGACACACCAAAAAAAAAAAAAACAATTTCTTAAAGAGCAAACAACTTGAAGTGTTAAAACTCGCCTAACGGAAAACAAATTGTCACAATCCATAGAACGGGTCGGGAGATAGACGCAGTCCTATGTATCCAACAACTAGACATAAAGTTTGTTATCCTTTTCTTTGATACCTTGAACTTTTGAGTTATCATTTTATTTCTTTTATACGTATTTGTGCGATACCACTCCCGCTTGGACCCAACTTGCATTGCGGCCCCAACGACTGATTGATTTCGTCTGCCTAAGATCGATTCAGAACGTGGGTAGGCGGACTACCTACTACCTACTAGAACTATCCGTAGTTTATAAGGTAACACCAGCAACCAACATATTACATCCGATGCTTGCATCTACCAAATCTCATGCAACAACTGTTACTTAAAATATGTGGGTGAAACATGCAGGTCCGTAAAATAAACGAGATGTTCGCCTCGGTAGTTTAAACAATGCTTTAGTTGTACACACAACTAAAGCAGATCATAATTTCGATTTTGATTCTGTGAAGATTTTAAAATATATTCATAATAAAAATCTTAGGCGGATTTATGAAGCAGGCATAATATCCATCTCACGCACAGTGAATACTAGACCTGGCTTCTTTAATATTTCCCCCTTTTCTCGCAAGATTAATGCTCGACAAACGTACATATAAGTTTTAGATTAAAATAAAATTCTTTTCATTTTTCATTCAAAATACTATATTTTAGGAATACGTTTTCACAACATCGCCCACGTGACGACGACGTGATCATATTTAAACGGAACGCTGATCTTATAAAAGATTTTAGTTATCTGTTTGGATTGGTATTGCTTTTATATCCATCGTCTTTTTCATTTAGAATTGGTCTATGTTAATTATGTTTTATAAATATGTCCTGAAGATGGTCTATTAGACGCTATTGTAAGTAATATGCTGTCTAAGTAATCCATTACTGGCAGTGGTTTACCTACTTCACGTCGCTGGCGTGTTTTGTTGATGTTATAAAGATTACCATTTCATTTCCAACCTTGTTTTTGGTTAATCTACATTCAATAACTTTTTCTAGTTTGCATTATTTATATCAAAGCTTCGTCCGAGATAGAGAAAAACAGTCAAATGGACAGAACTTTGGTAACTGCAATATTGTTTTGGTTGATTCTCATTGGTCAGTCATGTGTCACGTTCATTAAACCCATAGCTAATTCATTATATATATATATATATATATATATATATATATATATATATATATATATATATGTCAGTGAAGATTCTTGTATGTCTAAGCGGGTATCAGATGGTAACGTGTATTATTAATTTTGTGTCTGTGTCTGTCTCGTTGGACGATTTCTAATGTCTTTTTCGCTGTGCCATAGGGAGGCACTCCATTTTAATCTGGGACTGTTTTTTTTTTTTATTCACGTAATCTTTGTATTAGATAGATATAGGTTAGATTCATTTTAGGCGTGCGTTTATTGTTGGTAATAATATTATTAAGTTTCCAAATGCAAATTACCAACTGATAGCAGATTAGACATAGAGGAATATTTACAAATTACACAGCCATCAAGGGTGCTGTCAACACATGTTATCAATGTTGACGATGTTTGCCGTAGTCTCTGAATATGGAATCCAGTGATGTCCGTAATCTCTTCAATATCAGAGTTTGGCAGTGAAGATTCGGAGAAAGTCGCGGATGTTAAGTAATTCTTTAAGTCTTCGATATCCGGTTGGCAGTGAGGATCATTTGGGAGAAAAACAAAATGGCTGCCTTTATACACGTCGGATTGAATATTTTGAGCTTTCTGATTGGTTAACCCTTCTCTTGGTGGACTATAAAATGAGTCAAGTCATTTTGGCTAGCTCACTAGTACATACATATATCTAAAAAACTGCAACAATCAACACTACTATTAACAGTGCTATCAGCATGATATCAATAAATGCCCTCAACAATGCAATTACCGATGCCATCAACTATATCATCAACATATTATAAACAGAGTCATCAACATACTATCAACAATTCTATCAACATTCTATCAACACTGCCTTCACCACTCCTATCCAGCAATGATATTAACGATGCATTCAAAACTGCCATCAACATTGCTATCAACAATGATGTCAAAAGTCAACAACATGTTAACAACACGGCCATAGAAAATGAATCATCACTGCTATCAAAATATCAACAATGTTATCAACAATCCCTACAAGTTTGCTATGCAACAAGGCTATAAAAATGATATCAAAACTTCCCTCAACAATATTGCCGAACAAAATTCTCTCACCATGCTATCACCATCGTTATCAACAGTTCTGTCAAAGTGACATCAAAAATGTTATCAGTGCAGGCTTGTCCATTAAGGCTACCCAACAATAGCATCAACACTGCTATCAACACTGCAACCCAACAACAACATCAACATTGCTAGCCAAAAATAGCATCAACAATGCTATCAACACTGCTACCCAAAATAGCATCGGCACTGCTCTCAACACTGTTACCCAACAATAGCATGAACACTGCTATCAACACTCCTACCCAAAAAATAACATCAGCACTGCTATTAACACTCTACCCAAAATAGCTTTGACATTGCTATTAACACTCTACCCAAAACTAGCATCAACACTGCTATTAACACTGCTACCCAAAACTAGCATCAACACTGATATCAACACTGATATCAACACTGCTACCCCAAAATAGCATCAACACTGCTATCAACACTGCTACCCAAAACTAGCATCAACACTGCTATTAACACTGCTACCCAAAATTAGCATCAACACTGCTATTAACACTGCTACTCAAAATTAGCATCAACACTGCTATTAACATTGCTACCCAAAAATAGCATCAACACTCAAACACTGCTACCCAAAATTAGCAACACTGCTACCACTGCTACTCAAATTAGCATCAACACTGATATTAACATTGCTACCCAAAAATAGCATCAACACTGATATCAACACTGCTACCCAAAAATAGCATCAACACTGATATCAACACTGCTACCCAAAAATAGCATCAACACTGATATCAACACTGCTACCCAAAAATAGCATCAACACTGATATCAACACTGCTACCCAAAAATAGCATCAACACTGATATCAACACTGCTACCCAAAAATAGCATCAACACTGCTACCAAAAACAGCATCAACACTGATATCAACACTGCTACCCAAAAATAGCATCAACACTGCTATTAACAGTGCTACCCAAAAATTGCATCAACACTGCTATTAACACTGCTACCCAAAACTAGCATCAACACTGCTATTAACACTGCTACCCAAAATTAGCATCAACACTGCTATTAACACTGCTACCCCAAACTAGCACAACACTGCTATTAACACTGCTACCCAAAAATAGCATTAACACTGCCATCAATACTTTTAGCAAAAATGCCACCAACAATGTTATAACTAATGCTGTCTGCACTGGTATCAACACGGTGACATCCGCTTTTTTAAGATTGTGGCCGACATCACATGCGCTTTACAGTCATTCTTTTCGTTCCAATCAAAAATATTTGGTACAGAAGAAATGTTTAAACTTATTAAACAAGCCACTCAAGTTAGGATGTTTTTTGCGATAGTTATCAATTCTCGAACACATGACAGGAAATATCTGGTTTTATTGACGTGGATCGATTACTTATATAGGCTTCTTTGATGTTCTACCACTTTTCTATTCCGTCCTCTTCAGCTGGAGCCGGCAAATTATTTTCGTTATTGAAATAAAAGTGCTCGTCTCTTTAAAAAACGAAAAGGTAAATGCCTTCCAACACATGCACATAAAAGTTTCCTAGAAACGAGAGATTGCACCAAACGATTCCCATCAATAGTCCTCCGTATAAAGATCTAAAGAAAGCAAGGACAAAAAGCAAGAGAAGAAGAGAAAGTTTTTAATTGAAAAATGGTTTGCTATATTCTTTTTACGATTTCAATAAAACCTATAATCAGATTTATTAAGCATAATCATATGGGTTGATTTAAAGATAGCGTCCTGTGTAGTCAAAATTTAGCCATTTTTTTTACCTCTCTTGACCTACGCGATAATATATAGAGGGCGTGCCCTACCCAGAAGACATGCCCCACGCCACTCGTAATTACAAAATCCAAATGAATACAGGGTATCATATTTGGGAACAGCTTGTCTGCAGGATTTGTCGGAAAGTTGTCACTGTTTACAGCCTACCGTCAAAGGGCCTCTACTCCGGGTTTTCTGTCTAGATTTACTTCCATAGATTTTCCGTGTTTTGATAGGACCACAACACTGGGCTGTCGTGCTCCATCTACGCGAAGCAGCTGGTTATGAGGCGCCAGATTTCCGCCTTCGCCCATTCTCCGGCTTGGAGCTGGACTTATTTGTCAGAAGCTCTTTATGACGCATGCCACGCAAGAATTTTATAGAGTGGGAGCTTGTACCACAGTCACCTATACTCCGCAATTGGTGTGTGCCTGTACCGCCATAACATGCTACGCGGCTATCAACAGATGAGTCATAAGTTTGTGGGATTCATGGTCTCTCGAAGCTGACGGATGCCACATAAATAGGGTGACCCAAAAAAACGTGAACTATTTAACAATCCAATAAAACCAAGAGTGATTGAAAAAAATATATTATTCATAGTAATTGAAACCTTAAAACATGCCATTTAAGAAACAATGATGGAATTTTCATTTTTTAAAAATTACGTCCTGTAGATGGCGTCCTCCTGTACGAATGCATTCTTGAAATCTGCTGTTGAGATTCCTCATTGACTGCTGCAACAGCTCAGCTGGGATACTGTAAATTTCATCTTGAATTCTAAATGGCGAAATGTTTACTTGCTTAAGGTCACTGTCTCACAGTGTTGCCACTTGCTCATATCTGGCAATACGCACTTTAAAAATTCCCGTTTTTTTGGGTCACCATGTATAAAGCTCATCTAAATAAATAAACGGGCAAATTCACTCTGACGGTGAGTGTGTTTGAACCTCAATAACTCGGGCCATACTTACTCTTAATAGACTTAAAGCTTTTTGGAATCAAGATGATCCCGGGATTGTAAATCAGTCCTTCATCTCGTGCTTGAACATCCAGCATTTTGATTTGCGTTCAGATGACGAGTGAACAGTTAAAAATTCAAATTGTAAAATAACTGAAAAAAATGGTGATTTTAAAAGTTTTTAATTTATATTGAGCTTAACACAACAAATTTTATTTTTTTCTGTTTTAAATTCAGTTTAAAATATCTCCCAAAATTTGTTAATTAAGGAAATCACTTTTATTTCTTCAAAATGCCATGGAATCAGAGGTCAAGTGAGACGTTTCGTAACTTGAAATTTTGAAGTTTCCCACAGGTTGTGATTTGAGGAACTCAATTCAATTGAATTCCATGGAGTTTGTGATTTTAAGAACTCAGATTTCGACTTGAATTGGAATTTGGACCAAAACTGGAGTTTCAGTTCAAATCAAACTTTCGGCCTAAATAGTTTTTTTTTGGCGGAATTGAACTTTTAGTCCGAATCAGAGTAAAAGTGAGGTTTAGAATTTCCATGTCGTGATATAAGGAATTCAAAGCAGTTTCTTCAAAATTATCATTGGTGATTCCTAAGCTGGACAAGAGGCCATTTATCTTTGGCGCAAAAACTCAATTAGCCCTCAACGGGAGATAGCATAAAAGTCCTCACGGAGTGTGGTTTTAAGCTAGTATATTGTTGAAACTTGACTAATGCATAGAATAATAATACAACACAAAATGTACTTAGAACAAAATGTATTGAAACAAGAAAGTGTAAACAATATTTACATATAGTCTTTTGTATATTCTTGGGAAGACCGTTCCTGGAGAATGTGTTGACTTAGTCGCAGTCGGGCAGAGTCTCTGGATTGAATCTCTTGATTCCTCCCCTCGTCTTCCCGGTACCAACCATATTTATATGGTCGGTACTCACTATGCAAATTAGGTGGATCCTACCACAACATATATAATAAATAAAATAAAATAAATAATGATTTAAAATTATATTAAAATATTATATTACTTTCAAGCAATATTTATATTTAAATTTAAAAAAAAAATCTGTTAATATTTTGGAGGTTCAACTCGCGTCATTTTTTCCTAAGTTCAGAATTCTAATAAACCCTCTGTAGCATTTCGGTAAAACATTTGCATATATCTCTACGATGAGGTACTCTGATTACTTACCTTATTCGGACTGTTATCCTTATCTTCATTGTTATAGTCACAACGTTTCGGTCGTTGTACGCTCCAGCCTTCTTCAGGTGATTGGAATGTCTAAAGGAAGCATTTATTTCGTCCACCGAGGTTGATTGTTCTAGTTTCACCTGTTCATCAAGTGGCCCAGTGGATAAAGACGTTGGTTAGATCCAGTGACTAGACCCAAAGAGTTGTGAGTTCAATACCAGACCACAGCAGTGGCGAACCAAACTTGGAGAGTTGAGTTAAAGGGAAATAACTGAGACATCTGGAAGAGGCATGGCACTTGGAACTAGAACAATCTACCCGATGGACGAAATAAAGTGTTCGATTCGAAATTCCAATCAACTGAAGAAGGTACAACGGCCGAAACGTTGTTAATATGGCAATGAAGATGAGGATAACAGTCCGAATAATATAAACAATGTAAGTAAAACATTTGCATAATTTTTAAGCCCTCTTCCCAGAGTTTATGCCCAAGGGATTTCATCTGTCTCTTTCGAATTCTAAATATAAGCTGCCTTCTTTTCCATTTTCTCTAAAACTTCCTCATTGTAACATGTTCCGTCTGTGTTATTCCCTGCATCCTTCTGTAGAAACCACAATTTTGTTACCTGAAATAATCTCTTCATTTATAAGGAGATTGTTCAACATTCACTAGCGTGTAGGACTGAGGTCGACCGAGGTGGGGAGGGGGGGGTCACCGATTCAATGTGAACGATCTTTTTCTTATCTGCACCCTATATGTCGCGCCAGGGTTACATACATTTTTGAATTCTGAGACATCATTCTCCTAGACTTGTTAATAACCATGGCAAGAGAGCCCTGACTCCCTTACTATTTATATATCGTTGGAGTTTTTCTTCTTCTAGACAGGGTGCCAACCAAGGCTATAAAACCCAGTCTGTGCTGCTATTTACCCATATCGGGGAGAGGAGGAGATATGGATTTATACATTTCTACACAATTGAATGTAATGAACGCGATTGGAATTCGAATTTGGCTGTCCGATTCCTCAATCCGAGCAAATCCATTAATCCACCGTGTTACTTCAAAGAGGAAACTCCACTGAGAATTTTAAGATTGGAATAAATTTTACATATTTAGAAATTTGGAAATGTAATATTTTTGGCTCAGATTAATTTCGGAAAGATTGCTTAATTAATTTAAAATTAAATTAAAAATTTTAAAATTACAAATTTAAAATCTTTTCTCTAAGATTGTTCCTTAAGGCTTATTTAAGTCCGATATAGGAAGACTCGTATTAGAGATAAGTTCTCTTTTTATCCTTGTCCAGCATTCATTGCTATATAGCTGAAAGAATATTACGTAACATTCCAGTAAACACCTTTGTTTCTGTTGCTTCAAGTCTCTTCTTCATCTGTGAAGAGTTTGTCCAGCATTCACTGCCATATAGGAGGACTGATATTACATAACTGTTCAGTAGACTTTTCTTTGTTTTTGTTGCTTCAAGTCTCTTCTTCATCTGTGAGGACATTGTCCAGCATTCACTGTCATATAGGAGGACTGATATTACATACCAGTTCAGTACTCTATTCTTTGTTTCTATTGCTTCAAGTCTCTTCTTCATCTGTGAGGAGATTGTCCAGCATCCACTGCCATATAGAAGGACTGATATTACATAACGTTTCAGTACTCTTTTCTTTGTTTCTGTTGCGTCAAGTCTCTTCTTCATCTGTGAAGAGTTTGTCCAGCATTCACTGCCATATAGGAGGACTGATATTACATAACAGTTCAGTTCTCTTTTCTTTGTTTCTCTTGTTTCAAGTCTCTTCTTCATCTGTGAGTAAATTGTCCAGCATCCACTGCCATATAGGAGGACTGATATTACATAACAATTCAGTTCTCTTTTCTTTGCTTGTAAGGAAATTTTCCTGTTTCTTAATAACTCCATTAATTAACGAACAGGAAAAACATTGGAAATTATTTTTCGCTATTCCATTGCACCTACAAATATTTGGATCATACATTGGTTCCTTGACAGTATGAGTTTTCTTCAAATGGTATTCAATTTTCCATGCTTATGGAATATGCATATCACTTTATCCTTACGAGAAATTATCCCTCGCAACACACAAAGCGGGGTGTGAACAATAAGGTACTTTAAAAATTTCGTGTAGGTTACTGAGTATGACCAAAAAGAAGGCTGGAGATTAACACTACCGAAACTTCATGGCTGTATCAATCCAGAGGAGTATGACAGTTGGGTTATTAAAATAATGGATATCTAAGAAATTGTTAGATTTTTTGAAAAAATAATTCCAAATTAAGAAAAATGTGTCTCAGAAAAGAATGTCTTTTATCTTAAAACATTTGTACCCGTATGTTCAGCAAAGTTAAGCAACGTCGAGACTGGTCAGTACCTACATTTGAAATACCAGATGCTGTAAGCTTGGAATTACGGTTGGTGTAACCAATAATGTCTCTGAATTCTTAATCGGAATGCCGAGTTCTAACCCCAGTCGGATTTATTATGTTCACTTCTACACAAATAACCTTGGGAAAGGTATAAATCCAACTCTTCTCCTCCACCTATGGGTTAATTAGTAATACTTATTTCTTAACCAAAGTAATACATTTCTTACAGGTATCCTACTCTTTTTATCAGTTTCCGCACGATCACCAAAGTTAAGCAATGTTGAGCCTGATCTTTCTGTAGATGGGTGACTGCTTGGAATGAACATGTGCTGTATGCTCGGATTTGCGGGTGCTATAATTAATAACGACTCGTTAATTAATGTATAGAGTTTCAATTCCAGTTGGGTTCGTTTTATTCTCTTACTCGCAAAAATAATTGGAAAGGTATCATTCCGCCTCTTCTCCCCACGACTATGGGTTAATTAGTAAGTTGTGTATCAATCAAAGCAACACCAAAAGGCTTAATCACCCCCTGTATTTTATATTTAAGAAAAGTTTTTTAAACCAATGGCTGTTGCCTTAATAAACTATCATTATTTAAACTTTTTTTTATTTGTGTAAGGAGAGTTCTTAATATCCGTGATAAAATGCTTGAATTAACAGACCGCTGTAAAAATGAATTTGGTTTTAATGACCCTATGGTTTTGATTGTCATCGGGACGATTTTATTCTGGGATCAAATTTACTTTATTAAAATTTCTTGACTGTGCAGGCCGATAGACGTTACACATAATGCTTAAAATAAAATGGGGCGTCTATTCCAAACACGTGTATCCACTGTAATTGTTACCTCAATAAAATATGTTTATTGAAATATTTACTTATTTATGGAGGGAGTGTTCTTAATATCGCTGATAGGATTCTTGAATTAATGGTCCTCAGTAGAATGAATTTGGTGTAAATGACCCTTAAACACGTAGAGTAAAAATGTAGACATACGTCAGTTTTACACCAGGCTTTTAAGAAATGGTGACTTTCTCCCAGTGTTCACAAGTTTCAGGGTATACATCAGGTTTGAAAACCCGGTGGAATTCAGTATTTTAAAAAACCATAGAGTTAAATATGCCGCTAAAAGAAAACACCCATGAATCAAAAAAGAGATATTTAACTGTTTTTTTTTTCTTCATAAAGTGAATTACGTAGACAACTGGAAGTTCTTGAAACTTTTTATCTGTCTAAATTCAAAAGAATTGCTGCAGAAGAAATGTTTAAATTCATTAAATAATGAAGCTTTTTGCCATAGTTATCAATTCTAGAACACATGACGAAAAGAAAAAAAAAAAGAAAAAAAGAAAGTTGGTTCGGATTTTCCCAAGAAAAAGTTATTGAAAGGATCGATTACTTACATAGGTTTCTTTGATGTTTTTACCGGTTTTCATTTTCGTCCTCTTCAGCTGCAGCTGAGAAATTATTTTCATTATTGAAATAAAAGTTCTCGTCTCTTTAAAAATGGTAAATGCCACGCAAAAAAAAGTTTCCTAGAAACGACAGACTGCACCAAATGATTCCCATCAAAAGACCTCCGCATGAAGACCAAAAGAAAGAAACGATAGAAAGTCAAAGAATTGCAGGAAGCAAGTTTTTTTTTTTTTTTTTTTTTTTTACTGGGAATGGTAATATTAACTGTAACCTTATGAAAAATTATTTGGCATTCGTTGGTTGAGCAGCCAGTTTCTCGAAATTTATATCAATCTTTCTTTTAAAACAATCATTCAGGAAATTAGAGGCTTCAAGTCCAGTAGCTGTTATCTCTCTTTCCAATCCTGATGGGGGAGTTTCCTTCCTAACCTTTTGTTTGAAGTAGTGTGGAATGTCAACATCTTCGTTATATCATTATTTTCTCTTCTATTGCTATCCATTTTAGTATTTGCATTTGTTGAAAGTCCTCACGTGTGTGGTTTCGGCTATTCGGTACAGTCCTTTGTTTATGATTCTGTGGCGCCAGTCCACAACAATTGTGTATTTACATATGACATGGTTCCACGTGTGATTTCTTTTTATGGAGATATGTGAAGGGACTAGTCTATGCACCACCGTCTTCCTGCTAGCATTGGTGAACTCAAGCAGAGATAATGGATAATGTTACCGCAGACATGCTACAGCGTGTTTGGCAAGTGCTTAACTACCGACATGACGTGTGCCGTGTCACCTGTGGTGCACATATTGAACACTTACGAAATCGGTCCCATAATGAACGTGATGTTCAGCACCTAAACTGTTCAATTAATAGCTAGTCCCTTCACATATCTCCATAAAAAGAAATCACACGTGGAACCATGTCATATGTAAATACACAGTTGTTGTGGACTGGCGCCACAGAATCATAAACAAAGGACTGTACCGAATAACCAAAACCACACACGTAAGGACTTTCAACAAATGCAAATACTAAAATGGATAGCAATAGAAGAGAAAATAGTGATATAACGAAGATATTGACATTCCACACTACTTCAAACAAAAGGTTAGGAAGGAAACTCCACCACGCCGAATCCATCACTCTGGCAGATTCTCATTGAGATAACAAAAATATAACATTAAATATAAAATCTGAAGATTTGAGGTTATTTCAACAAGAATTTGACCAAATAATTGGACTGCAAAATGATGTCAAAGTTTTTGTGGACACCCTGTATTTTAAACAGGACCAATACCTATCAGAGTCTGTCTATATTTCTGAGATGAGTTATTATGTACGTTATTTACATTATTCAGACTATTGTCCTCATCTTTGTCGCCATATTTATCCCAACGTTTCGGACGTTGTACGCTCCGGCATTCTTCAGAGTAAAATTAACAGGAGATAACTGATAACTGACATCCATCAAACATGGCACGTGGAACTAGAACAGTCTACCCCAGTGAGCGAAATAAAGGGTTCAGTTCGACATTCCAACCACCTGAAGAATGCCGGAGCGTACAACGGCCGAAACGTTGTGATAAATATGTCGGCAAAGATGAGGACAATAGTCCGAATAATGTATATAATTGACCTTTACCTATCTTATAAACTCTCGTGTAAACTGGAAGTTTATCTCTGTTTTGAAGCTGATTTAAACATGATATGTTTCTATTTTATTGACTCTCGTATAAACCAGACTTATGTCTATCTTAGTTTTTTTTTTTTTAATTTAAGGGAAACAATATTTACGTCTAACGTTTTGACTCTTGTGACATGCAGGGTTATTTTTACAATTTAGGGTAAAGTAGATCTAGCACTACACTTTTGGTTCTTGTGTAAATCGGAACTACTAATGATTTTCTTATATAAAAAGCAAGAGCCAGACGAGGTAGACGGACAATAAAAGAACACGGGTTAAGAAGACGGAAGACAACGATTGCCACCCCATTTAAATCTTTGAAGATCAAATGTACCTCAAATGACAGAAGTCGGAAGAGTTCCACAAGCGATAACTGCGATAGAAGAAACTCTTAGCATAGAACCTACGGTCGCTATATCGAGCAATTTCAGCTTTAAAATGATTAAACCTAGCTGCGAATCTAGGTCTGCACTTAATTTCATAAAGTCTAGGTTCGACTGAGAAAAGCCCATTCGAACAATAACCATGAAAGTATTTCTCGAAAAGTCACAGGGAAGCTATATTACGACGGTGGAAAAGTGACTGAAGCCGAGATGCCAGGTCAGGATCAGTAACATTGCAGATTCGTCTTTCGGTTTCATCAAGGATCTGTAAATACATAGCAGGAGCACCAGACCAGCTGTGTTAGCCATATCAAAAGCATGGACGAATGGTAGACATATAGATATGTAAGATAGATTTTGGTGAGAATATATTTCTAGCACAACACAGTGAACCAACTTTCTTAGCAGACCTAGTAATGAATTCAATATAGTCTTTCCAAATCATATCAGCCGAGAATGTTAGCCCGAGAAGCTTCAACGAGCCATTCTCGAGGAGGTTAGCATCAGCCATGCTGATAGAAGACAAAATGAGTCATCTCAGATGATTAATAGAAAGCAGATTTCTTTTAGGGGCGTTTGATTTAACATGCCATTCTCTGCACCGGTTAACAGCTGTATATCATTTTTCTTAGATCAGCTGTCAGTTTGATCATACCGAACTTAGTAGATATGCTAAGATAAGAGTAAATGGAGTGCAGTGTCATCAGCATCTTTCACTGTTTAAATAGAGAGTTGTAACCGTAAGTTCTATTCTAATAGTTTCTTCCCTCGCACTTCTCTCCTGCGGAATTGTGTTCCGGTTTCTTGTTCGCGGTCACCTACAATATTCGAAAGTGTAAAAGCAGCATCAATCTTCGGTTTCTTGAATCCTGTTTTTTTTTGGGGGGAGGGGGTGCCAGTTGTCCTCACTAAGGTTTTATTCACAGTTTGCTCCCAGTAACCGTTTGCGTCTTAGGGACATTATCACCTTGCTGGGGACATAATGATTGTAAGGAAAATGGACAAGTCAACGTAATTGTATCATAACCTGTTTGAAAACATAATGGCTGTGCGAGAATAGATAAACACATACTGCAAGAATACACATACATAAGAAAATAATTTGGTATCAGTAGAAACGTCATCTTCCGCATCGATTCGTTCTATTTTGAATGAAACTTGGGAAGAATGCGAAGTAGAACGGAAGGAAACTAAACGCTTGAGTAAAGCATTTAAACACGATTGTCTTTGTCGCCATTTTCATTCGGATTGAGTGAATAGCTACAGACCTATTGAGAAGAATTCGGACCGTTGAATCCTGATATAAAAAAAGACCGTGTATTTACGGATGATTGTACCAGTTGTGGTTTCTGAAAAAAGTACCCTACCCTCAAAGAAATTGAGTTTGGCTTGCCAAATATTTTTATACAGGAATTATTGTCTTGAAATGATTTTAGCTGCTTACATTTTTTCGTAAGTAAAATGTTCGTCTTGATAGCAACCCGACCTTCCCCGCAGTATATGGCATAAGTGATAGGAAAATTTAGTAGACAATGTCGGTGTTTATCGCATTATTGAAGTTTCAAAAAGAAGAGCAGCTCAGAGGAAGCGATTATGAACACATTCTCCGAGGAGAGTCTTGTTCAAAAAGAATAAAAAATGTTTGTTTTATCGTGATGAAACGCTTTAAAATATAGTTAACGATCGTGAAAATCGACCAGATCTTATGAACTATCTTAGAGCTCTTGCTTATAATCTTTCATTATAAATCATTTATATATTATATATATATTATAAATTAATTGATTTAAAATATGTTTTTTTTCCGCTACACAGTTCTAACAATGTTTCAAAAATAGAAGCTAAAAACCCCGAATTTAATTTTGCAATTAAATTAAAAGCATTAGTTCCATTTCATCTTCAAGCGAATTTTGGAGTAACTTTTAAAAAATTACTGGGTTTTAAAGACACAGCTAAAATCACGTTTCCATGGTTACAGAATATTCTACTTGAATTGGACAAGGGATGTCTAGATTTTCCTTATGTCAGTATCATTGTATCGGTTATTAGGTACATTTTGGTAAGGGGTAGGGATGTATTTTACAATGAAACCTAACATTCGTTGAATGGATGTCGTCTGGATTTTTTTTTTTAAATTATTGTTAACGGTAAAAAAATTTCTTACGACATTTTTTTTTTTTTTCATTTATAAATTTAAAGATTTTCGGGGGTTTTCAGATCATAATACTTTTTATTTAACTACGATTTGAAATATTCTCCTTTTTAATTTTTATTATACTATATTCTTTTTAAGAACAGTTAAATGTATTAGAATCCATTATATTATCATAACATCAAGTTTAAGTATGTATATGAGGTTACATTTTTTTTTTTTAATTTATGACTATGACGGCAAAAATGGTTACTTAATTTCACTGATTTAGTAAACTTATATATGGTTTTATATTTTTAATGAATTTTTCAAATGCATAAACACTATTTAAACGAAATTTTGTAAATCTTTTGAAATAAATGTATTTCCAAAAAATTTTTTTTCAATTTCTTCAAAGACTATTTTCCAGGATTCTGAACTTTCGGAATTTTCATACATTCGAGATTTCAAATAAGATTTGAGGATCTCGACATTCAGGAATTTAAGATTTGGAATTATAACCCAAACCTGCCCTGTGAGTATCATATTCTCCAAGCTCTTATTATGTGCACTAGAAATTTGCATGATGGGTCGTTCGTTTTGCTAACAACCATGCATTATGTCATCTTGCAAATGGGGTTTAGTCCTTTCTTCTCTCTTTCTTTCACTAAGGACCAAAGAGAAATAGAAAAGGTGCATTTATCTAGACTAGTCTTCTATGTACCGTGCGACCTCAGGACGTCGTCAATCATGGCTTTCCAATGCATCTTGCCCTTTGTATCTCTTAATAAATATTGTCTTTTTGTTATCTCTCGTATACCATCCACATACGCAAACACACTAAATATATTCTGCGTGATTTCCATTTCTCCAGCTTGCCTTCAGTCTGTCTTGTGAGTATCACATTTTCCAAGCCCTCTTTTCTCATAAAGTGATGTGTGTCTTATTCATATTTCAAATGCATAAACACTATTTAAACGCTATTTAACAAATGTTTAGAAATAAACGTATTTCTAGAAAAATTTTTTTCTCAGTTTTTCCCAAAGGCTATTTTTCGGGATTCTGATCTTTCAGGATTTTAAATTTCGGGATTTTGATTTTTCAGAATATTACTACATTCGCGATTTCCAATTTCGGGATTTTAAATTTCAGGACTTCGATATTCGGGATTTTAAGACCCTGGATCATAGCTTGTTGTAGCGTCTTCCTTCTAATGAGTCTATCATGGACTCTTCCACTTACTATAAAGAAGTGGGAAAAGTAAGCCTCAGGGGAACAGTGATAAACTGGAACAATGATTTAAACTGTTTTACTGCGGCTGTTCGCAACTCTTGTCGAACTTTCTGCCTTTGGCAGGGAGGAACCAGGACGAGGCTGTGCCGAAGGGCAAAGTTACAGCCGAGGAGGTAGACAGTCCCGTCCGTTTACGCGGGTTCTCCGGGGATTTTTTAGCCGAATCTACAGGCTCGGATGAACTACGTTAAACTCGGCCTTGTGCCACATACACCCCTCGTCGGGGTCGGATAAACTGGACGCTGGAGAACCCAAACACAGTCCCAAGTCGTGTAACGCTCTTTTGTTGTATTTACTGTTCAATACAAACTTTGTCTGCAAACTCGTGTTTTGCTATTTCCCAACTATATGCTTGGTCACAACATAAACCAAACTGAAATAATTTATGTACAATATGTAAATATGATTTTTACACTTGAGTTTCAAGTATCTGATAAATCCAGTACAATACAGTTTTTTCAAAATTCCACAAGGAGAAACATAATGAAAATGTAGAATAACGAGTTTATTCCAATATACCAATATTCTAATATACCAATAATCCAATATACCAAGATTGTAATATAACAATATTCCAATATACCAATATTCCAATATTTCAATATTCTAATATACCAATATTCCAATATACCAATATTCTAATACACCAATATTGCAATATAACAATATTCTAATATACCAATATTCTTATATGCCAATATTCCAATATACCAATATGCTAATATACCAATATCCGAATATGCTAATATACCAATATTCCAATATACCAATATTCCAATATACCAATATTCCAATATACCAATATTATAATATACCAATATTCTTATATACCTAATATTCTTATATACCAATATTCCAATAGAGCAATATTCCAATATACCAATATTCCAATATACGAATTCTCCAATATACCAATATTATAATATACCAATATTCTTATATACCAATATTCTTATATATTAATATTCCAATATAGCAATATTCCAATATACCAATATCCAAATATACAACTCGATACAAGCTAAAGAAAACATTCATTATGCTAAAACATTCTTCTAGCGTTTAGATCTGTGGGGGTAGTTATGTGAGGGTCCTCATTGATGTTTAGATGTGGAAGTGACCAATGTAGGGGTTTACTTGTTTACGGGTGGCTATCTTCGTATATCGTCTTTAATCCAAATAGACAAATCTATGACCTTTAAAAATATATGCAAAGATACATGTAATAAAATATTGATATCCCTCCTCACAAAAATACACAATAACATTCAAAAGATTTCAAAGTCCCAATCAAACTCCCTCTATGGAATTTTTATGTGTCAAAGCTCGAGGGTAAGTGGAAGGGATGAAATTCCACAGATTGAGTCAATGGAATTATCGAGAAATAATTTTATACCTACATACATAAAATTACCAAAGACTCTCTCTCTCTCTATATATATATCTATATATATATATATCTATATATATATATATATATATATATATATATATATATATATATATATATATATATATATATATATATATATATATATATATATATATATATATATATATATATATATATATATATATATAAGTTTCTTAATAATAATCTATTAGACAACAGACATGAGTTAACGGTTTTTGTCGACATCATCAAATTCATGGTTTTGAGTAATTAGCTAAAAACAAGCATACAATATAATAACTTTTATAATCAATAGCCAAAATAAATAGTTTAAATACCCTACAAAAAAGATAACCCTTTATGAAGTCTTCAAAAAACAAATGTTACGGCAGTTTTTTGGGTTTTTTTTTTATATGCACAAATCCCTTTCATAAAGAAATAAAATAAAAAAATAAGTAAATCTCCATAGACACGTAAACCAGACTAGGCTAAAACATCTTCCGTTTCAAATTTAGACACACCCACCTTACCCTGACTTGACATCTATGAAAGTAACTCTACTTATTATTAACACCCAACACACGCCTATCCAATTTAAACAATTCGCCCTAGCTGTTACCATGGAAATTTTGATTTCAATTATTAAAACACGTAAATTTCAGAAATACGTTATTCCAAAAAAAATTTCGCTTGAAGATGGAACAGATCTTACTTTAACTCAATTTAATTCAAATAATTATATTGAAGTTTTCGGCTCTTGTTTTGAAACATGAGACCTCTTATGTCGCGAGTTGGAATCATATTTTTAAATAAATAATTATATTTATGCTCTACTTGTGTATCGGGCACTATTTTTAAAAAATAATAACTAAAAAATACTAAGGAACTTTGGATTATTTACCTAACCAGTTCTTTCCTATTTTCTATATATTTTCACACACACACACACACACACACACATATATATATATATATATATATATATATATATATATATATATATATATATACAATAATGTAAACGTCATGATGAAGACACAAATATTTATATATATATATATATGTTAAGGACTGAAAGACTTTCAGCCCAAGAATATTCTGATAAAAACTTAACAACCTTAACAAATCTAGACTTGAGTTCAGTTCGAAATTCCAATCATCGGAAGAAGGTCGGAGCGTACAACGGTCGAATAATGACAATAGTCCGAACATTGTAAATAGTGTAAATAATCCCAACACCTCATCTCAGAAATATAGACAGATCCTGAAGAAAGCCGGAACGTACAACAGCCGAAACGTCGTGAATATGGCAATAAAGATGAGGACAACAGCCCGAGCAATGTAAAAAAAGTAAATAATCACAATACCTCATCTCAAAAATATAGACAGGTAATATTTTAAAACCAAATAAAAGTAATTTATTAAGGATCATTTTTTATACCTGTCTTTATTTTTGATTTTAATTACTACACACATGACTCAGTAGATAAAAGGGATTGTTGGATCCAGGCACTTTACTCATAGAATTGTGAAGTTCATTACTTGGCTACGACAGTGCTGACCAAAAACTTGGAGAGTTGAATTAAAGATATATAACTGAGACATCTGGTAGAGGCATGGCATGTTGATCTTGAACAGTCTACCTCGGTGGACGAAATAAACGGTTCGAAATTCCAATCACATGAAGAAGGTCGGAACGTACAACGGCCGAAACTTCGTGAACATGACAATAAAGATGAAGGCAAAAGTCTGAACAATGTAAATTATTACAATACATCATTTCAGAAATATAAACAAATACTGAAGAAGGCCGCAGTTTACAGTGGCCGAAATGTCGGGAATATGTCACTGAAGATGACAACAGTCCTAACAATGTAGATAATTACACTCATCTCCTAAATATAGACAGATCCTGAAGAAGGTCACAGCTTACAACAGCCGGAACATCGTGAATATGACAATAAAGATGAGGACAACAGTTCAAAGAATATAAATAGTGTAAATAATTACAATACCTCATCTGCGAAATATAGACAAATCCGGAAGAAAGCCGGAGCTTACATCGGCTGAAACGTTGCGAATGTAGCAATGAAGATGAGGACAATAGTGCAAAAAATATAAATATTGTAAGTAATTACAATACCTCATCTCATAAATATAGACAAATCTTGAAGAAGGCCTCAGCTTACAACGGCTGAAACATCGTGAATATAGCAATAAAGATGAGAACGACAGTCCGAACAATATAAATAGTGTAAATGATTAAAATACCGCATCTCCTAAATATAGACAGATCCTGAAGAAGCTGGCAGCTTACAGCAGCTGAAACATCGTGAATATGACAATAAAGATGAAAACAACAGTACAAAGAAAATAAATGTAAATAAGTACAATACCTCATCTCAGAAATATAGACAGATCTTGAAGAAAGCCGGAGCTTACAACGGCCGAAACGTTGTGAATATGGCAATAAAGATGAGGACAACAGTCCGAACAAAATAAATAGTGTAAATGATTACAATACCTCATTTCAGAAATATAGATAGATCCTGAAGAAAGCCGGAGCTTGCAACGACTGAAACGTCGTGAGTATGGAAATGAAGATGAGGACAGAAGTTCAAAACAATGTAAATGGCTACAATACCTCATCTCAGAAATATAAGCCGACCCTGAAGAAGCCCGAAGCGTACAACAGCCGAAACGTTGTGAATATGGCAATAAGAATGGGGACAACAGTCCGAACAATGTAAATAGCTACAATACCTCATTTCAGAAAGATAAACAGATCCTAAAGAAGCCCGAAGCGTATAACAGCCGAAATGTTGTAAATATGGCAATAAAAATGAGGACAACAGTCCGAAAATGTAAATAGCTGCAATACCTCATCTCAGAAATATGGACAGACCCTGAAGAAGCCCGAAGCGTACAACAGCCGAAACGTTGTGAATATGGCAATAAGAATGAGGTCAACAGTCCGAACAATGTAAATAGCTACAATACCTCATCTGAGAAATATAAGCAGATCCTGAAGAAGGCCGGAACGTACAAAGTCCGAAACGTCGTAAACATATCAACAAAGATGAGGACAACAGTTCGAATGATGCAAATAGTGTAAATAATTAAAATACCCCATTTCAGAAATATAGACAGGTGTTTATATTTGTCATGGTTATATATGTGTTAACTCGATGGCTTTGCTCGAATTATATTTTACCAGTATTTTTTCTCGTACCATTGTGACGTTTGTTGAAATACTCACTGTATTTAGTATCGTTGAAGTTATCATTGCCATTTTTGTCGATATTTACAAACTCCGTTTTTCAAACCAATCGATGAAATATAAATTTTAAAGATAGCAAAAAATAATATTGTATTTTTATTAAAAATAATATTGAATTTTTATTAAAAATAATATTGTATTTTTATTAAAAATAATATTGTATTTTTATTAAAAATAATATTGTATTTTTTATTAAAAATAATATTTTATTTTTATTAAAATAATATTGTATTTTATTAAAATAAAATTTTATTTTTAGTAAAAAAATATTGTATTTTATTAAAAATAAATATTGTATTTTATTAAAAATAATATTGTATTTTTATTAAATACGTAATTGTTATTTTAACCATTAAATTGTTTCGTTTTTTTTTGTTTGTGAGTATGTTGTCTGTGAAATAATAACACTTAAAAAATGAAAATTTATTGTACTAAGCTACGCACCCTAGCAAAACCAACTGTACACTGTACGAAACTCAGACATTTGGCAGACGGACATTTAATCGAATGGACATTTAGTTTACTTACATGTATGTCACACTTTTTATCTTATTTATATATACTGCATATATTTATATTTATTTACTGAATTAATTTAAAATTTTTCGGGTATTTTTACAACCTTTTTTTTTTAAATCTGTTATTTATATATTATATTTTACTTCAAATATTAATGTAAGATTGATAAGTATTTTGGGAAAAAGCACATTTTATTACATTACAAATCTAAAGCTTTGACGACAAGAAAGATCTTTCAATTTTGCTTTTAATGATCATTATTTTAAATGGATGATCTTACTGTTAAATACGAATTTAAATAAGTAGGTGTTACTTTTTTACGTATATATACTCAGATATTTTTAAAAAATATTAATTTCAATAAAATTACAAATGTTGAAATGAGAAAACTTTTAACTTTAAATTTAGATTTAGTAATTGAATCACTTGAAATTCAGTGGCAATTATTATTCCTGTTCTACTTATAAAAAAAGTGTTAATTAAAATACTTAAAGCATTACTTGTTATTATTTTTAATTGTACTTTGTCGGCCAAATGTCTTTCAGCCAAATGTCCGTCGGCCAAATGTCTTTCGGCCAAATGTCTTTCGGCCAAATGTTCGGCCCTTACCTGTTTGCACTTATCCTAATTTGGTGTCGATAAATCAGTGTATGGTTATTTTAGCGGAAGTCACATAATTTTATATATAGATATTGATTGCCTTTGTGTCTATCTCTATTTTAATGCCCACCGTGTATATATTGAATGTTGTGTATATATTTTTTAGATCCTTTTCCTTAGTTTTTCATTTTTCTCACCCTGATTAATTATCTCTCTATTCGTTGTATCCGTCTCTCTTTGCGTGCAACGTTTGTTTCTATTTATGTTCACCTGTTTTTTTGTTTATTGATTGCCTTTGTGTCTATGACTTGTAGAAGGTCCAAGATTTAAGGTGTGTGCTGTATTGCGTGACTGTCTGTATAACTGTCTGTTTTTGTTTTTTTTTATAACCAGAACATCTTCCATGATAGATTTTTTAGGTTTTACACGTGAATCAAAAACGTAGACATTGGCCCAGTTGAAACTAATGTCAAAATAGTAGACATAGGTCCGATTTACACTAGATTAAACAAGATAATACAACGTCTGGTTTACACTAAATTTAAAAAAATATAAACCTAAGTCTGATTTTCACAAAACTCAAAATGATTCGGTAAAATAGATTTGCATTACACGGGATACAAGAAAATAAAGTCGTCGGTTTTATCAGCACAAACAGTGGCTCCATTTGCGTGAGTCTTCACCTTCTGTTAGGGATGCAGTTCGCCCCGCCGACTAGTCAATGACAATACGAAACATAGTCGATTTTACTTATATCGTAGGGCGATATTTAGAGCAAGGTGATTCTCAGGTGGACCACCGGTGGATCCACGTAGAATTTCTTGAGGTCCACAGAGAATTAGTAGCCACAAAAAACATTGTAGGCATTTCACAAAAATGTATCTAAATTATTCTTACTTGGGAGAATTAAAAAAATATAATATTTTGTTTAATTACACACCTGTACATTATATTTGAATTCGCAATTACGTACGTATTATGCAGTACTATATTTATTTTATTTTATATTTATATATATATATATATATATATATATATATATATATATATACTCGACTCTCCGTCGAATTCGACGTATGAGGGTCAAGCAGATCAGTTCCCAGTAAACCGACAGCTCGACAACAGCACATGAGATTTGATTATAGTGGAGAAGTTTTCGTGCAGATCCAACCACACTTTTTGAAGGGCCGAATACAGAGACCCGGTGCACTACGTGCCACAGGGTCCCCAAACGAGCCTCCGCAGGTTTTAAATTCAGAGTTGTCTTTATCCTAGACCAGTTGCCATCCAAGGCTATAGAACCCAGTTAGCCCTGCTATTTATCCATAGCTGGAGGGAGAAGAAGTGTAAATTGACTGTCTTTTCATTGAGTATTTTAGTGTGAAAATTGAACAACCTCAAAGTAAATGGAGGAGTGGTCCATTTGAATTGTTTAAAGAAAAAAAATGGTCCATTGGCTGAAAAAGTTTGTGAAGCATTGATTTAGAGCATTCTTTATGCAAAAACCCCCAGTGGTGAAGATCATAAAAATATGTATGTCATTTTTTGATTATGCAAATCATTTCTTCATATTCGCATGTATCTTTCATAAGATATCTTTTCGTTTGCTTATTTATTCATCATCATCAGTCTCTTGACTGCTTCAATCGTCGGGATCGGGATTTAAGAGCAGAAGAAAACAGACAACCTCCTCCAGGATCTGAGTAGTTCCGACCTTGTTATATCCGACTATCCTTTGATGCTTAACCAGCTCTTGCACTGCTGTCCTCGTCTAGTCGCGTCTTCAACAGGGCCTTGCAGATCCTCTTATGCCGTGTGACGTGGCTAAAACATGACATCTTTCGACGCTTAATAGTAACGAGAAGAGATTCCTGTCGTCCCACGAAAGTTTTGAGCTTGCTCCGTACATAATCAATTGCTTTGTGCGTCGGAGCTTTCTCATGCATTTATTTTCTAAAGCTTGGATGCTTTTTCCTGCTTCAATCAGCGTTGCCCCAGTCTCACACCCCAAGAGGAGGATGGGTACGACCAGTCGTTTGTAGAGGCTTCAATATGGTATGTAAGCTGGTGTTGCGTCAGCCTTCAACGGTATCTTGCATGATGATCTTGCAGATCCTGTTATGTGATGTGACGTATCCAAAACATAACATCTCCCGAAACTTAATAGTACCGAGAAGAATTTTCTGTCGGTCAATAAAACTTTTGACCATGCTTCGTACATAGTCACTGGTTTTGTACTCCCAATAGAAGATGCGGAGGACCGTTCTCAAGCACTTGTTCTCGAATGCCTAGATTTCTTTTCCTGGCTTAACTAGGAATGTCCAAGTCTCACACTCATATAGGAGGATGTATACGGCCAGCGATTTGTAGAGCTTGCACTTGGTAAAAATTTGTTGTGTCCGCCTTTAACAATGTCTTGCATGATGATCTTGCAGAGCCCTTATCCCGTGTGACGTGCCTAAAAAATAAAATCTGACTCTTAATAGTAACGAGAAGAGATTCCTGTCGTCCCACAAAAGTTTTCACCTTCCTCCGTAAATAGTCAATGGCTTTGTGCGGAGGAGCTTTTCGCAAGCATTTGTATTCGAATGCCTCGATCCCTTTGACTGGCTTAAATAGAAGTGTCCAAGTCTCACACTCGTATAGGAGGATGGATACGGTCAGCGATTTGTAGAGCTTGCACTTGGTATGAAATCTGGGGTTGCGTCCGCCTACAACAGTGCCTTGCATGGTGGTCCTCCAGAGGTTATACCGTGTGACGTATCCAAAACATGACATCTTCCGACTCTTAATAGTAACGAGAAGAGATTCCTGTCGTCCCACAAAAGTTTTGATCTTCCTCCGTACATAGTCAATGGCTTTTCATGCATTTATTTTCTAATTATTGGATGCTTTTTCCTGCTTCAACCAGGGTTGGCCAGTCTCACACCCCTAGAGGAGGATGGATACGGCCTGTCGTCTGTAGAGACTACAATTTGGTATTAAAGTTGGTATTGCGTCCGCTTTCAACAGTGCCTTGCATGAAATTCTTACAGAGGTTGTTATGCCGTGTAACGTGCTTAAACCATGATATCTTAATAGGAGCAAGAGATTTCTGTCGGCCAAGGAGACTTTTGACCTTGCTGCGTGCATAGTCATTGGTTTTGGGCGTGGTGCGGAGGAACTTTTACGAGCAATTCTTCTAGAATGCCAGGATCCTTTTATCTGCCTCAATTGGGAGTGTCCAAATCTCACACCCGTATTTAAGGATGGATACGACCAGCGATTTGTAGAGCTTGAACTTGTTCTGGAAGCTAATGTTGTTCTTCCATATCCTTTCCCGTTTGGTTATTGCTGCTGTGGCTGTGACAATCCTTGTACGTATTTCTGCGTTGCAGATGCCATCTTTTGACAGGTTTGCTCCTAAGCATTTAAAATTGGACATTTTCCCCAGTGGTTCACCATCCATAGTGACGCTGACACGGATGTTGCTTCTGTTATTCACCATTAATTTGTCATAACGAAAATTTTGAGCTTGCTCCGTTCATAGTTATTGGTCTGGTGCGGAGGACCTTTTCGCCAGCATTTGTTTTCGAAAGCCTGGATGCTTTCTCCTGCCTCAACCAGGTTTGTCTCAGTCTCAAACCCGTAGATGGTGATGGATACGACCAGTCGTTTGTTGAGGCTAGAACTTGGTATAAAAGCAGATGGTGCGTCCGCCTACAACAGGTCCTTGCGTGGTGGTCATGCAGAGGCTGTTATGCCGTGGGACGACGCAAAACCATGGCATCTTCCGACGCTTAACAGGGACAAGAAGGGATTTCTGCCGGCCAAGGAAACTTTTGACTTTGCTCCGTACATAATCATTGGTTTTGTGCGTGCTGCGGATAAACTTTTACAATTCTTCTACAATTCCGGGATCCTTTTATCTGCCTCAACTGGGAGTGTCTAAATCTCACACCCATAGATGAGGATGGATACGGCCAGCTATTTGTAGAGCTTGAATTTGATCTGGAAGCCAATGTTATTCTACCATATCCTTTCCCGTTTAACCATTCTGGAATAATTTATGTATATATATATTTGAACTTAATTTCAATCCTTCATGATCTATGATTAAATTATGATGAACATGTCATTTTCACTTATGATCGATTTTATCACGATTTTTGTGTTAAGTTTAGAGAGAAATTATACATTCTTATGGCTTAAAGTAGAGTCCAGTCGTATTATAAAAACTTCAGAGAATTCAATTAAGATAGCTTTAATCATTTCTAAGATACAACGTTTGAATTCTTAATCAAACAATTGGACAATTTTGCTGTTACATCCGGTTGATGAGGATGGATACGACCAGAGATTTGTAGAACTTGAACTTGGTTTTGAATCAGAATTTACTCTTCCATATTCTTTCTAGTCTAACCATTGCTGATGTTGCTGTGGCAATGCGGGTTCTGATTTATGCGTTGCTGGCGCCAAATTCTGACAGAATTATTTCGTAACAAAATTATTGACAAATCTATTAAATCTAACGTAAGCACGATAAAATATTGTTGAATTTTGGAGAGTTTACATAAAGGCAATTGTTTTAAAATTGAAGAAATTTTTTACATTTGTCAAGGTTCTATCCGTTTTAGATCAGTGGCTTTGCAACATTTTTTATGTTAATTACCTTCGTGTCTACCTCTGATTGAATGTCCACCGTGTCTCTGTAGAATGTTTTCTTTATTTTCTAGATATTCTTTTTAGTTTCAATGTATTTGTGTCTCTTTGATTGAATATCTGATTTCTCTATCCATTATATATATATATGTGTGTGTGTGTGTGTGTGTGTCTTTGATTGAATATCTGATTTCTCTATCCATTATATATATATATATGTGTGTGTGTGTGTCTCTTTGATTGAATATCTGATTTCTCTATCCATTATATATATATATATATATATATATATATATATATATGTGTGTGTGTGTGTGTGTGTGTGTGTGTGTGTGTCTTTGATTGAATATCTGATTTCTCTATCCATTATATATATATATATATATGTGTGTGTGTGTGAGTCTCTTTGATTGAATATCTGATTTCTCTATCCATTATATATATATATGTTGTGTGTGTGTGTGTGTCTTTGATTGAATATCTGATTTCTCTATCCATTATATATATATATATATATATATATATATATATTTATATGCAACCCTTTTTAATTTTAATATATTTCTTGTTGTTTCTTGTCCTCTATTGATTGCCTTTGTGTCGATCACGCCTTCAAGGTCCGTCTTATAAGTGAGTCGACGTTTTTTGGTTTTTATGCCTAGAAAAATTTTCCACGCTAGAATATTTTCTTTACGCTTTTCAGACACAGTCTTCAGATATTCCACAATAAATTCTTGCAAATCTAATATATTCGTTTCCTGGAAGAGAAGAGAATACTCTTAGAAATAGTGATAATGACAATTCTTCAGGTAGTTTGTTTGTTTTTTTTTTGCGGTATATCAAAATCTTATGGGTCATTTAATGCCGAAATTTAATTTTGTTGGGAGCATTAATAATTTCTTTGACAAAAAATGTATGGCTGGTAATTTTTTTTTTCTTACAAAAGAAGTATTGCTGGAAATATCTTTTCTTTAGAAAAAGTACTTTTTGTACTATGAAAATCTATTGACGTAATCTATATACTTTCATAATATTTGATCCCAGTTTTGGTGTTAACTATTTACCCACAGCTGGGACCCTAACAGCTACTACCACCCAATGTTAGGATGAGAGCAACAGTAATTAAGATGTGGTTTATTGGCATACATAGGATGCCTACTGATCAGAGACATTGCTGCCGGATGCATTTTATCGTCATACCCAGGATTCCTCCAGATCAGAGACCTTACTGCTGGATGTTGTTTATCGTCATACCCAGGACTCCTCCCGCTCAGAGACCTTGAAATGTGTTCTTATTTCAAGTAATGCGTTATATTTGTAAAGATAGAAATGTGTCCTTATTTCAAAAGATAAAAATGTGTTCTTATTTGCAAAGATAGAAATAACTTCTGCTTTCAAAAGATAAAAATGTGTGCATATGTCATGATTACGTAGATTTTGTGCGTTGTTATTTGCAACTCTCGCCGTTTATTGATTACTTTTATGTCTATCTCTACTTAAAATCCCGTTTTCTGTGGACGTTGGTTTAACAGAGGACAATATATATATATATATATATATATATATATATATATATATATATATATATATAGTTAAGTTATGGAGAACTTGGTAATCCGTATGGGTAATCCCAAGGAGGATGAAATCCTAAGAGCTCAATGTAAATCCAGAGCTAATATTTTAAGGAAAAACAGACCACTTTAAGGTACCATTATAATAATTTATTTCACCAGAAGCCTTTTAAAGAACGTCGGATCATCAGATAGCAATTCCGAAAATGAAACGAAACGAAAAATGAAATTTTGATTTTTCTTTTCATTTCTTTTTTGGAAGTGCACTCTGATGATCTGGCGTTCTTTAAAAGGGCTCCGGTGAAATAAATTATGATAAAGGTACCTTAAAGTGGTCTGTTTTTCTTTAATATATATATATATATATATATATATGTGTGTGTGTGTGTGTGTGTGTGTGTGTGTGTGTGTGTGTGTGTGTGGATTACGTGAATGGGATCCTGCACAAATAAATAAACGAAAAATAAGTGTATTAAACGTAAGAATACAGACTTGAAGTGAAGATTAGTAGTCCCGAATGAGGGTTAGTAGAAATTATATGTAAGTCTCTGTAAGTAAAGCCGTAATCATATATATATATATATATATATATATATATATATCTGAACTCTTGTATAACTCTCTGAGAAACCCTGTATCTGTCTCCGTATCTCTCAACGTATCTCAATATATCTCAATATTTAGCAGTCCACCCACGAGGAATGTATGTGGCACAAGGCCGAGTTTAACGTGGGTTTCTCCGAACCCGTAGACTCAGCCAAAAAATATCATCTTTGAACCAGCATAAGCGGGTTCGGGAACTGTCTACCTCCCCGGAAGAAACTTTGCCCTTCGGCAAAGCTTCGTCCGTGTTCCTCTCTGCCGAGGCAGTGTCCTAGATGAAAGTCCTTCAGAATTCGTCTTTGTGAAGATTTGGGTATGCCGACTCTTTCATTATAAAGTAATACGTGATTACAAATTGAAAAACACTCCGCTAGATTTCTTTCTTTTTCTTCTATTTTTCTCTTTGTACTTTGTATGAATTCATCCATTACAGTTTCTCTTCTGATTTCTAACAAGGTCACTGGTAATTCCCTTACTGTATTGCTTAGAACTTTACTAATTTCGTCTTCGGCTCGCAAAGCCGCTATTACCCAGTCTTCCAGAGGTTTGCATTTCGCAGGTACCAATCTAGATAATCCATCCGTATGACCAATTTTCTTCGACGGTAGGAACTCTAGTTTGAAATTATAATTCAATAATATAGTACCCCATCTCAGAAACCTGTTGTCTGTCTAAAGTAGTAGTCCTTTTTTCGATCCGAATATAGTGAGAAGAGGTTTATGGTCAGTTTGAAGAGTAAACTCTCTTCCATATATATATCTGTGGGAGCGAGTTATGGCGAATATTATGCCTAACGCTTCTTTCTCAATTTGTGAATAATTCCTCTCTGCTGGTAACAAAGATCTAGATGCGTGAGCTATAGGCTTCCTTGTGCCATCCTGCATCTTGTGTAATATACAAGCTCCCATTCCGTGTCACTAGCAATGATAATTTCCAGTTTGGGATCAAAATGCGTCAGTGCTAGATCAGACGTTAACAGCAATATATATATATATGTATATATAATTATTTATTTAAAAATATGATTCCAAATCGCTACATAAGAGGTCTCATGTTTCAAAACAAGAGCCGAAAACTTCAATATAATCCTTTAAATTAAATTGAGTTGAAAGTAAAATGGGCTCCGTTCCATCTTCAAGCGAAATTTTTGTTGGAATAACGTATATCTGAAATTTACTTGTTTTAAAATTGAAATCAAAATCCCCATGGTAACAGCTATGGTGAATTGTCTAAATTGGGTAGGCGAGTGTAGGGTGTTAATAATAAGTACCGGTATAGAGATACTTTCAAGGTGTCAAGTCGGGGGAAGGTGAGGGTGTCTAAAATGAAACGGAAGATGTATTGGCCATCGTCTAGTTTCCTTGTCTATGGAGATTTATTTATTTATTTTATTTTATTTTATTATGAAAGGGAATTGTGCATATAAAAAAAGAAAAACTTTCGTAACGTTTGTTTTTTGACGACTTCATAAAGGGTTATCTTATATGTAAGGTATTTAAACTACTAATTCAGGCTATGGATTATGAAGTGCGTTATGTTGTATGCATGTTTGTAGTTAATTATTCCTACTATGAATCTGATGATTGGGCTATTTGTTAAAACAAGTTATATAAATTTTTTTATCTAATAATTCAAACCAAAAAATCTGATGATGCCTACAAAAACCGTTAACTCGTGTCTATTATTTAATAGATTATTATTATTTAGAAGTTTATATGTATATATATATATATATATATATATGTGTGTATATAGTTTATATGTATATATATATATATATATATATATATATATATATATATATATGTATGTGTGTGTGTGTGTGTGTGTGTGTGTGTGTGTGTGTGTGTGTGGTGGATTCCGTGAATGGAATCCTGCACAAATAAGTAAACAACGCCAGTAATTGAGATGGAATAATAAGTGTATTAAACATAAGAATACAGACTTGAAGTAAACATTAGTAGTCCAGGAATGCGGGTCAGTAGAAAGTATATGTACAAGTCTCTGTAAGTTAATCTCTCGCTCTCTCTCTCTCTCTCACTCTCTCTCTCACTCACCCTCTCTCTCTCTCTATGGACTCTTGTATAACTCTCTGAGAACACCCTGTGTCTGTCTCCGTATCTCCATGTATCTCAACGTATCTCTACATATCTCAACGTATCTCACCGTACTCAACCTACCTCAACGTATCTCAATATTTTACAGTCCCCCCAAGAGGTATGTATGTGGCACAAGGCCAAGTCTAACGTGGGTGTCTCTGAGCCCGTAAGCGCGGCCAAAAATATACCCTTTGAACCCGCCTAGACGGATTGAAAGCCTGTCTACCTCCCCGAACGAAACCTTGCCCTTCGGCAAAGCTTCGTCCGGGTTCCTCTCTGGCAAAGGAGAGAGTTCGACAGACGTCGAGACTGTATCGAGACGTATCTCAACAGCAGGTTTTTCCTCTCTCTCAGTATAAGTATACTTTGGTCGAGTCCATCTTATATAAAAAGGGGAGAGCCCCACAACAATATATATATATATATATATATATAAAAGCTGAATATTTTTGCTGTAGTAAAATGTGCTTTTGCTCAGAATGCTAATCCTCTGACAGTAATATTTGAAGTAAACTATAATATATACAGAATAAACTTTGAAAAAGTCTGTAAAAAAACGTAAAATTATAAATACAGTAAATAAATATAAATATATGTACCACATTACGATAAAGAGTGTGACAGACACATGTAAGTACGCCACTACATTTTCGGCTAAATGTCCATTTGGTTACATGTCCGTCGGCCAAATGTCTCGAAATAATGTATCGAAGGCGAAGAAAATAGTTTGAAAGGATAGAATTTAAAACTAATTTCCAGTTTATTACACGGGTTAGATTATTTACTGTTTTGTTGCCCGAATAATGTAGTAATCGATAAGGATATTTTTCTTACCCATCATATATATGTAAGTTAAACGGGTCAAAGGTTGGAAGCAGGGTTAAACCAACACGTGTCAGTCCATATTCGCAACATTACGATGGATAGTTTGAAAATTAGCGTCAATGAAACAGGCTCTGCTCTGCGATAGCTAAATATTTATATTTCCGAGTTGATGTATTGGAACTATTTAAACTATTTACATTGTTCGGACTGTTGTTCTCATCATTATTGTCATATTCGCGACGTTCCGGCTGTTTGTACGCTCAGGCCTTCTTCAGGACGTGTCTATATTTCCAAGATGAGTTATTGTAATTATTTACACTATTTATATTTTTCCGAAATGTTGTCCTCATCTTTATTGTCATATTCGCGAGGTTTCGGCCGTTGTACGATCAGGCCTTCTTCATGATCTGTCTATATTTTCGAGATCATGATTACACTATTTACATTGTTATGATTGTTTTCCTTATGTTTATTGCCATATTCACTTCGGCCGTTGTATGCTCCGGCCTTCTTCAGGACTTTTTTTATATTTCCGAAATGATATATTGTAACTGCACTATTTGCATTGTTCGGACTGTTGTTTTCATCCTCTTGTCATAATATTCACGTTTCGACCGTTGTACACTCTGGCCTTCTTCAGGAGCTGTCTATACTTCCGAGATGAGGTATTGTAAATATGTACAATATTTACATTGTTCGGACTGTTGTTCTCTTCTTTATTGTCTAATTGTATGACGTTTCGGCTGTTGTACAGTCTGACCTTCCTCAGTATTTTTCTATATTTTCGAGATGAGGTATTGTAATTATTTACACTATTAATATTGTAGATTGTTCTTGTTCCATGCCTTTTTATGATATAGTTTCAGTCAATTCCCTTTAGTATCTAAACTCTCGACCAGATATTGAATTCCAAACCCTTTCGACCCAGAGTTGTGAGTTCGATACCTAGTCACAGCAGAAGTTAACAAAAGCTTGGAGTGTTGAATTAATTTTATTATTCATTATGGCTTTAAGGGTAAATAATAACAGCAAACTCTTATTGTGGAAAAATTGAGTGTATGCACAAACAAATTGAAAAGGAAACATCATGGGCTTGTAAATGGCCGAATTTTGTTAAACGACAACGCACGGCCGTCTGCTATTCAGTCAATTGTCTAAAAGCTGTATCGCCTGAATTATGAAACTTTACCACATCCTCCATATTCACCTGATAGCTCTCCTACTGGTTATCACTAATTTAAGCGTTATAAGCTTTTCGTACGCAATAAAACGTTCTCCAATAAGCAAGACGTAACTGAAGCATATATCACATCAAAGGATGAGAATTGTTTTTATATACATGGGATCAAGAAGTATATTGGAGAACAATCATTTATCAACATGGTGCCTATTTCAACTAAATAAATTAGTTATTTAACATTTCAGAAGTGTTTTATTCATTTCCTATAAAGTGCGCCATTTCATGTATGAAATATTATTTCTTTTGTTGCATCGAGCCGTGAATGAATGTGATTTGTCACACCCAGGAGACGGGCGTTGAGAAACTCCTGTAAAATCTAAATTCCCTATAGGTACACTATATCTCTTAATTATTTATAGACACCAATTAGTGTCCAATGCAGTCTTGCCTAAAAAATGATACCTTATTAATTCAGCGTTTGAAATCAGACAGAGATAAGCGGACAGAATATCAATTTTATATATAGCCAAACATGGTCTTTCTTTTTATATGTTACTGCCTGGTGGCATAAATATTCTGTTCAAATAATACCCTGTCTAAATTTCGCTAATCATCTTGTCAGCCGGATGCGTGATAAGCATGTCATTTAGCTGAAGTTTTACATGTAATATGATTCGTTAATATTCCCTAGAAAGAAGAATTAACTTAACAAATGATTGATTTTGCATAAGTGTTAATTTCCTCTAAAAGCCCAAGTGGAGACGTTCGATCAAGCCTATTCAACCGACTCCACAACAACCAGATTCTTTTTTTTTTGTTCTTAATAATGAATCATATGTATACACATAAAATAGTCATGCTCTATCTGAACCAAGATTAATGGCTCTGATTTGAAATAAATGACGATAAAACCATTTTGAAATCTGTGGCGAGTGAATTAGCATATGATATTAAAAATCAATAAAATCCTGCAAATTATTACAATATTGAAAAGCCAAGCGATATCTAAATGTAGTGAATAATGGCTAATCGAGGGACCGAGTTCCAATTCTATTGGAACTCGTTATATTCCCTTAATCGCAAAAACCCTTGGGAAAGATATGAATGCAAATATATTCCCCAAGCTGGGGATTAATTAGCATAAATTGTATCACTAATCTATTACAGTGTAACCCGGATATAAGAGACCCGGATATAAGAGAAACCCGGATATAAGTGAGATTTTCTCTGGTCCCAAATTAGAGCCTGTGTTAATTTATATAAAATAGACCAAACCCGGATATAAGAGAGACCCGGATATAAGAGAAACCCGGATATAAGAGACTTCTTCTCCGGTCCCGACAACTCTCTTATATGCGGGTTATACTGTACCTTTATCTACAACAGTTTATTACTCTTACCTGCTTACGGACATATCACGTTGAAAAACCGTCCGATCAGCAAGGTTAAGTCTGGTCAGTACTTAGATGGGTGACCGCTTGGGCAAACAAGATGCTGTAAGATGTGCAGCTGTTGCTACATATAATGGCTCGGAATTGTTAATCAGAGAGCCGAGTTCAATTTCTCGCTTGCTTCTTTATATTCACTTACTAAATTCATTCCGACAGAAATTTGGAAACGGCATTCTGTACTGCTTGGCATTCGCGCCAAGAACTCTAATACAAACATTTCAGAGATTTTTTTTTAAATAATAATGATTTAGTGATACAACTCTTAATAATTGACTATGGGGGTGATAAAGAATATGGGGGTGAAACGATGTGGATTCAAACCTAATCAAAATTTGATAAAAAACCCAGAAATTATGAAGCGGACATAAAGTAAGAGATCTATTTTATATTAAAATACATGCAGAAACTGATCCTTCACTTTGTGGCCACGCAGTTTCGATACATTTATATTCCTGTGTAGCTAATCAGGTACGTGATTGATTGATTCGTTTTCTACGGCTTATCAATAAACAATAAATTATAATGTGAATATGAAGTGGGGGATCAATTCTATATGACAATCAATATTTAAAATGATCCCACACTTTGAGTCCACGGTATTCCATATACATTTTTATTCCAGAGAATGTAGAAAAATCTAACAGACATGTATATGTAGCTAATCAGTAATTATTTGATTCATTGAGTCGTTTTCTGTGGCTTATCAACAAACAGGAAATTATAATGTGGATATAACGTGGGGGCTCAATTCTATATTACAATCAATATATAAATAGATCCCTCACTTTGTGACCACTTTAGTTTCTACACATTTCTATCCCAGAGAATAGAAATAAATCTAAAAGACATGCCTGTGTAGCTAATCAGTGTTTCATTGTGATTGATTCGTTTTCTGAGGCTTATCAACAAACAAGTAATTATAATGTGGATATAAAGTGGGGGATCAATTCTATATTACAATCAATATATAAATAGATCCCTCACTTTGTGACCACTTTAGTTTCTATACATTTCTATTCCAGAGAATGTAAATAAATCTAAAAGACATGCCTGTGTAGCTAATCAGTATTTCATTGATTCGTTTTTTACGGCTTATCAACAACAAAGAAATTATAATGTGGATATAAAGTGAGGGATCAATTCTATATTACACTCAATATATAAACTGATCCCTCACTTTGTGGCCACTGTAGTTTCTATACATTTCTATTCCAGAGAATGTAAATAAATCTAAAAGACATGCTTGTGTAGCTAATCAGTATTTCATTGATTGATTCATTCATTTTCTACGGATTATCACCCCTTTGAAGGTTAGTTAAATGCAGAATCATTTTTAAATTGTAAGCATTTAAAAAAAACGAAGTAATAATGATGTAGTGATACATGTGTTACTAATTAATCCATATCTAGGGGAGAATAAGGGAATTCCTACCTTTCCCATGGTTATTTGTGCCTAACCGAATATAACGTACCTGAGCGGAACTAGAACACGGCTCTCCGATTAATAAATTTGAGCTATTGTCTATTACACCGGCCGTACATCCATGCGATTACTACATACTAATGAGGCTCAATTTTGTTTCACTTCGGGGACGGTGTTTCAGTGCAATATTTAAAATCTGCAAAAGATAGGAAGATGTGGAGGGCCAGGAACGATCATGTGTTGAAAAGAAATAAGTACCTAATGAAAAATAATAGTATACAGAAACTTTTGTGAGGTGAAGGATTGTTGAGTTTTAGCGAAATTTTCTTTCAAAGCAGAAACAGAATGTCTGTCTGTGAAATAATTGTGCTTGCGATGAAGGACTAAAAATCAGTAATATTTACTTTCTACGTTGTCACGAACAATAAGCAGTTTTTACTAGAATTAATTTCTTGAAAGTATTTTATTCAAAGTTGCTGGCAGATTAGCGAATGTCACGCGCAGCTGTGAATGGCTGCAAAAAGGAGCAAGCCTAACCAGAAATACGATAGGTAGATACATATAGGCACAATTAGATAGATAGATAGATAGATAGATAGATAGATAGATAGATAGATATGAACAGACTGAGATATATATGAAGATACCGAGGTAGATAGATATGAACAGACTGAGCTAGATAGATAGATAGATAGATAGATAGATATGAACAGACTAAGATAGATAGATAGATAAATAGATAGATAGATAGATAGATAGATAGGCACTCAGATAGATAGATAGATAGATAGATAGATAGATAGATAGATAGATAGATATGAACAGACTGAGATATATATGAAGATACCGAGGTAGATAGATATGAACAGACTGAGCTAGATAGATAGATAGATAGATAGATATGAACAGACTAAGATAGATAGATAGATAAATAGATAGATAGATAGATAGATAGGCACTCAGATAGATAGATAGATAGATAGATAGATAGATATGAACAGACTGAGATATATATGAAGATACCGAGGTAGATAGATATGAACAGACTGAGCTAGATAGATAGATAGATAGATAGATATGAACAGACTAAGATAGATAGATAGATAAATAGATAGATAGATAGATGAATGATAGGCACTCAGATAGAGATAGATAGATAGATAGATAGATATGAACAGACTGAGATATATATGAAGATATGCATATAGATATGAACAGACTGAGCTAGATAGATAGATAGATATGAACAGACTAAGATAGATAGATAGATAAATAGATAGATAGATAGATAGATAGCTAGGCACTCAGATAGATAGATAGATAGATAGATAGATAGATATGAACAGACTGAGATAGAGAGACAGGCACTCAGATAGATAGATAGATAGATAGATAGATAGATAGATATGACATGACTAGACTGATATATATATATATATATATATATATATATATATATATATATATATATATATATATATATACATGAAGGTGGTCCATAAAGATCGTGTGCACTTTCAAAACTTTATAACTTTATTTGTATTTGCGATAGAAATAATCTGTAAAAAATGATGTAAATTTTAATGTACTTAGTTTTAAGTATAGCTAAAATAACTAATGTGATTTCAGACATTACTGTAAATCAGTTGGCAAATGTTTTCCGTGAACTGTAAAATCGTATTACTCTTTGTATTGCTAATGATGGAGGACATATGGAAACTTAAATAAAATTTCAATAAAACCTTAAAAATATATAGATTTACTTCTTTCTCATCCTTTTTACAAATTATTTCTACCGTAAATACAAATAAAATAATTTTTTAAAGCCTACACGAACTTTATGGACACCCTATATATATATATATATATATATATATATATATATATATATATATATATATATATATATATATAATTTTTTTTTAGTTACTATCCAAGGATGATAACTCACTCACTTTGCGAAATCAAACAGATTGTTTTGGAATTTATAATTTGCGTCCTCGCCTTGTTTTTACTCTTGTATTAATATTTGTTTGAATGTCCTTGTTATGTTCATTAATTGCTTTGTTTCGCAAAAGTATTTTCAAAACCTAAAAATGAAATGTTTTTGACAGTTCTTTCTCTTATATTAATATGTGTTTGAAGGTCCTTGTAATGATCACTAATTAGTTTATTTCTCAAATCTCTATTTTCAAAACCTGAATATGTATTATGTTTCCTATATCTTCGGAAATCCCCTTGATTACTTGTCACAATATACGACCTGTTGTCAGTGTCTGCTGACGAGATCGTTCCTTCAGTGTTACAGTATTTTTCTTTATCTAATTTTATTCTCTTTGTTGTAAGGGGGTTAGTGGTGTTGAGTTGGTCATGTAAGTTACCTCGTGTTATATGTATAGTAATTGATACAGGATTCATTTCCTCTTTTTTATATTGTTATGAAATGAGTAAAACGTACAACAAAAACATACAACAATAAGACTTTGAGACACGCGGTTAAGGGAAGCTTTTGAAACCGTCAACTGGATTTTTACGGAGCGAACAAGATACCTCTGTGCTGTTCTTTTTACTACTGCTACTGCTGCAAGGTTGTTTTTAAAATGATGAAATTTCAGATCTTTATTTCTAAAATCATTAGTTCGACGTGTTCTGACCTTCATAGCTACGACCAATCATACCATGAACACTCGGATGACTCAACTTCATTCTCTTCATATTCCATTAGTATTGCTCTCATTAACCCACCAAAGAGAAACCTCCCTGCATCCTATCAGCATGACTTATGTCCAAATCCATGAGAGCGTCTCCCTGCGTCTACTTGGTCTCACGTTTTCCACTGAACTGAGGCGGAAAAAATACATTGAATCAATAGCTGCATCTATTGCAAGGAAAGTTGGTTCTCTGTTTTGTGCAAGAAGCTTTCTCTCGCCTGAGTCCATCCATCAAATCTACAAATCTACCTTGCATTGAATACTGTAGCCATATATGGTCTGGTGCACCTGCTGTTCATCTCGAGGTTCTTGACAAAATCCAAAGACGGATATGCAACGTGACCTGGCATCTCGACTACATTCAATTTCTCACAGATGTGATATGGGTTCCTTCTGTCTGTCTTTTTTACAAATATTTTCATGGTAACTGCTCTGACGAACTGCTTTCACTGGTACCCAAACATTATGAATTTAAGTGTGGTACTGGGTTGATATCTCGGTCCCACCCTTTCACGATCGAAACAGTTAAATGTAACCGCCACTTCTACTCCAACGACTTCTTTCACACTTCGCGACAATGGAATTCACTTCCTCTTACTTGCTTCCATGATAGCTGTAATATTAAAATATTCAAATGTAATGTCAATCGACATCTTCTGATGCCTTGATCCTGATCTCCGTCCTTCTCTTTATCCTTTCCTAAAACACTCCTCTTTAATCCTGCCTCACCATCTGGAACACCTTGCGTGGTAGTGGCACTCACGCCTTGCTTGGTGTGAAATGCTTAGAAAATAGATAGGTAAAGTCTTCAAATATTCCAATGTAATGTCAGTCGCTATCTTCGGATGCGTTGATCTTGACCCCTGACCTTTTCTTTATCCTTTCCTCAGAAACTTCTCTTTACTCTTGCTCTCACTCTCTGTAACCCCTTGCGTGCTAGTGGCACCCCTGTCTTGTTAGGGGTGATATGCTTAAGGAAAAAGAAATTCATATCTATCTATCTATCTATCTATCTATCTATCTATCTATCTATCTAGGTTTTTCATATCTATCTATCTATCTATCTAACTATCTATCTATCTCAGACTATTCGTATATATCTATCTATCTAGGTTTTTCATATCTATCTATCTATCTATCTCAGACTATTCGTATCTATCTATCTATCTATCTATCTATCTATCTATCTATCTATCTATCTATGTTTTTCATATCTATCTATCTATCTATCTCAGACTATTCGTATCTATCTATCTATCTATCTATCTAGGTTTTTCATATCTATCTATCTATCTATCTATCTATCTCAGACTATTCGCATCTATCTATCTATCTATCTATCTATCTATCTATCTAGGTTTTTCATATCTATCTATCTATCTATCTATCTATCTCAGACTATTCGTATCTATCTATCTATCTCTCTATCTATCTATCTATCTATCTATGTTTTTCATATCTATCTATCTATCTATCTATCTCAGACTATTCGTATCTATCTATCTATCTATGTTTTTCATATCTATCTATCTATCTATCTATCTATCTATCTATCTATCTATCTATCTATCTCAGACTATTCGTATCTATCTATCTATCTATCTATCTATCTATCTAGGTTTTTCATATCTATCTATCTCAGACTATTCGTATCTATCTATCTATCTATCTATCTATCTATCTATCTATCTGTCTGTCTATCTATCTAGGTTTTCATATCTATCTATCTATCTATCTATCTATCTATCTATCTAAATGTAATGTCATCTCATCTGATACTTTAAACTTGATCCT
>CAHIKZ030000782.1:205000-265000 GCA_903632075.3 Acanthosepion pharaonis | reverse complement strand
TTCCAGTCGGGATCGTTATATTCACTTGTGCATAAATAGCCTTGGGAAGGGCATGAACCCACTTCTCACTCAAGTTAAGGGTTAATCAATAAATCCCGTATCGCTAAACTATTATTATCTCCGAAAAGTTTATATATCGATTTTAATAATATTCATTTTAGAATATTAAAACAAAAACATGTTAAAAATATCTACACAATTACAACTATGTTTCAACACTACAAATGTGACTCCACGGGTGATGATCAGTAGTTTACCATCGGCCGGATTTTAACATATTTTTGTTTTAATAATCTAAAATAAATTATATTTAACTCTGCTCTGTATTGATTCCTCTATTAAATAAAATGTTACGGAGAGAGGAAATAAAATTCAATTGTTCTTAGATTACCTGTTTATTGACTGTAATATCGGATTGATCCCCCATTTTATATCCAAATTTTAATTTCTTGTATTTTTAACAAATTCTGATTTTGTATGAATCCACTTCTTTTTTTCCCTACAGCTATGGGTTAATTAATAAGACTTGTATTAATTAACGAATATTATATTTAAAAAAAAAGAAAGGTTTACACCTTAAAAATATTTGCTGGCTTTAAATAACACGCAAACGGTTGGTAAGCCGTTAAAATTAATGAATCAGTCAATGAAATACTGATTAGCTACACAGGCATGTCTTAGATTTATTTACATTCTTTGGAATAGAAATATATAGAAACTACCGTGGCCACAAAATGAGGGATCAGTTTATATATTGATTGTAATATAGAATTGATCCCCCTCTTTATATTCACATTGTAATTTCTTGTTTGTTGATATGTCGTAGAAAACGAATCAATCAATCAATGAAATACTGATTAGCTACACAGGCATGTCTTTTTGATTTATTTACATTCTCTGGAACAAAAATGTATAGAAATTACAGTGGCCACAAAGTGAGGGATCAGTTTATGTATTGATTGTAATGTAGACTTTACCCCCCACTTTATATCCACATTTTTATTTCTTGTATTTTTGTCAAATTCTGATTTTGTATAAATCCACTTTTTATTCCCCACAACTATGGATTAATCAGTATTATCCATTATTATCTAACAAAAATTCACATTCTAAAAATATTCTGGCTTTAAATAATCTGCTAAGGGTTGACAAGCCGTAAAAACGAATCAATCAAATATTTTCGGTCGTTACTTTCTTTTTCCATGTGTTTCTTCCTTGAATATATTCTTAATTTTATTTTATTTTTCTTTCTGTCCAATTTGTCTTATTTGAGATTTTTATTTTTTTTAAATTTTGCTATCGTGTCTACGACTCTTTGATGTCGGATAATATTTCTTCCTTTTACCATTTTTGCAGACTTTTTTCCGATTCGTCAACATATTGGCCTAATTCATTTTTGAGAGTGACGGTGTCTCTGTGGAGACAAGCAAGAACCAACTGTTCTGACTTGTCATCATGCAACCAATCAATGGTGAATTTCCAGTGCAAGAATGAACTCTTTCTGCTGCCGTGGTGTTTGTTGCTCCAGCGCCTGCACGTAGCCAATGAGTGAACTTGTGTATTGTCAATCTTCACATTCGTACTACTCCTCCCCTCTCCTCCTTCTCCTTGCCCCCTCCTCCTTGCCCCCCTCCTCCTTCTTCCCCTTCTTCTTCCTCCTCCTCTTCCTACTTTCCTGCTGTCATATCCCTTCAAGACGTAGGCGATCATTGTTCTCCTCAACTTCCTATCAGGTTGTTGCAAAAATAATGTTCGATTTTTGAGAAGAAAATTTTAGATTGTATTTCTTAAATTTGTGCATCACACTTATTATAAAACCCAGGTTGTGTGTGTGTGTGTCTGTTCGTTTATATATTGGATCGGATTTCCGACATTTTTCAACCGATTTCAATAAAACTTCACATGACTACGTAAAATTACCTTGCGGTGGTTATGACAGCGCCAAAAATTGGAAAAACAATTGTTTTTGCACGAAATCAATTTGAAAACACAATTAAGAGGCATCGCGAGAATGAAAGGGGGGCAACTCATATCGAGTTATACTTAAAAATCTAGGTTGTTTGTGTGTGTGTTTGTGTGTGCGTGTGTATGTGTGTGTGTTTGTTTATATATGGGATCGTATTTCCTACATTTTTCAACCGATTTCAGCAATACTTCACTTTTTTTTGGCAGGTAGTGTTTCTTATTGTCTTGCACACTTTTTTCTTTATTTTTACATTCAGAATGCTTTAAAAATTCCATTTAAAAGACAATTGTTTATAATAAAATTCTATTCAATCGGTAGACTCATAACGATTGAAAATGTTTTTGTTTGAGTTTGAGTTTGACCAATTCGTAAAAAAAAAAAAAAAAAAAATACAAAACAAAAACTAATTAAGACATGCGTGTCCGTCAAACTTAAACAATAATCTTTGTCAATTTTATTTTTCAGTCTTTATGGTGGTCGATACTTGATCTATCTCTTACTGTTACATCTCCGGGCACGCCGGGCTCTACTGTTAGTAATGTTATAAATAAAGAATGTCACTATAAGTAATTTATACTTTTTTATACAAATAAAATATACACCCTTGTGCAAATTAATTGAAACCAAACGAATAATTCCATTATTATTTACTTTTGTTTTCGTATTTTTCCAATGAAACATGACCCAGTGTATATGTTAGTACTTCGTATGTCCATTCCACGAAGTCGTTCCTTACAGATTAACCACAGGTTCTCGATTGGATTCAAATGAGGAGCGTTTCCGGGCCAGTCTATATTAATTTGATTTGCTCACTGGTAAGGCTTGCCAGTGTGTTCGTGCAGAGTTAGAAGTTTTGTGCGTTTATTGGAGTAACGTTTATCGCAGACAATAGCAGTAGGACAACTAATCGACAGTCGAGACAATAGTGTCCGGGCGTGATAAAAATCTGAAACAATCACGGATGACGTAATATTTTTGAAGGCCAAACAAATTTCATCATACACCCCCAAAATAGATTCATATTACTTCACACCACTGAAAATGGCCTAATCTTAGGAAAAAATAGAAATTGATTACACTCTGTCACTCTAGTGGGTCTAAAACCGACCGTATGTTGAAAGAAAGGAAACTAAAGCTTTTGTTTCAATTAGTTTGCAAAAGGATATTCAATTTTTTAAAAGAATATTTTAGATAGTATTTATAAAATTTGTACTTCTCGTTATAATTAAGGAATATCACAATAAGTAAATTTATATCTTTCTCTTTCAGATTATAAAAATATTTTTCCTGATCTTCCATAACATTTGCACCCATATTTGTCCCATATAAAAATCACATTCGGCATATCAAACCAAATAATTGATTCAATATAATCTTTCAACTTCATATTAACGAAAAATTTTATCCTGAGAAGTCACAATGAGTTCCTCTTTTGGGGGTTAGCATCAGCCATAATAATGGAAGGCAAGAAAGACGATTAAAAACAGGAACTTCGATTTGGAGGCCTTAAAATTAAAATTAAGTTGATCAGAATGGTAAGAAAACCTTAGCATATGAAAGTTTATACATTTTCTTTGTTTTTGACAATTGACAACAAAAATAATAAATTGTTTATTTACACTATTTATTTATTATAATAAATAAATAGCGATTAATATTTTTGTTGTAAATTCTCAAGAACAAAAAAAAATGTATAAATTCAGTTTCGTTATATGTTTAGATTTCATTACAATTCTAATTATCGCTTTTGAAAACAATAAACATTAGCGAAAAGTGAAGCTATCGGGTTTGTGCAAAAGTAATGTCCGATTTTTGAGAAGAAAGTTTTTAATAGTATTTATAAAATTTGTATTTCTCGTTATAATTAAGTAATGTCACAATAAGTAATTTATACTTTTCTCTTTCAGATTATAAAAATATTTTTCCTGATCTTGCACAACATTCGCACCCATATTTGTCCCATCCAAAGATCACATGCAACATATCTTACTGTATGAGTTTCATAAAGGTGTCAATAAAATGCAACAGAAAAGTCTATATATGCTGTGTGTCTCCAAAAATCTTCTCCCTCTTTAAATGACAATAAATGCAGTGTTTATTGACTTGCAAATAAGGTTAATTTTTAAAATTTAGAAATATTCTTGTTTATTGAATCAAAAAGAAGATTAACTGTTTAAATTAAATATTAAATGATTTTAAATGCATGTTTATAAATATTCCATTTGATGACCAATTCAAAAGTGCATTTGTGGGAGACACCCTGTATATACACCTATTTTAAGGGAATTGTATAATTTAATACACAGAAACGCACACAAGTCTTGATTTTTTACAAGATTGTTTTAAATAGTATTTATGAAATATGTGCATCTCGTTATAGTTAAAGAATATCACAATAAGTAAATTATACCTTTCTCTTTCAGATTATAAGAATATTTTTCATGATCTTCCGTAATATTCGCACCCACGTTCATCGCATCTAAAGATCACATTCGAAATATCTTACTGCATGAGTTTCATAAAGATGTCAATGCAAGTGCGGAGCGCTTACAGGGAAGATGAAGTAAATGGAAGAAATTGCAGGAGGCGCTTTCGCCGTTTCCAAAGTGAGAATTTCAGTTTCAATGACGAGTAAAAAGGGGGTCGTCCAAAAAAGCTTGATTCCGAAGAGTTGGAAGCTGTTGTCATAAACAATCCCACGATTACCTCTAGGTAATTTGCTGAATAATTTAACGTAAACTATACAACCGTGCTATGCCCATTAAAAAGGATGGGAAATGTTTCACTGGTTGGGAAATGGGTCCCACAGGAACTGTCTCAAGAAAATCTGCAACGGTGTGTTACTTGTTATGAATCATTGTTTTTACGACAACTTCAGGCACCATTTTTAGCTAGGTCTGTAACTGGTGATGAGATGTGGATTCTTTACGATAAAGTTAAATGGTGTCGACGTGGGTTACTCGAGGAGGAAGATCAGTTCAACAACTAAGAGAAGGGCTTCCTCTAAATATCATTTTCATTGTATGCTGGGATAATGAAGGAATTGTCCATTATGAATTGTTAAACAACAATCAAACAATTACAGCCAATCAGAACTGTGATCAATTTCTTTGTTTGAAAGGAGCATTGAACCAAAAGCAACTTTCCTTAGTGAGCAGAAATGGTGCCATCACCCATCACGATAACGCTCGTCCTCACAGAATTCGGATGACTAAAAACCTTTTGGGGGAGCTTGGTTAGTGTTATACCAGAACATTACCTATTCTATTGTAATAGACTCTCCCACACATAATAAGTAGTAGTAGTAGTGGCGGTCACCAGTTGAGCTCAGTGGAGTTGAGTGAGTCAGTCGATGTCGGATATTGAAGTATCAACCATCACAACTAGATTGCTGCGTCATTAACTCTTATTTCAAGTTCCTAACGTTTTGTACGTCGGACCCTTTTAGGACCGACTTATTGAAATACAAGCCTCCACTGTGAAAACTACTCTACAACAGTTAGGAAATATTTCCTCATCTGCCATATTCTCGTGACCTTTCTCCTTCTGATTATCGGTTAATTCGGGGATACAGAATCATTTGGATGATCTGATGTTAACATCAAGAGAAGAGGTTGAAAATGAGTTGGATTCATATTTTTTTAAATTTTACAGGCGTGGCATTTATAAGCTTGTTGACTGATGGAATGATGTTGTAGAAAGCAAATGAGGCTATGTTAGCGGATAAATATTTTCATAATCAAGGGCTTCTTTCATTTTTAATATAGACCTTGAAATCGAACTTTACTTTTGCACCAAACTGATAGCTCTGAGCAATGTTTGATTTTTCAGCATCCCTTCCAGTCCTTGTCCGACCATCTATTTACAGAAGTTTGTTCTTCTCTGGGATTTGTCCATTCAGGATCATGGCCCTCCACTAATTTTAGATCAGGAGATGTTCATTTTGGGGTATTGAATAATGTATCGGAAAAAGAAATTGGAGATCCCAGTTCAAATTCCAGGCGAGTTCGTTTAATTCATTTACCTTTGAGAAATCCATTCCTCTACCCCGGTTATCGGTTGAATAGGAGGACAGGCTGAATCCTGTAATCTTGGTTGGCAACCAATCTAAAGCAGAAAGAAATGGCAACCTACTGCGGGAAAATCTTCTGCCTAGTCAATCATGAATCAAAAGATCGGCTAAGCGTGCATTACGTGATGGCACTTAACTGACAGGGATCAAGAAAGATGCTTCATTTCCTGAATAAATGTTACTAAATTTTAATTAGAACATCAAAAAGATACTTGTTAAATATATTATTATTTTTATTATTATTAAAATACTAAAGAAGAAAAGTATAATTTAACCCTTTAACACCTGCAGTCCTGAACAATTTTAACCCCTTCTGCTTGAGCTCCCGAGTCAAAATTCGCAAATAATTGGGATGTAATGTTTCATGATAGATATGAAAATATCAGGTCATCCCATAAGTTCTGTCCGAATTTTAAATAAAGAAAACAAGTGACCAAATGTTACATTTAATTACAGATTCATTCAACAATGTATTTTCCCTGATTGTCTATTACTTCCTTCCATCTATTAACAAGTTTACTGTAAAATTCTTTTGGTTTTGATTCGAACAACTCACAAATGTCAGTTTTAACATCTTCTTGTGTTAGAAAAGCTAATTTTTCCAAATGATTCTGTAAGCTAGGAAACAAATGGTAGTCTGAAGGAGCAAGATCGGGAGAATAAGGTGGATGAGAAATTTTCTCCCAACCAAGTTCTTCGATCTTTTGTGACGTGATTCTTGCTGTGTGGGGTCGCGCATTGTCCTGAAGAAACATCACCTCTTTTCGATTCCCTAGAGCAGGTCTTTTTTTCCTCAAAGCTTGGTTCAAACGCTCTAATTGCTGACTGTATATTTGAGTATTAATTGTTGCATTAGGTGGTAAGAATTCAAAGAGGATTATTCCTTGGCGATCCCACCAGATTGAAAGAAGAACCTTTTGCCCATGAAGTTCCCTTCTCGGCTGTGGCTGGGGTCCTTCCACTTTACCAAGCTACTGTCTACGACACTTAACAGTTCGATAAAAGAATTATTTTTTGTTGCCAGTCACAAGTCTATCAAAAAAAAGTGAAACAATTTGGCGATAATTGAGAGAAGAGCAGATGTCAACTCGGGCACAAAAGGTTAAGAAAAGAAAAAGAATAGTGCCTAAAAATATTTAACAAAATTTCGATAGTATGTCTGTTTTCTTCGAATTATGTTTAAAAATTGCTTACAAGTACAAAATATTAGTATTTGTACAAATATCGCTTGTTTTGAGTAAAACGGTCGTACCGGTAATCAACGCAGTAAGCGAACTAATCAAGTAAAATAAAAATTCAAAATGAACATGACCCCTTTATGTTACGCACATTTAAGTTTCATTCTATTCATGCGGTCTGTGATCCAGTCGATTTGACGGGTTGATCAATAGCAGAACCATTTTTTTCTCAAGACAAGTGATGTTTTTACAAAAACTTGTTGGTAATTGCAAACAGAGTTTGAAGAGAACTGAGCTACTTTCTAAATACTTAAATTAATTTAATTCGTTCCTGAAGCCTGTTCGTAACTCGAAATGTTCGTAAGCTGAAACTATGTTTCCAATAGAAATCAATGTAAAATGGATTAAACTGTTCCTGGTCCCAAGATGATTGCTTATTTAAACTTTTACAATGGTAAAATAAAGTTAATAACGTTAATAAAATAAAGTTAGTGGGAGGGGACTATGTGAAATTACTTTTTTCTTTTTTTTTACTAATTGGAAAGGAAATTTGGTGGCAAAGAGGCCTAGTTTAGAGACTAGTGGAAATAATACTTTTTTAAATTTCAGTGTCAGTTGGAATTTCACACCCGATTTCGTGAGGTGCATACTAACTCAACACAACGGGCTGCTCTTTTAACAACATCACAATAAATATTTAAATTCACGCAAACTCACATACACACATATATATATATATATATATATATATATATATATATATATATATATATATATATATATATATATATATATATATAGTAGAGTGCGAAGCTTATATACTATATCATAAAGAATAATTTATAAAGAAATTAATTTGCAATGTTAATGAGATTAATGGCGAAATAATTTACTATGAATTCCATGAGTGATACAATCCATACACATCTCGGTCTACCCTACATATATTTCGGCTTAATGTTTTGCCTGTACAGTGGAACCTGGGTTCACGAATTTAATTCGTTCCTGAAGCCCGTTCGTAACCCGAAATGTTCGTAACCCAAAACTATTTTTCCAATAGGAATCAATGAAAAATGGATTAATCCGTCCCCACGATGATTGCTTATATAAACTTCAGCAACAGTGCTTTGTGCACAAGTGTATATATAAAACTAATGAAAATCATTAAATCTAAGAAAAAAATAAATAAACTCAATACTAAATAGATAGAATATAGATGAACATTTTAATTTTAGCGTACCTTTAAGCAGGAGAGTTGATAGCGTAAGTGGATGGGGGAAGAAAGAAATGTTATTATTTGGAAAACGAAAAGGAAAGATATGATCGTCTCTTTATTTATAAGAATCGTATAGATCCTTGATTTTGCCATATGAAATGAGTAGGAAGAGACAATACCATCAACAATTGTTTTTCTTTTAACTTTTCCTTTAACAGTATCAATGCTAGCTTTCTTTGGAGCCATGACTGAAGACTAATAAAGAGAAAAGAAATTGGAAAAAGAAAAACACAGCACAACACACGAATCTATAAAACACGGCGATCGACTAGGAAATGAGTTAAGTCGCATCAGTTCAGTTCGGCAATGATGTTCAAGAAGAGAAATTTTGTTTGATAACCGCAGCATTTTCATCTCAAGTTTTGTTTGTTTATAATAAACCAGTATTAAACAACATTTACCGGAATATTTTCTGTGAAAATTTCTCGGACATTCATTATAAAAACAGAGCATTTACTTAAATATTTCTATCTATAAAAAGAATGTATAAACACGAAAATGTCTTTAAAATAATTGTCGGACAGTGTCCATTTCATAAGTATATATATATATATACTTATATAAATATATATGTACTTATATGCAATGTTTAAACATTTGAAAGTTAATAAGCTTTGGAAACAGACACTAAATATTGTGGAAATGGTTTTCTCTTCAATACCAAATGAAAGAATAACATCCAAAGTCATTGAATAAACAATGAGTGTATACACAGCGAACAGCGGCATTAAAGGAGCTATACTTAATGTTCCATCATTCCACGTAATAGAGTATGGAAGACCAGAAGCACTATCTTGCGTTAGGAAAAAAACAAACAAGTTTGAAGAAGACTGAGAGTAAATGTTTTAAAAATTGGTGAAAATGAGAATTCTTACATATTTGCGATCGAAAGAGCATTTGGCGCCGCCGCTGTGGTTACCACTCCCCTCCATCTCACAATTGTGGTTAATGGCTTCATGCAATGGCTTGAAGGTTTCTTTTGCACCGGACATCTCGAGGTTACCCTGTCCTTCCTATCAGATTTTAAATAGGCCCGACCTACAAGACAGAATTCTGCGGCCATATGAAATGAGTACTGGAGCATATTCTAATATATTTAGCTACTTAAACCTAGGACCATCTTTTAATCATCAATTCAGTTTGCGCATTTGGCACCGCCGCTGAGGTCACCACTTCCCACCATCTCACAATTGTGTTATGGTGACATTCGAGGCAGAAAAGTGGAATCTTGGTCCGGCTGCTTTTGCACCGGAGGTTATATATATATATATATATATACTGTTATATGGTTCCAACAACATTCGCCTGGTGATGAAGACCTATGAGGAGATGAAGCTTACTACTTGTCGGATAAAATATTTTTATGATGTCAACAAGCACACTTTGCCACTTTTGAAATGTCATGGAATACTCGTTATCATTTTCATAAATGCTCATTGTAGTAGAGACGAGGCCTTTTAATTGAAGATATAACTATAGTAAGGCCGTTGAAAAATACTGGTGTTAGACGCCTTCTAATAACACTCGGACTAAAAGTACTTGCTGGATAATAATCGCTCGAATATTAATCCGTATAGTGATCTAAATAGAGAAATAGTATAGTGAATAGAGTAGAGAATAGCGGTCAGTATAATAATAGAGGATAGAATAGAAATAGAGATCCGAATAGTAAAAGAGGATAGAATAGAAATAGAGATCCAAATACTAATGGAGGATAAAATAGAAATGGAGATCCGAATAGTAATACAGGATAGAATATAAATGGAGATCCGAATAGTATTAGAGGATAGAATAGCAATGAAGAACCGAATAGTAATAGATGATACAATAGAAATGGAGATCTGAATATTAATAGAGATAGAATAGAAATAGAGATCTGAATAGTAATAGAGGATAGAATAGAAATGGCGATCCGAATAGTAATGGAGGTTAGAATAGAAATGGAGATACGAATAGTAATAGAGGATAGAATAGAAATGGAGATCCGAATAGTAATGGATGATAGAATAGAAATGGAGATCCGAATAGTAATAGAGGATAGAATAGAAATGGAGATCTGAATAGTAAGAGAGGATAGAATAGAAATGGAGATCTGATTAGTAATAGAGGATAGAATAGAAATGGCGATCCGAATAGTAATGGATGATAGAATAGAAATGGAGATCTGTATAGTAATAGAGTATAGAATAGAAATGGAGTTCCGAGTAGTAATAGAGGATAGAATAGAAATGGAGATCCGAATAGTAATAGAGGATAGAATAGAAATGGAGATCCGAATAGTAATAGAGGATAGAATAGAAATGGAGATCCGAATCGTAATAGAGGATGGAATAGAAATTGAGATCCGAATAGTAATAGAGGATAGAATAGAAATGGAGATCCGAATCGTAATGGATGATAGAATAGAAATGGAGATCTGAATAGTAATAGAGGATTGAATAGAAAAGGAGATCTGATTAGTAATAGAGGATAGAATAGAAATGGCGATCCGAATAGTAATGGATGATAGAATAGAAATGGAGATCTGTATAGTAATAGAGGATAGAATAGAAATGGAGTTCCGAATATTAATAGAGGATAGAATAGAAATGGAGATACGAACAGTAACAGAGGATAAAATAGCAATGGAGATCTGAATAGCAATAAAGGATTGAATATAAATGGAGATCTGATTAGTAATAGAGGATAGAATAGAAATGTAGATCCGAATAGTAATGGATGATAGAATAGAAATGGAGATCTGAATAGTAATAGTGGATAAAATAGAAATGGAGATCCGAATAGTAATATAGGATGGAATAGAAATGGAGATCCGAATAGTAATAGTCGATAGAATAGAAATGGAGATCCGAATAGTAATAGAGGATAGAATAGAAATGGAGTACCGAATAGTAATAGAGGATAGAATATAAATGGAGATCCGAATAGTAATAGAGGATAGAATAGAAATGGAGATCCGAATAATAATAGAGGATAGAACAGAAATGGAGATCTGAATCGTAATAGAGGATAGAATAGAAATGAAGATCTGAATAGTAATGGATGATAGAATAGAAATGGAGATCAGAATAGTAAAAAGATAAGAGAATAGAAATGCAGATCCGAATAGTAATAGAGGATAGAATATAAATGGAGATCCGAATAGTAATAGAGGATAGAATATAAATGGCGATCCAAATAGTAATAGAGGATAGAATAGAAATTGAGATCTGAATAGTAATAGAGGATAGAATAGAAATGAAGATCTGAATAGTAATGGATGATAGAATAGAAATGGAGATCAGAATAGTAATAGGGAAGAGAATAGAAATGCAGATCCGAATAGTAATAGAGGATAGAATACAAATGGAGAACCGAATAGTAAGGGAGGATAAAATAGCAATATATTTCCGAATAGTAATAGAGGATATAACAGAAATAGAGATCCGAATAGTAATGGAGGATAGAATAGAAATGGAGATCTGAATATTAATAGAGGATAGAATAGAAATGGCGATCCGAATAGTAATAGAGGATAGAATCGAAATGGCGATCCGAATAGTAATGGATGATAGAATAGAAATGGAGATCCGAATAGTAATACTCGATAGAATAGAAATGGAGACCCGAATAGTAATAGTCGATAGAATAGAAATGGAGATACGACTAGTAATAGAGGATAGAATAGAAATGGAGATCCGAATAGTAATAGAGGATAGAATAGAAATGGAGATCCGAATAGTAATAGAGGATAGAACAGAAATGGAGATCCGAATAGAAATAGAGGGTAGAATATAAATGGCGATCCAAATAGTAATAGAGGATAGAATAGAAATGGAGATCTGAATAGTAATAGAGGATAGAATCGAAATGGAGATCCGAATAGTAATAGAGAATAGAATAGAAATGGAGATACGACTAGTAATAGAGGATAGAATAGAAATGGCGATCCGAATAGTAATAGTGGATAGAATCGAAATGGCAATCCGAATAGTAATGGATGATAGAATAGAAATGGAGATCCGAATAGTAATACTCGATAGAATAGAAATGGAGACCCGAATAGTAATAGTCGATAGAATAGAAATGGAGATACGACTAGTAATAGAGGATAGAATAGAAATGGAGATCCGAATAGTAATAGAGGATAGAATAGAAATAGAGATCCGAATAGTAATAGAGGATAGAACAGAAATGGAGATCCGAATAGTAATAGAGGATAGAATATAAATGGCGATCCAAATAGTAATAGAGGATAGAATAGAAATGGAGATCTGAATAGTAATAGAGGATAGAATAGAAATGGAGATCTGAATAGTAATAGAGGATAGAAGAGAAATGGAAATCTGAATAGTAATAGAGGATAGAAGAGAAATGGTGATCTGAATAGTAATAGAGGATAGAAGAGAAATGGAGATCCGAATAGTAATAGAGGATAGAATAGAAATGAAGATCTGAATAGTAATGGATGATAGAATAGAAATGGAGATCAGAATAGTAATAGGGAAGAGAATAGAAATGCAGATCCGAATAGTAATAGAGGATAGAATACAAATGGAGAACCGAATAGTAAGGGAGGATAAAATAGCAATATATTTCCGAATAGTAATAGAGGATATAACAGAAATAGAGATCCGAATAGTAATGGAGGATAGAATAGAAATGGAGATCTGAATATTAATAGAGGATAGAATAGAAATGGCGATCCGAATAGTAATAGAGGATAGAATCGAAATGGCGATCCGAATAGTAATGGATGATAGAATAGAAATGGAGATCCGAAAAGTAATACTCGATAGAATAGAAATGGAGACCCGAATAGTAATAGTCGATAGAATAGAAATGGAGATACGACTAGTAATAGAGGATAGAATAGAAATGGAGATCCGAATAGTAATAGAGGATAGAATAGAAATGGAGATCCGAATAGTAATAGAGGATAGAACAGAAATGGAGATCCGAATAGAAATAGAGGGTAGAATATAAATGGCGATCCAAATAGTAATAGAGGATAGAATAGAAATGGAGATCTGAATAGTAATAGAGGATAGAATCGAAATGGAGATCCGAATAGTAATAGAGAATAGAATAGAAATGGAGATACGACTAGTAATAGAGGATAGAATAGAAATGGCGATCCGAATAGTAATAGTGGATAGAATCGAAATGGCAATCCGAATAGTAATGGATGATAGAATAGAAATGGAGATCCGAATAGTAATACTCGATAGAATAGAAATGGAGACCTGAATAGTAATAGTCGATAGAATAGAAAATGGAGATACGACTAGTAATAGAGGATAGAATAGAAATGGAGATCCGAATAGTAATAGAGGATAGAATAGAAATAGAGATCCGAATAGTAATAGAGGATAGAACAGAAATGGAGATCCGAATAGTAATAGAGGATAGAATATAAATGGCGATCCAAATAGTAATAGAGGATAGAATAGAAATGGAGATCTGAATAGTAATAGAGGATAGAATAGAAATGGAGATCTGAATAGTAATAGAGGATAGAAGAGAAATGGAAATCTGAATAGTAATAGAGGATAGAAGAGAAATGGTGATCTGAATAGTAATAGAGGATAGAAGAGAAATGGAGATCCGAATAGTAATAGAGGATAGAATAGAAATGGAGATCTGAATAGTCATAGAGGATAGAATAGAAATGGAGATCCGAATAGTAATAGAGGATAAAATAGCAATGGAGATTTGAATAGTAATAGAGGATAGAATAGAAATGGAGATCCGAATAGTAATTGATGATAGAATAGAAATTGAGTTCCGAATAGTAATAGAGGATAGAATAGAAATGGAGATCTGAAAAGTAATAGAGGATAGAATAGAAATGGAGATCTGAATAGTAATAGAGGATAGAATAGAAATTAAGATCCGAATAGTAATAGAGGATAGAATAGAAATCGAGATCCGAATAGTAATAGAGGATAGAATAGAAATGAGGATCTGAATAGTAATAAAGGATTGAATAGAAATGGAGATCCGAATAGCAATGGATAATAGAATAGAAATGGAGTTCCGAATAGTAATGGATGATAGAATAGAAATGGTGTTCCGAATAGTAATAGAGGATAGAATAGAAATGGAGATCTGAATAGTAATAGAGGATAGAATATAAATGGAGTTCCGAATAGTAATAGAGGATAGAATAGAAATGGAGATCTGAATAGTAATAGAGGATAGAATAGAAATGGAGATTTGAATAGTAATAGAGGATAAAATAGCAATGGAGATCTGAAGAGTAATAAAGGATTGAATAGAAATGGAGTCTGATTAGTAATAGAGGATAGAATAGAAATGGAGATCTGTATATTAATAGTGGATAGAATAGAAATGGCGATCCGAATAGTAATGGATGATAGAATAGAAATGGAGATCTGAATAGTAATAGTGGATAAAATAGAAATGGAGATCCGAATAGTAATAAAGGATAGAATAAAAATGGAGATACGACTAGTAATAGTGGATAGAATCGAAATGGCGACACGAATAGTAATAGAGGATAGAATAGAAATGGAGTTCCGAATAGTAATAGAGGATAGAAAGGAAATGTACATCCGAATAGTAATAGAGGATAGAATAGAAATGGAGATCCGAATAGTAATGGATGTTAGAATAGAAATGGAGATCTGAATAGTAATAGAGGATAGAATAGAAATGGAGATCTGAATAGTAATGGATGATAGAATAGAAATGGAGATCCGAATAGTAATATGGAAGAGAATAGAAATGCAGATCCGAATAGTAATAGAGGATAGAATACAAATGGAGATCCGAATAGTAATAGAGGATAAAATAGCAATGGAGTTCCGAATAGTAATAGAGGATATAACAGAAATGGAGATCCGAATAGTAATGGAGGATAGAATAGAAATGGAGATCTGAATATTAATAGAGGATAGAATAGAAATGGCTATCCGAATAGTAATAGATGATAGAATCCAAATGGCGATCCGAATAGTAATGGATGATAGAATAGAAATGGAGATCCGAATAGTAATAGAGGATAGAATAGAAATGGAGATCCGAATAGTAATGGGGGATAGAATAGAAATGGAGATCTGAATAGTAATGGATGATAGAATAGAAATGGAGATCTGAATAGTAATGGATGATAGAATAGAAATGTAGATCCGAATAGTAAAAGAGGATAGAATAGAAATGGAGATCTGAATAGTAATAAAGGTTTGATTAGAAATGGAGATCCGAATAGCAATGGATGATAGAATAGAAATGGAGTTCCGAATAGTAATGGATGATAGAATAGAAATGGACTTCCGAATAGTAATAGAGAATAGAATAGAAATGGAGATCTAAATAGTAATATAGGATAGAATAGAAATGGAGTTCCGAATAGTAATAAAGGATAGAATAGAAATGTAGATCCGAATAGTAATAGAGGATAGAATAGAAATGGAGATCCGAATAGTAATGGATGATAGAATAGAAATGGAGATCAGAATAGTAATAGAGGATAGAATAGAAATGGAGATCTGAATAGTAATGGATGATAGAATAGAAATGGAGATCCGAATAGTAATAGGGAATAGAATAGAAATGCAGATCCGAATAGTAATAGAGGATAGAATAGAAATGGAGATCCGAATAGTAATGGGGGATAGAATAGAAATGGAGATCTGAATAGTAATAGAGGATTGAATAGAAATGGAAATCCGAATAGTAATGGAGGATAGAATAGAAATAGAGATCTGAATAGTAATAGAGGATAGAATAGAAATGGAGATCCGAATAGTAATAGAGGATAGAATAGAAATGGAGATCTGAATGGTAATATATGATAGTATAGAAATGGAGATCCGAATAGTAATAGATGATAGAGATGAAATGCAGATCCGAATAGTAATGGATGATAAAATAGAAATGGAGATCTGAATATTAATAGAGGATAGAATGCAAATGGCGATCCGAATAGTAATATAGGATAGAATAGATATGGCGATCTGAATAGTAATAGAGGATAGAATCGAAATGGCGATCCGAATAGTAATGTATGATAGAATAGAACGGGAGATCTGAATAGTAATAGAGGATAGAATAGAAATGGAGATCTGAATAGTAATAGAGGATAGAATGGAAATGGAGATCCGAATAGTAATAGAGGATAGAATAGAAATGGAGATCTGAATAGTAATGGATGATAGAATAGAAATGGAGATCTGAATAGTAATAAAGTATTGATTACAAATGGAGATCCGAATAGCAATGGATGATAGAATAGAAATGGAGTTCCGAATAGTAATGGATGATACAATAGAAATGGACTTCCGAATAGTAATAGAGGATAGAATAGAAATGGAGATCTGAATAGTAATGGATGATAGAATAGAAATGGAGTTCCGAATAGTAATAGAGGATAGAATAGAAATGGAGATCTGAATAGTAATAGAGGATAGAATAGAAATGGAGTTCCGAATAGTAATGAAGGATAGAATAGGAATGGAGATCTGAATAGTAATAGAGGATAGAATAGAAATGGAGATCTGAATAGTAATAAAGGATAGAATCGAAATGGCGACACGAATAGTCATAGGGGATAGAATAGAAATGCAGATCCGAATAGTAATAGAGGATAAAATAGCAATAGAGATCTGAATAGTAATAAAGGATTGAATAGAAATGGAGTCTGATTAGTAATAGAGGATAGAAAGAAATGGACATCTGTATAGTAATAGAGGATAGAATAGAAATGGAGATCCGAATAGTAATGGAGGATATAATCGAAATGGCGACACGAATAATAATAGAGGATAGAAAGGAAATGTAGATCCGAATAGTAATAGAGGATAGAATAGAAATGGAAATCCGAATAGTAATGGAGGATAGAATAGAAATAGAGATCTGAATAGTAATAGAGGATTGAATAGAAACGGAGATCCGAATAGAAATAGAGGATAGAATAGAAATGGAGATCTGAATGGTAATAGATGATAGTATACAAATGGAGATCCGAATAGTAATAGATGATAGAGATGAAATATATATCCGAATAGTAATGGATGATAGAATAGAAATGGAGATCTGAATATTAATAGAGGATAGAATGGAAATGGCGATCCGAATAGTAATATAGGATAGAATAGAAATGGCGATCCGAATAGTAACAGAGGATAGAATCGAAATGGCGATCCGAATAGTAATGGATGATGGAATAGAACGGGAGATCTGAATAGTAATAGAGGACAGAATAGAAATGGAGATCTGAATAGTAATAGAGGACAGAATAGAAATGGAGATCTGAATAATAATAGAGGATAGAATAGAAATGGAGATCTGAATAGTAATAGAGGATAGAATAGAAATGGAGTTCTGAATAGTAATAGAGGATACAATAGAAATGGAGATCCGAATAGTAATAGAGGATAAAATAGCAATGGAGATCTGAATAGTAATAAAGGATTGAATAGAAATGGAGTCTGATAAGTAATAGAGGGTAGAATAGAAATGGAGATCTGTGTAGTAATACAGGATAGAATAGAAATGGCGATCCGAATAGTAATGGATGATAGAATAGAAATGGAGATCTGAATAGTAATAGTGGATAAAATAGAAATGGAGATCCGAATAGTAATAAAGGATAGAATATAAATGGCGACACGAATAGTAATAGAGGATAGAATAGAAATGGAGTTCCGAATAGTAATAGAGGATTGAAAGGAAATGTAGATCCGAATAGTAATAGAGGATAGAATAGAAATGGAGATCCGAATAGTAATGGATGATAGAATAGAAATGGAGATCGGAATAGTAATAGAGGATAGAATAGAAATGGAGATCTGAATAGTAATTGATGATAGAATAGAAATGGAGATCCGAATAGTAATAGGGAATAGAATAGAAATGCAGATCCAAATAGTAATAGAGGATAGAATAGAAATGGAGATCCGAATAGTAATAGAGTATTAAATAGCAATGGAGTTCCGAATAGTAATAGAGGATATAACAGAAAGGGAGATCCGAATAGTAATGGAGGATAGAATAGAAATGGAGATCTGAATATTAATAGAGGATAGAATAGAAATGGCGATCCGAATAGTAATAGAGGATAGAATCGAAATGGCGATCCGTATAGTAATAAAGGATAGAATAGAAATGGAGATCCGAATAGTAATAAAGGATAGAATAGAAATGGAGATCCGAAGTGTAATAGTCGATAGAATAGAAATGGAGATACGACTAGTAATAGAGTATAGAATAGAAATGGAGATCCGAATAGAAATATAGGATAGAATAGATATGGCGATCCGAATAGTAATAGAGGATAGAATCGAAATGGCGATCCGAATAGTAATGGATGATAGAATAGAACGGGAGATCTGAATAGTAATAGAGGATAGAATAGAAATGGAGATCAGAATAGTAATAGAGGATAGAATAGAAATGGAGATCCGAATAGTAATGGGGGATAGAATAGAAATGGAGATCTGAATAGTAATAGAGGATAGAATAGATATGGAGATCCGAATAGTAATGGAGGATAGAATAGAAATAGAAATCTGAATAGTCATAGAGGATAGAATAGAAATGGAGATCCGAATAGTAATAGAGGATACAATAGAAATGGAGATCTGAATGGTAATAGATGATAGAGATGAAATGCAGATCCGAATAGTAATGGATGATAAAATAGAAATGGAGATCTGAATAGTAATAGAGGATAGAATAGAAATGGAGATCTGAATAGTAATAGAGGATGGAATAGAAATGGTGATCCGAATAGTAATAGAGGATAGAATAGAAATGGAGATCTGAATAGTAATGGATGATAGAATAGAAATGGAGATCTGAATAGTAATGGATGATAGAATAGAAATGGAGATCTGAATAGTAATAAAGGATTGATTAGAAATGGAGATCCGAATAGCAATGGATGATAGAATAGAAATGGAGTTCCGAATAGTAATGGATGATAGTATAGAAATTCAGTTCCTAATAGTAATAGAGGATAGAATAGAATTGGAGATCTGAATAGTAATAGAGGATAGAATAGAAATGGAGATCTGAATAGTAATATAGGATAGAATAGAAATGGCGATCCGAATAGTAATAGAGGATAGAATCGAAATGGCGATCCGAATAGTAATGGATGATAGAATAGAACGGGAGATCCGAATAGTAATAGAAGATAGAATAGAAATGGAGATACGAATAGTAATTGAGGATAGAATAGAAATGGTGATCTGAATAGTAATAGAGGATAGAATCGAAATGGAGATCTGAATAGTAATGGATGATAGAATAGAAATGGAGATCTGAATAGTAATAGATGATAGAGATGAAATGTAGATCCGAATAGTAATGGATGATAGAATAGAAATGGAGATCTGAATATTAATAGAGGATAGAATGGAAATGGCGATCCGAATAGTAATATAGGATAGAATAGCAGTGGAGATCCGAATAGTAATAGAGGATAGAATAGAAATGGAGATCTGAATAGTAATAGAGGATAAAATAGCAATGGAGATCTGAAGAGTAATAAAGGATTGAATAGAAATGGAGTCTGATTAGTAATAGAGGATAGAATAGAAATGGAGATCTGTATATTAATAGTGGATAGAATAGAAATGGCGATCCGAATAGTAATGGATGATAGAATAGAAATGGAGATCTGTATAGTAATAGTGGATAAAATAGAAATGGAGATCCGAATAGTAATAAAGGATAGAATAAAAATGGAGATACGACTATTAATAGTGGATAGAATCGAAATTTGCGACACGAATAGTAATAGAGGATAGAATAGAAATGGAGTTCCGAATAGTAATAGAGGATAGAAAGGAAATGTACATCCGAATAGTAATAGAGGATAGAATAGAAATGGAGATCCGAATAGTAATGGATGTTAGAATAGAAATGGAGATCTGAATAGTAATAGAGGATAGAATAGAAATGGAGATCTGAATAGTAATGGATGATAGAATAGAAATGGAGATCCGAATAGTAATATGGAAGAGAATAGAAATGCAGTTCCGAATAGTAATAGAGGATAGAATACAAATGGACTTCCGAATAGTAATAGAGGATAAAATAGCTATGGAGTTCCGAATGGTAATAGAGGATATAACAGAAATGGAGATCCGAATAGTAATGGAGGATAGAATAGAAATGGAGATCTGAATATTAATAGAGGATAGAATAGAAATGGCGATCCGAATAGTAATAGAGGATAGAATCCAAATGGAGATCCGAATAGTAATGGATGATAGAGTAGAAATGGAGATCCGAATAGTAATAGAGGATAGAATAGAAATGGAGATCCGAATAGTAATGGGGGATAGAATAGAAATGGAGATCTGAATAGTAATGGATGATAGAATAGAAATGGAGATCTGAATAGTAATGGATGATAGAATAGAAATGGAGATCCGAAAAGTAAAAGAGGATAGAATAGAAATGGAGATCTGAATAGTAATAAAGGTTTGATTAGAAATGGAGATCCGAATAGCAATGGATGATAGAATAGAAATGGAGTTCCGAATAGTAATGGATGATACAATAGAAATGGACTTCCGAATAGTAATAGAAGATAGAATAGAAATGGAGATCTGAATAGTAATATAGGATAGAATAGAAATGGAGTTCCGAATAGTAATAAAGGATAGAATAGAAATGGAGATACGACTAGTAATAGAGGATAGATTCGAAATGGCGACACGAATAGTAATAGAGGATAGAATAGAAATAGAGTTCCGAATAGTAATAGAGGATAGAAAGGAAATGTAGATCCGAATAGTAATACAGGATAGAATAGAAATGGAGATCCGAATAGTAATGGATGATAGAATAGAAATGGAGTTCCGAATAGTAATAGAGGATATAACAGAAATGGAGATCCGAATAGTAATGGAGGATAGAATATATATGGAGATCTGAATATTAATAGAGGATGGAATAGAAATGGCGATCCGAATAGTAATAGAGGATAGAATCGAAATGGCGATCCGAATAGTAATGGATGATAGAATAGAAATGGAGATCCGAATAGTAATAAAGGATAGAATAGAAATGGAGATCCGAATAGTAATAGTCGATAGAATAGAAATGGAGATACGACTAGAAATAGAGGATAGAATAGAAATGTAGATCCGAATAGTAATAGAGGATAGAATAGAAATGGAGATCCGAATAGTAATGGATGATAGAATAGAAATGGAGATCAGAATAGTAATAGAGGATAGAATAGAAATGGAGATCTGAATAGTAATGGATGATAGAATAGAAATGGAGATCCGAATAGTAATAGGGAATAGAATAGAAATGCAGATCCGAATAGTAATAGAGGATAGAATAGAAATGGAGATCCGAATAGTAATGGGGGATAGAATAGAAATGGAGATCTGAATAGTAATAGAGGATTGAATAGAAATGGAGATCCGAATAGTAATGGAGGATAGAATAGAAATAGAGATCTGAATAGTAATAGAGGATAGAATAGAAATGGAGATCCGAATAGTAATAGAGGATAGAATAGAAATGGAGATCTGAATGGTAATATATGATAGTATAGAAATGGAGATCCGAATAGTAATAGATGATAGAGATGAAATGCAGATCCGAATAGTAATGGATGATAAAATAGAAATGGAGATCTGAATATTAATAGAGGATAGAATGCAAATGGCGATCCGAATAGAAATATAGGATAGAATAGATATGGCGATCCGAATAGTAATAGAGGATAGAATCGAAATGGCGATCCGAATAGTAATGGATGATAGAATAGAACGGGAGATCTGAATAGTAATAGAGGATAGAATAGAAATGGAGATCTGAATAGTAATAGAGGATAGAATGGAAATGGAGATCTGAATAGTAATGGATGTTAGAATAGAAATATAGATCCGACTAGTAATAGAGGATAGAATAGAAATGGAGATCTGAATAGTAATAAAGTATTGATTACAAATGGAGATCCGAATAGCAATGGATGATAGAATAGAAATGGAGTTCCGAATAGTAATTGAGGATAGAATAGAAATGGAGATCTGAATAGTAATATAGGATAGAATAGAAATGGAGTTCCGAATAGTAATAGAGGATAGAATAGAAATGGAGATCTGAATAGTAATAGAGGATAGAATAGAAATGGATATCTGAATAGTAATAGAGGATAGAATAGAAATGGAGATCTGAATAGTAATAAAGGATAGAATCGAAATGGCGACACGAATAGTCATAGGGGATAGAATAGAAATGCAGATCCGAATAGTAATAGAGGATAGAATAGAAATGGAGATGCGAATAGTAATGGAGGATATAATCGAAATGGCGACTCGAATAGTAATAGAGGATAGAAAGGAAATGTAGATCAAAATAGTAATAGAGGATAGAATAGAAATGGAGATCCGAATAGTAATGGAGGATAGAATAGAAATAGAGATCTGAATAGTAATAGAGGATAGAATAGAAACGGAGATCCGAATAGTAATAGAGGATAGAATAGAAATGGAGATCTGAATGGTAATAGATGATAGTATACAAATTGAGATCCGAATAGTAATAGATGATAGAGATGAAATGTAGATCCGAATAGTAATGGATGATAGAATAGAAATGGAGATCTGAATAGTAATAGAGGATAGAATGGAAATGGCGATCCGAATAGTAATATAGGATAGAATAGAAATGGCGATCCGAATAGTAAGAGAGGATAGAAACGAAATGGCGATCCGAATAGTAATGGATGATAGAATAGAACGGGAGATCTGAATAGTAATAGAGGATAGAATAGAAATGGAGATCTGAATAGTAATAGAGGATAGAATAGAAATGGAGATCCGAATAGTAATAGAGGATAGAATAGAAATGGAGATCTGAATAGTAATGGATGATAGAATAGAAATGGAGATCTGAATAGTAACGGATGATAGAATAGAAATGGAGATCCGAATAGTAATAGAGGATAGAAGAGAAATGGAGATCTTAATAGTAATAAAGGATTGATTAGAAATGGAGATCCGAATAGCAATGGATGATAGAATAGAAATGGAGTTCCGAATAGTAATGGATGATACAATAGAAATGGATTCCGAATAGTAATAGAGGATAGAATAGAAATGGAGATCTGAATAGTAATATAGGATAGAATAGAAATGGAGTTCCGAATAGTAATAAAGGATAGAATAGAAATGGAGATACGACTAGTAATAGAGGATAGAATCGAAATGGCGACACGAATAGTAATAGAGGATAGAATAGAAATGGAGTTCCGAATAGTAATAGAGGATAGAAAGGAAATGTAGATCCGAATAGTAATAGAGGATAGAATAGAAATGGAGATCCGAATAGTAATGGATGATAGAATAGAAATGGAGATCAGAATAGTAATAGAGGATAGAATAGAAATGGAGATCTGAATAGTAATGAATGATAGAATAGAAATGGAGTTCCGAATAGTAATAGAGGATATAACAGAAATGGAGATCCGAATAGTAATGGAGGATAGAATATATATGGAGATCTGAATATTAATAGAGGATGGAATAGAAATGGCGATCCGAATAGTAATAGAGGATAGAATCGAAATGGCGATCCGAATAGTGATGGATGATAGAATAGAAATGGAGATCCGAATAGTAATAAAGGATAGAATAGAAATGGAGATCCGAATAGTAATCGTCGATAGAATAGAAATGGAGATACGACTAGTAATAGAGGATAGAATAGAAATGGAGATCTGAATAGTAATAGAGGATTGAATAGAAATGGAGATCCGAATAGTAATGGAGGATAGAATAGAAATGGAGATCTGAATAGTAATAGAGGATTGAATAGAAATGGAGATCCGAATAGTAATGGAGGATAGAATAGAAATAGAGATCTGTATAGTAATAGAGGATAGAATAGAAATGGAGATCCGAATAGTAATAAAGGATAGAATAGAAATGGAGATCCGAAGTGTAATAGTCGATAGAATAGAAATGGAGATACGACTAGTAATAGAGTATAGAATAGAAATGGAGATCCGAATAGAAATATAGGATAGAATAGATATGGCGATCCGAATAGTAATAGAGGATAGAATCGAAATGGCGATCCGAATAGTAATGGATGATAGAATAGAACGGGAGATCTGAATAGTAATAGAGGATAGAATAGAAATGGAGATCTGTATAGTAATAGTGGATAGAATAGAAATGGCGATCCGAATATTAATGGATGATAGAATAGAAATGGAGATCTGAATAGTAATAGTGGATAAAATAGAAATGGAGATCCGAATAGTAATAAAGGATAGAATAAAAATGGAGATACGACTATTAATAGTGGATAGAATCGAAATTTGCGACACGAATAGTAATAGAGGATAGAATAGAAATGGAGTTCCGAATAGTAATAGAGGATAGAAAGGAAATGTACATCCGAATAGTAATAGAGGATAGAATAGAAATGGAGATCCGAATAGTAATGGATGTTAGAATAGAAATGGAGATCTGAATAGTAATAGAGGATAGAATAGAAATGGAGATCTGAATAGTAATGGATGATAAAAGAAATGGAGATCCGAATAGTAATATGGAAGAGAATAGAAATGCAGTTCGAATAGTAATAGAGGATAGAATACAAATGGACTTCCGAATAGTAATAGGGATAAAATAGCTATGGAGTTCGAATAGTAATAGAGGATATAACAGAAATGGAGATCCGAATAGTAATGGAGGATAGAATAGAAATGGAGATCTGAATATTAATAGAGGATAGAATAGAAATGGCGATCCGAATAGTAATAGAGGATAGAATCAAATGGAGATCCGAATAGTAATGGATGATAGAATAGAAATGGAGATCCGAATAGTAATAGAGGATAGAATAGAAATGGAGATCCGAATAGTAATGGGGATAGAATAGAAATGGAGATCTGAATAGTAATGGATGATAGAATAGAAATGGAGATCTGAATAGTAATGGATGATAGAATAGAAATGGAGATCCGAATAATAAAAGAGGATAGAATAGAAATTGAGATCTGAATAGTAATAAAGGTTTGATTAGAAATGGAGATCCGAATAGCAATGGATGATAGAATAGAAATGGAGTTCCGAATAGTAATGGATGATACAATAGAAATGGACTTCCGAATAGTAATAGAAGATAGAATAGAAATGGAGATCTGAATAGTAATATAGGATAGAATAGAAATGGAGTTCCGAATAGTAATAGAGGATAGAAAGGAAATGTAGATCCGAATAGTAATACAGGATAGAATAGAAATGGAGATCCGAATAGTAATGGATGATAGAATAGAAATGGAGTTCCGAATAGTAATAGAGGATATAACAGAAATGGAGATCCGAATAGTAATGGAGGATAGAATATATATGGAGATCTGAATATTAATAGAGGATGGAATAGAAATGGCGATCCGAATAGTAATAGAGGATAGAATCGAAATGGCGATCCGAATAGTAATGGATGATAGAATAGAAATGGAGATCCGAATAGTAATAAAGGATAGAATAGAAATGGAGATCTGAATAGTAATAGTCGATAGAATAGAAATGGAGATACGACTAGTAATAGAGGATAGAATAGAAATGGAGATCCGAATATTAATAGAGGATAGAAGAGAAATGGAGATCCGAATAGTAATGGGGGATAGAATAGAAATGGAGATCTGAATAGTAATAGAGGATTGAATAAAAATGGAGATCCGAATAGTAATGGAGGATAGAATAGAAATAGAGATCTGAATAGTAATAGAGGATAGAATAGAAATGGAGATCCGAATAGTAATAGAGGATAGAATAGAAATGGAGATCTGAATGGTAATATATGATAGTATAGAAATGGAGATCCGAATAGTAATAGATGATAGAGATGAAATGCAGATCCGAATAGTAATGGATGATAAAATAGAAATGGAGATCTGAATATTAATAGAGGATAGAATGCAAATGGCGATCCGAATAGTAATAGAGGATAGAATCGAAATGGCGATCCGAATAGTAATGGATGATAGAATAGAACTGGAGATCTGAATAGTAATAGAGGATAGAATAGAAATGGAGATCTGAATAGTAACAGAGGATAGAATGGAAATGGAGATCTGAATAGTAATGGATGATAGAATAGAAATGGAGATCTGAATAGTAATGGATGTTAGAATAGAAATATAGATCCGAATAGTAATAGAGGATAGAATAGAAATGGAGATCTGATTAGTAATAAAGTATTGATTACAAATGGAGATCCGAATAGCAATGGATGATAGAATAGAAATGGAGTTCCGAATAGTAATGGATGATAGAATAGAAATGGAGTTCCGAATAGTAATAGAGGATAGAATAGAAATGGAGATCTGAATAGTAATATAGGATAGAATAGAAATGGAGTTCCGAATAGTAATAGAGGATAGAATAGAAATGGAGATCTGAATAGTAATAGAGGATAGAATAGAAATGGATATCTGAATAGTAATAGAGGATAGAATAGAAATGGAGATCTGAATAGTAATAAAGGATAGAATCGAAATGGCGACACGAATAGTCATAGGGGATAGAATAGAAATGCAGATCCGAATATAGTAATAGAGGATAGAATAGAAATGGAGATGCGAATAGTAATGGAGGATATAATCGAAATGGCGAAATAGTAATAGAGGATAGAAAGGAAATGTAGATCAAAATAGTAATAGAGGATAGAATAGAAATGGAGATCCGAATAGTAATGGAGGATAGAATAGAAATAGAGATCTGAATAGTAATAGAGGATAGAATAGAAACGGAGATCCGAATAGTAATAGAGGATAGAATAGAAATGGAGATCTGAATGTTAATAGATGATAGTATACAAATTGAGATCCGAATAGTAATAGATGATAGAGATGAAATGTAGATCCGAATAGTAATGGATGATAGAATAGAAATGGAGATCTAAATAGTAATAGAGGATAGAATGGAAATGGCGATCCGAATAGTAATATAGGATAGAATAGAAATGGCGATCCGAATAGTAAGAGAGGATAGAATCGAAATGGCGATCCGAATAGTAATGGATGATAGAATAGAACGGGAGATCTGAATAGTAATAGAGGATAGAATAGAAATGGAGTTCCGAATAGTAATAGAGGATAGAAAGGAAATGTAGATCCGAATAGTAATAGAGGATAGAATAGAAATGGAGATCCGAATAGTAATGGATGATAGAATAGAAATGGAGATCAGAATAGTAATAGAGGATAGAATAGAAATGGAGATCTGAATAGTAATGAATGATAGAATAGAAATGGAGTTCAGAATAGTAATAGAGGATATAACAGAAATGGAGATCCGAATAGTAATGGAGGATAGAATATATATGGAGATCGGAATATTAATAGAGGATGGAATAGAAATGGCGATCCGAATAGTAATAGAGGATAGAATCGAAATGGCGATCCGAATAGTGATGGATGATAGAATAGAAATGGAGATCCGAATAGTAATAAAGGATAGAATAGAAATGGAGATCCGAATAGTAATAGTCGATAGAATAGAAATGGAGATACGACTAGTAATAGAGGATAGAATAGAAATGGAGATCCGAATATTAATAGAGGATAGAATAGAAATGGAGATCCGGATAGTAATGGGGGATAGAATAGAAATGGAGATCTGAATAGTAATAGAGGATTGAATAGAAATGGAGATCCGAATAGTAATGGAGGATAGAATAGAAATAGAGATCTGTATAGTAATAGAGGATAGAATAGAAATGGAGATCCGAATAGTAATAGAGGATAGAATAGAAATGGAGATCTGAATGGTAATATATGATAGTATAGAAATGGAGATCCGAATAGTAATAGATGATAGAGATGAAATGCAGATCCGAATAGTAATAGATGATAAAATAGAAATGGAGATCTGAATATTAATAGAGGATAGAATGCAAATGGCGATCCGAATAGAAATATAGGATAGAATAGATATGGCGATCCGAATAGTAATAGAGGATAGAATCGAAATGGCGATCCGAATAGTAATGGATGATAGAATAGAACGGGGAGATCTGAATAGTAATAGAGGATAGAATAGAAATGGAGATCTGAATAGTAATAGAGGATAGAATGGAAATGGAGATCTGAATAGTAATGGATGATAGAATAGAAATGGAGATCCGAATAGTAATGGATGATAGAATAGAAATGGAGATCCGAATAATAATAGAGGATAGAATAGAAATGGAGATCTGAATAGTAATAAAGATGATTACAAATGGAAAATGGCAATGGATGATAGAATGGAGTAATAGAATAGAATAGAAATGGAGTTCGAATAGTAATAGAGGATAGAATAGAAATGGATCTGAATAGTAATAGAGGATAGAATAGAAATGGAGTTCCGAATAGTAATAGAGGATAGAATAGAAATGGAGATCTGAATAGTAATAGAGGATAGAATAGAAATGGATATCTGAATAGTAATAGAGGATAGAATAGAAATGGAGATCTGAATAGTAATAAAGGATAGAATCGAAATGGCGATCATAGGGATAGAATAGAAATGCAGATCCGAATAGTAATAGAGGATAAAATAGCAATGGAGATCTGAATAATTGAATAGAAATGGAGTCTGATTAGTAATAGAGGATAGAAAGAAATGGAGATCTGTATAGTAATAGAGGATAGAATAGAAATGGAGATCCGAATAGTAATGGAGGATATAATCGAAATGGCGACACGAATAGTAATAGAGGATAGAAAGGAAATGTAGATCCGAATAGTAATAGAGGATAGAATAGAAATGGTGATCCGAATAGTAATGGAGGATAGAATAGAAATAGAGATCTGAATAGTAATAGAGGATAGAATAGAAACGAGAACTGAATAGTAATAGAAATGGAGATCCGATACAAATTGAGATCCGAATAGTAATAGATGAGAGATGAAATGTAGATCCGAATAGTAATGGATGATAGAATAGAAATGGAGATCTGAATAGTAATAGAGGATAGAATGGAAAATGGCGATCCGAATAGTAATATAGGATAGAATAGAAATGGCGATCCGAATAGTAAGAGAGGATAGAATAGAAATGGCGATCCGAATAGTAATGGATGATAGAATAGAACGGAGATCTGAATAGTATAGAGGATAGAATAGAAATGGATATCTGAATAGTAATAGAGGATAGAATAGAAATGGAGATCTGAATAGTAATAAAGGATAGAATCGAAATGGCGACACGAATAGTCATAGATAGAATAGAAATGCAGATCCGAATAGTAATAGAGGATAGAATAGAAATGGAGATGAATAGTAATGGAGGATATAATCGAAATGGCGACTCGAATAGTAATAGAGGATAGAAAGGAAATGTAGATCAAAAATAGTAATAGAGGATAGAATAGAAATGGAGATCCGAATAGTAATGGAGGATAGAATAGAAATAGAGATCTGAATAGTAATAGAGGATAGAATAGAAACGGAGATCCGAATAGTAATAGAGGATAGAATAGAAATGGAGATCTGAATGTTAATAGATGATAGTATACAAATTGAGATCCGAATAGTAATAGATGATAGAGATGAAATGTAGATCCGAATAGTAATGATGATAGAATAGAAATGGAGATCTAAATAGTAATAGAGGATAGAATGGAAATGGCGATCCGAATAGTAATATAGGATAGAATAGAAATGGCGATCCGAATAGTAAGAGAGGATAGAATCGAAATGGCGATCCGAATAGTAATGGATGATAGAATAGAACGGGAGATCTGAATAGTAATAGAGGATAGAATAGAAATGGAGTTCCGAATAGTAATAGAGGATAGAAAGGAAATGTAGATCCGAATAGTAAGAGGATAGAATAGAAATGGAGATCCGAATAGTAATGGATGATAGAATAGAAATGGAGATCAGAATAGAGATGGAGATCAGAATAGTAATAGAATAGAAATAGAATCCGAATAGTAATGAGAGAAATGAGTTCAGAATAGAAAGGATATAACAGAAATGGAGATCTGAATAATGGAGGATAGAATATAATGGAGATCGGAATTGGAATAGAAATGGAGATCCGAATAGTAATGGAGGATAGAATCGAAATGGCGATCCGAATAGTGATGGATGATAGAATAGAAATGGAGATCCGAATAGTAATAAAGGATAGAATAGAAATGGAGATCCGAATAGAATAGTCGATAGAATAGAAATGGAGATACGACTAGTAATAGAGGATAGAATAGAAATGGAGATCCGAATATTAATAGAGGATAGAATAGAAATGGAGATCCGAATAGTAATGGGGATGGAATAGAAATGGAGATCTGAATAGTAATAGAGGATTGAATAGAAATGGAGATCCGAATAGTAATGGAGGATAGAATAGAAATGGAGATCTGTATAGTAATAGAGGATAGAATAGAAATGGAGATCCGAATAGTAATAGAGGATAGAATAGAAATGGAGATCTGAATGAATATATGATAGTATAGAAATGGAGATCCGAATAGTAATAGATGATAGAGATGAAATGCAGATCCGAATAGTAATAGATGATAAAATAGAAATGGAGATCTGAATATTAATAGAGGATAGAATAAAATGGCGATCCGAATAGAAATATAGGATAGAATAGATATGGCGATCCGAATAGTAATAGAGGATAGAATCGAAATGGCGATCCGAATAGTAATGGATGATAGAATAGAACGGGAGATCTGAATAGTAATAGAGGATAGAATAGAAATGGAGATCTGAATAGTAATAGAGGATAGAATGGAAATGGAGATCTGAATAGTAATGGATGATAGAATAGAAATGGAGATCTGAATAGTAATGGATGTTAGAATAGAAATATAGATCCGAATAGTAATAGAGGATAGAATAGATATGGAGATCTGAATAGTAATAAAGTATTGATTACAAATGGAGATCCGAATAGCAATGGATGATAGAATAGAAATGGAGTTCCGAATAGTAATGGATGATAGAATGAAATGGAGTTCCGAATAGAGGATGAATAGAAATGAGATCTGAATAGTAGATAGAAATGGATATAAGAATAGGAAATGGAGATCTGATCCGAATAGTAAATGGAGATCTGAATAGTAATAGAGGATAGAATAGAAATGGAGATCTGAATAGTAATGGAGGATAGAATAGAAATGGAGATCTGAATAGTAATAAAATAAATGGCGTAATAGTCATAGATAGAATAGAAATGGAGATCCGAATAGTAATAGAGGATAGAAAGAAATGGAGATCCGAATAGTAATAGAGGATTAGTAATAGAAAAAGGAGATCTGAATAGTAATGGGATGGAATAGAAATGGGAGATCGAATAGTAATGGAGGAATCTGAAAATGGGAGATCCGAATAGTAATAGAGGATAGAATAGAAATGGTGATCCGAATAGTAATGGAGGATAGAATAGAAATAGAGATCTGAATAGTAATAGAGGATAGAATAGAAATGGAGATCCGAATAGTAATGAGGATAGAATAGAAATGGAGATCTGAATGAATACAAATTTGAGATCGAATAGTAATAGATGATCTGAAATGTAGATCCGAATAGTAATGGATGATAGAATAGAAATGGAGATCTGAATAGTAATAGAGGATAGAATGGAAATGGCGATCCGAATAGTAATATAGGATAGAATAGAAATGGAAATCCGAATAGTAATAAAGGATAGAATAGAAATGGAGATCCGAATAGTAATGGATGATAGAATAGAAATGGAGATCTGAATAGTAATAGAGGATAGAATAGAAATGGAGATCTGAATAAATAGAGGATAGAATAGAAATGGAGATCCGAATAGTAATAGAGGATAGAATAGAAATGGAATAGTGAATAGTAATGGATGAAGAATAGAAATGGAGATCTGAATAGTAATAGATGATAGAATAGAAATGGAGATCCGAATAGTAATAGAGGATAGAAGAGTAATGGAGATCTGAATAGTAATAAAGGATTGAATAGAAATGGAGATCCGAATAGTAATGGATGATAGAATAGAAATGGAGATCTGAATGTAGTAATGGAGATAGAATAGAAATGGAGATCTGAATAGTAATAGAGGATAGAATAGAAATGGAGATCTGAATAGTAATAGAGGATAGAATAGAAATGGAGATCCGAATAGTAATAGATGATAGAGATTGAAATGAAGATCCGAATAGGAGATCTGATTAGAATAGATATAAATAGAAATGGAGATCTGAATAATATTAATAGAAATAGAGAAATGGAATGAAAATGAGATCTGATCAGGATAGAATAGAAATAATAGTAATAGAATAGAATAGAAATGGCGATCCGAATAGTAATAGAGGATAGAATCGAAATGGCGATCCGAATAGTAATGGATGATAAATAGAACAGGAGATCTGAATATGTAATAGAGGATAGAATAGAAAATGGAGATCTGAATAGAAATATAGGATAGAATAGAAATGGCGATCCGAATAGTAATAGAGGATAGAATCGAAATGGAGATCTGAATAGTAATGGATGATAGAATAGAAATATAGATCTGAATAGTAATAGAGGATAGAATAGAAATGGAGATCTGAATAGTAATAGACGATAGAATGGAAATGGAGATCCGAATAGTAATAGAGGATAGAATAGAAATGGAGATCTGAATAGTAATGGATGATAGAATAGAAATGGAATTCCGAGGATAGAATGCAATGGATCCGAATAGAAATATAGATAGAATAGATATGGCGATCCGATAGTAATAGAGGATAGAATAGAAATGGAGATCTGAATAGTGAATAGTAATGGGATAGAGAAAGAAATTGTGTTCCGAATAGTAATAGAGGATAGAATAGAAATGGAGATCTGAATAGTAATAGAGGATAGAATAGAAATGGATATCTGAATAGTAATAGAGGATAGAATAGAAATGGAGATCTGAATAGTAATAAAGGATAGAATCGAAATGGCGACACGATTAGTCATAGGGGATAGAATAGAAATGCAGATCCGAATAGTAATAGAGGATAAAATAGCAATGGAGATCTGAATAGTAATAAAGGATTGAATAGAAATGGAGTCTGATTAGTAATAGAGGATAGAAAGAAATGGTGATCTGTATAGTAATAGAGGATAGAATAGAAATGGAGATCCGAATAGTAATGGAGGATATAATCGAAATGACGACACGAATAGTAATAGAGGATAGAAAGGAAATGTAGATCCGAATAGTAATAGAGGATAGAATAGAAATGGAGATCCGAATAGTAATGGAGGATAGAATAGAAATAGAGATCTGAATAGTAATAGAGGATATAATAGAAACGGAGATCCGAATAGTAATAGAGGATAGAATAGAAATGGAGATCTGAATGGTAATAGATGATAGTATACAAATGGAGATCCGAATAGTAATAGATGATAGAGATGAAATGTAGATCCGAATAGTAATGGATGATAGAATAGAAATGGAGATCTGAATAGTAATAGAGGATAGAATGGAAATGGCGATCCGAATAGTAATATAGGATAGAATAGAAATGGCGATCCGAATAGTAACAGAGGATAGAATCGAAATCGCGATCCGAATAGTAATGGATGATAGAATAGAACGGGAGATCTGAATAGTAATAAAGGATAGAATAGAAATGGAGATCTGAATAGTAATAGAGGATAGAATAGAAATGGAGATCCGAATAGTAATAGAGGATAGAATAGAAATGGAGATCTGAATAGTAATGGATGATAGAATAGAAATGGAGATCTGAATAGTAATGGATGATAGAATAGAAATGGAGATCCGAATAGTAATAGAGGATTGAAGAGAAATGGAGATCTTAATAGTAATAAAGGATTGATTAGAAATGGAGATCCGAATAGCAATGGATGATAGAATAGAAATGGAGTTCCGAATAGTAATGGATGATAGAATAGAAATGGAGATCTGAATTGTAATAGAGGATAGAATAGAAATGGAGATCTGAATAGTAATAGAGGATAGAATAGAAATGGAGTTCCGAATAGTAATAGAGGATACAATAGAAATGCAGATCCGAATAGTAATAGAGGATAAAATAGCAATGGAGATCTGAATAGTAATAAAGGATTGAATAGAAATGGAGTCTGATTAGTAATAGAGGATAGAATAGAAATGGAGATCTGTGTAGTAATACAGGATAGAATAGAAATGGCGATCCGAATAGTAATGGATGATAGAATAGAAATGGAGATCTGAATAGTAATAGTGGATAAAATAGAAATGGAGATCCGAATAGTAATAAAGGATAGAATAGAAATGGCGACACGAATAGTAATAGAGGATAGAATAGAAATGGAGTTACGAATAGTAATAGAGGATAGAAAGGAAATGTAGATCCGAATAGTTATAGAGGATAGAATAGAAATGGAGATCCGAATAGTAATGGATGATAGAATAGAAATGGAGATCGGAATAGTAATAGAGGATAGAATAGAAATGGAGATCTGAATAGTAATTGATGATAGAATAGAAATGGATATCCGAATAGTAATATGGAATAGAATAGAAATGCAGATCCGAATAGTAATAGAGGATAGAATAGAAATGGAGATCCGAATAGTAATGGGGGATAGAATAGAAATGGAGATCTGATTAGTAATAGAGGATAGAATAGAAATGGAGATCTGTGTAGTAATACAGGATAGAATAGAAATGGCGATCCGAATAGTAATGGATGATAGAATAGAAATGGAGATCTGAATAGTAATAGTGGATAAAATAGAAATGGAGATCCGAATAGTAATAAAGGATAGAATAGAAATGGCGACACGAATAGTAATAGAGGATAGAATAGAAATGGAGTTACGAATAGTAATAGAGGATAGAAAGGAAATGTAGATCCGAATAGTTATAGAGGATAGAATAGAAATTAAAATCCGAATAGTAATGGATGACAGAATAGAAATGGAGATCGGAATAGTAATAGAGGATAGAATAGAAATGGAGATCTGAATAGTAATTGATGATAGAATAGAAATGGAGATCCGAATAGTAATATGGAATAGAATAGAAATGCAGATCCGAATAGTAATAGAGGATAGAATAGAAATGGAGATCCGAATAGTAATAGAGGATTAAATAGCAATGGAGTTCCGAATAGTAATAGAGGATATAACAGAAATGGAGATCCGAATAGTAATGGAGGATAGAATAGAAATGGAGATCTGAATATTAATAGAGGATAGAATAGAAATGGCGGTCCGAATAGTAATAGAGGATAGAATCGAAATGGCGATCCGAATAGTAATGGGTGATAGAATAGAAATGGAGATCCGAATAGTAATAAAGGATAGAATAGAAATGGAGATCCGAATAGTAATAGTCGATAGAATAGAAATGGAGATACGACTAGTAATAGAGTATAGAATAGAAATGGAGATCCGAATAGTAATAGAGGATAGAATAGAAATGGAGATCCGAATAGTAATAGAGAATAGAATAGAAATGGAGATCTGAATGGTAATAGAGGATAGAATAGAAATGGAGATCTGAATAGTAATAGAGGATAGAATAGAAATGGAGATCCGAATAGTAATAGAGGATAGAATAGAAATGGAGATCTGAATGGTAATAGAGGATAGAATAGAAATGGAGATCTGAATAGTAATAGAGGATAGAATAGAAATGGAGATCAGAATAGTAATAGAGGATAGAATAGAAATGGAGATCCGAATAGTAATAGAGAATAGAATAGAAATGGAGTTCCGAATAATAATAGAAGATAGAATAGAAATGGATATCCGAATAGTAATAGAGGATAGAATAGAAATGGAGATCCGAATAGTAATGGAGGATAGAATAGAAATGGAGATCTGAATAGTAATAGAGGATTGAATAGAAATGGAGATCCGAATAGTAATAAAGGATAGAATAGAAATGGAGATCCGAATAGTAATAGTCGATAGAATAGAAATGGAGATACGACTAGTAATAGAGTATAGAATAGAAATGGAGATCCGAATAGTAATAGAGGATAGAATAGAAATGGAGATCCGAATAGTAATAGAGAATAGAATAGAAATGGAGTTCCGAATAATAATAGAAGATAGAATAGAAATGGATATCCGAATAGTAATAGAGGATAGAATAGAAATGGAGATCCGAATAGTAATGGGGGATAGAATAGAAATGGAGATCTGAATAGTAATAGAGGATTGAATAGAAATGGAGATCCGAATAGTAATGGAGGATAGAATAGAAATGGAGATCTGAATAGTAATAGAGGATAGAATAGAAATGGAGATCTGAATAGTAATAGAGGATGGAATAGAAATGGTGATCCGAATAGTAATAGAGGATAGAATAGAAATGGAGATCTGAATAGTAATGGATGATAGAATAGAAATGGAGATCTGAATAGTAATGGATGATAGAATAGAAATGGAGATCCGAATAGTAATAGAGGATAGAATAGAAATTGAGATCTGAATAGTAATAAAGGATTGATTAGAAATGGAGATCCGAATAGCAATGGACGATAGAATAGAAATGGAGTTCCGAATAGTAATGGATGATAGAATAGAAATTCAGTTCCTAATAGTAATAGAGGATAGAATAGAAATGGAGATCTGAATAGTAATAGATGATAGAGATGAAATGTAGATCCGAATAGTAATGGATGATAGAATAGAAATGGAGATCTGAATATTAATAGAGGATAGAATGGAAATGGCGATCCGAATAGTAATATAGGATAGAATAGAAGTGGCGATCCGAATAGTAATAGAGGATAGAATCGAAATGGCGATCCGAATAGTAATGGATGATAGAATAGAAAGGGAGATCCGAATAGTAATAGAGGATAGAATAGAAATGGAGATCTGAATAGTAATAGAGGATAGAATAGAAATGGAGATCCGAATAGTAATAGAGGATAGAATAGAAATGGAGATCTGAATAGTAATGGATGATAGAATAGAAATGGAGATCTGAATAGTAATGGATTATAGAATAGAAATGGAGATCCGAATAGTTATAGAGGATAGAATAGAAATGGAGATCCAAATAGTAATAGAGGATAGAATAGATATAGCGATCAATTAGACGTCACGCTACTACCTACTTATGTGTTTCCTCTATGGTCACGTGGTCCACTTAGTTCAATAATGGGATCGCCTGTGTTTGCTCACTGGTAATCTATGTTCAAACTCAAGTGTCGGCAGTGACACTTTATTTCTATATAATAAAGATATTTACGGGAGGAAAAATTATGTCATGTGTCTACCATAGTTGGTTTGTTTAATATAAAATCATTCTTATACTAGTTTTTTTATTGACTTCATAATCAATATTCAAGATTATTATTATTTGCATTATTTATATTATTGCTAACATTATTATTATTAATAGAACATTATTATTATTGTAACAAAAAAGCAGCGAAATCTTAAAGAATATATCAAAGTTTTAAACCTATTGAAACTTACTTACTTAGTTGGATAAACAATTGCCTGTGAAGAATTAAAATTTCTCTCTCTCACTTAAAAAAAATGGTTGTATTTTTCAATGTGTAACACGCTCCACATACCGGTTCACCTGAGTAAAAGAGGGTAGACTGCTTCGCTTCAAAGGTACTACCTTTGACGGCGTATAGCTGCCCACTCTTATTCGAGGATACCCGTCTATTAGGGCGGCTAGTCAATCCCAAGTATCAGGACGCTTGCTTAAGCGCATTTGTGTTTATTCAACATCAAAAGAGCCCACTTGAGGTTTGTACTGCAAGTATGCTGAGCATTTGTTATCTAGCGTGATCAACAATTTGAACAAAGCCATCGCTCTCGAGCACTCGTCCACGATGACTTGTGACTTCGTTCTAGAACAGCTAGCGACGGCCTCCAAGTGTTTCTTCTACCCAATTTCACTCACACGGCTTGGCTCAACACGTGCTATATTTTTCAGACAATTTCCAAAGATTTACTGATTAAAAAAAAGTTACTTCGTTGGCCATCCAGGATTAGGATCCCGTCTGGGATTAGGAGACCTCTCGGATTAAGGGCCTTGAAGTTTTAAAGGCGATCAAAAGAAAATGCATAACACAAATGTGTTCAAGCCTACATCTTTCTGTTCCTGTAAGTTTGGACAGATATAGGCGTACCTATGCAACAATAGATTCTAGGATTCACCCGCACACAACCGTGATCGACCCCTTCGATATCATCAGTTTCCTTTCCTCGCAAATAGATCGTGGTGTGATTCGAACCCGAATCTCATGGTCAGAAAAAGAGGTTCTAACCACTCGGCCACGTGCCTATATAACGTGCTCCCACGACATATCCATAAACACACACACACACACACACACACACACACACACACACACACACATATATATATATATATATATATATATATATATATATATATATATATATACACTCGGTGTCGGATTAAACAGTTTTTCTTCAAATGTAGCACTTAATATTATTATTACAGTAAATGACAACATTTGAGATATAAAATGACACTAATAAATACATTAATAACGAAAAAATAATTAATAAAAAATATTAAAAACTAGCAGTAGAGCCCGGCGTTGCCCGGGGATGTAACAGTAAGAGATAGATCAAGTATCGACCATCATAAAGACTGAAAAATAAAATTGACAAAGATTATTGTTTAAGGTTGACGGACACACATGTCTTAACTGTTTTTTTGTTTTGTTTTTTTGTTTTTTTTTACAAATTGGTCAAACCCAAACTCAAACAAAAACATTTTTTTCAATCGTTATGAGTCTACCGATTGAATAGAATTTTATTATAAACAATTGTCTTGTAAATGGAATTGTCAAAGCATTCTGAATGTAAAAATAAAGAAAAAAGTGTACAAGACAATAAGAAACACTACCCGCCAAAAAAAAGTTTTGTCGAAATCGGTTGAAAAATGTTGGAAATCCGATCCCATATATAAACGAACACACACACACGCACACACACACACAACCTGGGTTTTATAATAAGTATAACTCGATACGGGTTGTCCCCCTTTCATTCTCGCAACAGCGATGCCTCTTAATCGCGTTTTTAAATTGATTTCGTGCAAAAACAATTGTGTTTTTCCAATTTTTGGCGCTGTCAGAACCACCGCAAGGTAATTTTACGTAGTCCAATGAAGTTTTGTTGAAATCGGTTGAAAAATGTAGGAAATCCGATCCAATATATAAACGTACAGACACACACACGCACACACAACCTGGGTTTTATAATAATTATGATATAAATAAGGTAAAATAAATCGAATTATAAAAAAATGCCTGATCTGTTTACTACATCTAAAAATTACGTCGAAATTTCTGCGATGAAGAAGTTGTCATCACAACGTTTCGGCCGTTGTGCATTCCGCCCTTCCTCAGGTGTATATCGACCTTGGTAACCTGCAGGGAATTCTGACCTCAACCCTTTCATTATTCAACGGGGTTAGATTGTTCTTGCCCTACTGCCCATGTCTAGGGATATTTCGTCTGGTTCTTATTTTTTAAAACACCGGTTACTGTACGATTATTGAAGTTAAGCAACGCCGTGCCTGATCAGTACCTAGACCGCCTTGGAATACTAGGCTTAGATATGCAGGTAGAATTCTAATTCCATTTGTGTTCGCTATATTCATTTAGGCGCACATATCATTGGGAAAGGTATGAAGCCATTAATTCTTTCCCTAGCTATGGGTTAATTAATAAGACTTGTATCACTAAACCTTTACTATCTAAACAGAAATTACGCTCTAAAAATATGTTTTGCTTTTAAATAACCTACAAAGTGTTGATAAGCCGTAAAAAACAAATCAATCTTATTCTTAAGATAAGGACTAGACTTGGGCAATGGAAAGAGAACAGTCTACCCGATTAAATAAATGGCTTGGTTCAGTGTTCCACATAGGTTACGCAGATCAGACTTAAGTATTTTCAATAAGCAAGGTGACTTCCCAAAATCAACATCAAAACTGTATCGATTTAAGGTCAGGATTTAACATGTTCTCACATCTTCAGTGACATTGTATGCTGATTCGACAATATTATGCCAGCCTTCTCTGTCCTCTGCTAATTTGCGGATTCGTTACAGATCTTCCTTGATTGTAAACTCTCTCAAACGAAAACTGGGATCTTTCTTCCTTGTTCTTTGAATGTCTAGGTTCAGCGTTGTGACTGTGGTGCTTCTTGGATGACCTCTGAATATTTTGAAGTCAATCTTGTCAAGGTAAAATTCCATGGCTTTGTTAGCTGGGCTTTCTGGGTCCATTCGCAAAATATGTCCAAGAAGTTTTCATCTTGCTTTCAAAATGAATAAATTTACAACCGGAAAAAAAAATTCTACAATTAAAAAAAATTATGGCGATTACAAAAAAAAAAAAAAAAAAAAAAAAAAAAAGAAAACAAATGCAGAAATCCATAGGTTACTTTATATATATATATATATATATATATATATATATATATATATATATATATATATATATATATATATATATATATATCATCCTCATCATCATCATCAAAACTGATTCGATTTGAGGTCACGAATTAAAATGTTCTCTCATTTTGCCAGCCTTCTCTGTCCTCTGCGAGTTTGTGGATTCGTTACAAATCTTCCTTGATTCTAAACTTCTCCACAGGAAAAAAGGGGATTTTCTAATTTGTTCTTTGAATGTCTTGGTTCAACGTTGTGCTTTCAAAATGAATAAATTTATAACCGGAAAAAAATTCTACAACTAAAAAAAATAAAATTATGACCATTACAAAAAGAAAAACAAAAACAGAAATCCATAGGTTACTTAATATATATATATATATATATATATATATATATATATATATATATATATATAAGGGGTTTTCTATTTCGTTCTTTGAATGTATTGGTTTAGCGTTGTGACTATGGTGCTTCTTGGATGACCTCTGAGCTTTTTGAAGTCAGTCTTTTCAAGGTATTAGGTTGGTGCAAAATAATGACGTAATAATGTCGTTTTTTGACGTATTTTTTAACGTAAAAAAACGACATTCTTCCGTCATTATTTTTGCACCAACCTAATAAAACGCCATAACCTTGTTCGCTGGACATTCTGGGTCCATTCTATGTGTTGACATTCGCATATTTTTTCTTGACCCGTCAGCTGCATTACAGACACACGCTCTGATATTTTCCAGCATCGATGTACATTATTCCCCCATTTACTCTTGACAACAAATCTGTTTACATAATGTTCGCATTCTGTCTCTAAACATATCATTTGATGTTTGTTTTTGCCGATGTTACTGTTTAGACCAGGTCCAATTTTTCATTTTCCGAATATTGTCTTTGTCAGTATGCAACGTCTTCAATAAGCGTTGCGTATCAGTAACTAGAGCAGCCATTACCTACTCCGCCAATCAATCCCAACATCCATTACGCAAAAAAAAAAAAAAAAAAAAAATCAGCTAACGTCATTAAGACTCGAACATAGCTCGAAAATCCGTAAAGTCTATTCTACAGCGTGGCAGATTGGCACATTGGCATTAATTTCCGATATTCTAAATATCTCAATCTGTAAATATCAGTGATACAAATACCTACAAGGCAATGTAGAAGCCTTTTTTTTTACTCTTTACTCAAACCTTATATGATGGTACTGTTCTCTAGAATTGGCTTGAAACCATTTTGACCATATCAGTGCCAAATGTAGAGTAATTGTGTAATTTGAATTATCTGGACGGAATGCAAAGAACGGTAATATTCCGTCAGGAGAATTACGATGGAAACAATCCAAGAATAGTTCCTAATAATGGTAAATCATTTTCCGAATTCTATGTTATAGAGATATTAGATAACATGTAACCAATGTTTTATACACACCTTTATGTCAGTGGAAATTCAGAAAGAATACATCAGTAAAAAGTCAATAGGAATAAAAACAAAAGGGAAACTTATCTTAGCTGACGCGTTTTGTTCTTTGATGGACTTTATTAAGACATTATTATTTTTATTATCATTATTATTATTATTATTATTATTATTATTATTATTCGAACTAGCTTTAATCTGTAAAATTTAATATTTTGATGAATCTTAATTTTTATGCTTATTATTAAATAAACTCATGGCGATTTTACGAAAATAAAATATCAGTAGAAATCCTCCTATAGCATCGTTATTTCAGTTTAATAACTTTAACAAAATACTGCAATAATAATGTCTGCTGGTTGATATTTTAATAAGTAAGGGGGTACAAATGAAAAGATTTGAAATTGATAACTTTTTCCATTTCACTGAATTAGACATTAAACACATCCATCTTCACTTCTTTCTTTCTTTCTTTGACTGAAACCAAGTAGCGTCTTTCCCCTTCTTTGCACGCGATCAAAGCGGAATAGTCCATTCTGTATGATATATTGACAGGAGGCGTTAAACACTTTTACCTTACCGTCTTTCTTTCATTCTTTCTTTCTTTCCTTCTTTTTTTCTCACTGAATCCAAGTAGTGTTTTCCCCCACTTTCCGCGAGATCAAAACAGAATAGTCCATTTTTCACGCGGTATTGGCAGGACGTAACGATCGTTCGAACTAACGAATTGAGGAACAAGCCAATTATAATGGGATATTACTGTCTTTATTTATTTATTTTTGAATGTTTTAAAATATATATATATCCTCATACCCAGGAACATACCTTTCAAAGATTTACAGCTAAAAGATACAGTATGTTACACTGGGTTAGTCAGTTAAGTGCTATACGCTATACAGAATATTTTCTCGCAATAGGTTGCCGTTTCTTTCTACGTTAGACTGGCTGCCAACCAAGGCTGTAGGATCCATTATGTCCTGCTATTCAACCCATAGTTGAGAGGAGATGAGACGGGTTCAAACCTGTCCCGGGATTATTTTATGCATAAAGGGAATGTTTATAACAACATCAATAATGTTGATTACGATTATGATTATAACAACGGGTGGTATATTGTGACAACTAATCGAGGGGATTTCCGAAGACGTAGGAAACATATTTCATTTTCAGTTGTTTTTTTTTTTTTTAAAAGAAACCAATCAGAAAAGAAAAAAAAATAATAAAAGAGGAAGTCGGAGCGGATGAACAATACAAACTCCAAAATATTTGATTGATTTTATGACGATTGTAAACACTTCCGGTTCTACTAGTGCATGCTGGGAGGAAAATGGATAAAAAAAAAAGTTTACTACATCTCGTGTCTTCATGGTGTTGATTCAGCTTTTTAGCGGCCAGTCTAATATAATTTATCTTTCCATTGTTGACCCCAGGGAAAAGTGAATATCACAAAACAGACTGGCATTTGAACTCGGCTCTCTGATTTCGAGCCGATGTCTGTTATACCAGAATGTAAATCCTACCTCATCATAATATGATCCATTATAAAGGGTGTCCATAAAGTTCGTGTGCACTTTAAAAAATATAATTTTATTTATATTTGCGATAGAAATAATCTGTAAAAAATGTTATAAAATTTAATGTCCCTAGTTTTAAGTATAGCTAAAATAACTAATGTGATTTCAGGCATTACTGTAAATCAGTTGGCAAATGTTTTCCGTGAACTGCAAAATCGTATTACCCTTTGTATTGCTAATGATGGAGGACATGTGGAAACTTAAATAAAATTTCAATAAAACCTTAAAAAATAAAGATTTACTTCTTTCTAATCCTTTTTACAAATTATTTTTATCGCAGATTCAAATAAAGTTATAATTTTTTAAGTGCACACGAACTTTATGGACACCATGTATATCTGGTTAAGCCAACGATTCCAAGCATTTTTAAATGAATTTCAAATACAATATCGCCCTGTTCCTAATTCTTCATCGTCACAGATTTAGAGGCTTATCCCTTGTTTCTTGTTTAGGATTAAGCTTTCGATTCCTCCCAAATTCTATCACAATTCTATAATTCTAACTTCTATAAATATGATATTGTAAATAAAATAACTTCTTTTTATATTATTTTATAAAACTACTGAATTGAAAACTTATTTTAAATAATTAAGTCCCTCGAGGGATGAGAGTTAGTTAAATAAAAATACTGTAATATATATATATATATATATATATATATATATATATATATATATATATATATATAAAAAATATAGACCTATATTCATATGAATACAAATAGATTGAAATATAGATAATGGATAATCTGACTGAATCCTTGATTTGGTTTCTAAGACTTATCCACCCCCTTTGCAGGTCATTTATTAGATTAAATATCCTGAGACACAGTCCATTACAGCACACGCAGCTTTTATTCCCAAGAGGTCACCCATCAAGATACTAGACAGGCTCGACATTGCATTACTTGAGTGATCTTAAAGGAATCGGTGTTTCAACATGTTGTGACCGTAAGCCATGAACATACTGAATATATATATATATATATATATATATATATATATATATATATATATATATATATATATATATATAAAAGTATATGATTGGTGTATACGGAATAAATTCCAATCACCAACAATTACTATTCTTAAAAGAGTGCTCAATACAGAGTAGAGCGAATATAATTATTTATTTAAAAATTATAACATAAATATGCTATAAAATCACTACAATAATACCTATTTTGTTTCAACATCTCTGGTGTCTTATCAATTGATGATGTTGAATGTAGATTAATGTTTTTAAAAGGATCAAATTAATTAAACAACCCTCGTAAGGGGAAACTTACACTTGTAATTTGATTGGTCATTACAGCTGATGTGAAAGCGTTTCCCCTTAAGAGGGGTGGTTAATTAAATTGAACCTTTTAAAATCATTAATCTACAATCTACATTCAACATTATCGCTTTGTAAGACATCAGAGAAGTTGAAACAAAATGGCTATTTTTGTAGTGATTTTATAACATATTTATGTTATAATTTTTAAATAAATAATATATATATATATATATATATATATATATATATATATATATACCCAAGTATAGGATTGATGTATGCGGAATAAATTCCAATAACCAAAAAATATTCTTAAAAGTGTGTCCAATACTGTGTTGAAAAAAAATGGCTATTTTTGTAGTGATTTTATAACATTTATGTTATAATTTTTAAATAAATAATTATATATATATATATATATATATATATATATATATATATATACCCAAGTATAGGAGTGGTGTATACGAAATAAATTCCAGTAACCAAAAAATATTATTATTAAAAGAGTGCTCAATACAGAAGTGTTGAAACAAAATGGCTATCTTTGTAGTGATTTTATAACATATTTGTCTTAAAATTTTCGAATAAATTATATATATATAGATATGTGTGTGTGTGTGTGTGTATGTGTGTGTATTAATAGAATTAAATATTTAGATACATGTAAAGATAGATGTATAGATATTAATGAAGTAGAATGATGTACATAGATAGAAATATAGATATTAGTAGAAGTTACTAGATAGATAGATAGATAGATAGATATTAATAGAATAAACTATATAAAAAACATAGATGGACTGTGAGAAAGTGACTGAAGCAGGGATGTCAGTTAAGGACCGATAACATTGCAGACACTTCTTTGGATTTTATCAAGAATAACAAGAGAACATAGCAGAAGCATCAGACCATATGTAGCAGCAATATTCAAAGCAAGGACAAATTTTAGAAATAAATGTGTAAGATAGATTCTGACTATAAAATTTGTCTAGTACAATTTACAACTCACAGATACAGTCAATCAGACGAACTCGTCATATAATGACCTAAATATTATATATCTGATGGATTTTATATACAAAATGATTACCTGGCATACGGACAATTTCGCCTTTTCCAGCTTTTGAATAATCTGCTTCTAAGGCTACTGTATTGAATAAAAAGTTTCCTAAATGAATTTAGTGGACGAATTTGGTCAGAAAAGTTTAAGGAGTGACACTAACTGTGTGAAATTTTAAGCAACTCTTGTATTTATTCTATGTCGGATATTATATTTTTTTATTTTATATCTAAAATAAAACACGTTTGGAAAGCGAATCATACTATTTTATTGAAAACTAGCAGTAGAGCCCGGCGTTGCCCGGGGATGTAACAGTAAGAGATAGATCAAGTATCGACCATCATAAAGACTGGAAAATAAAATTGACAAAGATTATTGTTTAAGGTTGACGGACACGCATGTCTTAATTAGTTTTTGTTTTGTTTTGTATTTTTTTTTGTTTTTTTACGAATTGGTCAAACTCAAACAAAAACATTGTTTTCAATCGTTATGAGTCTACCGATTGAATAGAATTTTATTATAAACAATTACCTTGTAAATGGAATTTTTAAAGCATTCTGAATGTAAAAATAAAGAAAAAAGTGTACAAGACAATAAGAAACACTACCTGCCAAAAAAAAGTGAAGTTTTGTTGAAATCGGTTGAAAAATGTAGGAAATCCGATCCAATATATAAATGAACAGACACATACACACACAACCTGAGTTTTATAATAAGTATGATTTATTAGACAATATATATCATTCAGCAGCTATATATATATATATATATATATATATATATATATATAGTTGTGGACCCGACTACATAGGGAGGACGTCCCAGTGTTTGGATTCGAGAATAAAACATCATTTACCCCGCCCCTTTCTGCCAGGAAGAGCCAACTAACCAATAGTTCTGGCTCTGCTATTGCTGAGCATATAATAAATAGTAGGAAATGTGTGGTTAATTTTAGTTTGGACTGTTTTTTGATTTTATCTAGGTCCCACTTCACATTTCACCTCGAGGTTCTAGAGTCCTTGTATATCAGTTCCCGTGGGCCTTCCCTCTGTAAACAGAGGAAATGCTTACTGGGTCTGAATGTTATTGGACTCTAGCTTTCTTGAAAATTCAATTTTTTTTTCTCTTACTTTCCATTCCATTTGTTAACTTAATTTACACGCTTTTGTAAATATTCTATTCCCAGAAAATTAAATTAAGTCCTGGGACGAAACAGGTTGTTTTTTTTAGCTTTTTCTTTTATGAAAAATGCCTTATAAATTTTGTCTTTTCCTAGTTATTATATATATATATATATATATATATATATATATATATATATATATATATATATAGCTACACTGATGAGATACAGCGAAACTGTCTGTGAATGACTATATATATATATATATATATATATATATATATATATATATATATATATATATATAGTCATGCGTATACTTGATGAGGTCCGTAAAAAACGTGTGAATTTCTTTTCATTTTTCATTTCAGCTTTTGGAAGTAAAGTCTGATGATCCAGAACCCTGTTAAAGGGGTTATGGTGAAATAGCTTATTACATGGAATCTTAACGTGGTCTGTCTTTTATTCAAACATATATATATATATATATATATATATATATATATATATATATATATATATATGAATAATTCATATAAAAAGCAAATATAAAGGTTAATGATTTAAATGGCGAGAATACATCTTCGCAAACAATTTCAATAAGTTACACTAACCCCGAACTTGTATATGAATGATATGATCCCTGTTTATAAATTCCAGTTTCATAAGGTCTTTTTATGACCTTTATCGTATTGAAATTGTTTGCGAAGATGTATTTTCGCCATTTAAATCATGAACATCTATATTTGCTTTTTTGTATGAATGATTCATGTAATTATAAGTTGAACAGCACCAATAATCGAAATATATATATATATATATATATATATATATATATATATATATATATATATATATATATATATATGGCTTGCGATGCATAAATTGTCGTTTAAATGACGCGAAAATGAAAATGACGCTGACATCTCATATTAACAGATATATTTACCCAATTTACAAAAATATCTTGAAATACAAAAGAGTAATTTTTTTTTCAATAAAATCGCCATTGGCTTCAACCACGGCCTCCAGGCAACTACGAAATCTCGTGCAAATCTTCAGGACTGTCTTCTTGTTTACGTTGGTGAATGCTGCCATAATCCTTGACTTCATTTCATGTTTCTCTCGCTCAAATGTGCCCCACACATAATTATCAAGGGGGTTGCAATCTAAGGAGGTAGAGTGTTAGATGTAAGGGGTGATGTGGACACAGAATTTATCTGAGAGCCATGGCTTAGTTCGCTTGCATGTGTCGTATGGTGCAGAGTCCTGTTTCCAGACATAGGATCTTCCATCCTCTTGACCCAAGACATGACTACCTCCCTAAGGCGCTTGATATAATCATCCGTGTTGGGTCTGATGCCCTGTAGGAAGATGAATAGATGCATGACATCGTCATCACTCGTGATCATTCCAAACACCTTCGTAATCACCATTAGACTCATCCTACGCTTTTCGAATCCTTTGCAGTGACACCCAAATATTCTGAAATTTTCGTATTGGAGCTTCTGGCGCGAATGCCAAGCAGTAGAGTACGCCGTTTCCAAATTTCTGGTGGAGTGAATTGTGTCTTGGTGCTCTTTTTCTCACAGATGGTGCCAAACTGGCCCTACTATTCTGCGCAGTTGACAAAATCAAAAACAAACAATGCGCATAAATTGCGACAATTTACCCATCGCACTCTGTAGTTACTCAAATTTTGGATGTGCAGATTGTGTACTGAAAATCGGAGAACCGCGTTCGAATCTCCTCCGATTTCGTCACGGGAAATACCAATATGAATCCCTCTCTTCTCCAGAGCGATGTTTTAAATAGGAAAGCGGACTGGGGTTTCTAGTCGTTGCTGGCAACCAGTCTAGGAGAAAGCCAACTCGGAATTCCAGATCAGTTCGTATGCTACAGTGAAGATAAAGCAACTTCCAAAAGACTTATCTTAGAATCGGTTTCAAGTTTCACAGATACACTGCTTATCAGTGTCGTATAAATCTATGGAATATTCTATTTATAATGCTACTGTAGGTACCTCCACAAAAATAGCGATATCAAACGTTTAAATTAATTTAAAAAATGAAAATCTTTCTTGAAGATTTTATTTTAGATCTAACTGAAAGCTAAAGGAGTAAATTTACTTTAAGAAGAATAATCTGGTTTATATCAACCAGAATTCTATGGATTGGAATCGATTTTCATTTTTGTTTTCAGTAACATCGAGGCACGATGGAGTAATGGATAGCGGCTCGGATTGAGGAATCGGAGAGCCGAGTTCGAATTCCATTACATTCATTTACGTACTAATACCCTTGGGAAGATATGAATCCTCTTCTTCTCCCCCCCCCCAGCTATGGGTAAATAGCAGGACAGGCCGGGTTCTATAGCATTGGATGGCAGCAGGCCTACCGCAGGAAGAAATTGCAACCTACTGCGGGAAAAATCTGCCTTGTCAGTCATTTATCGAAAGATACATGATCACCTACGCGTGTATCACGCATGGCATATGGCTGACTGGAAATCGTCCATTTCTTAGATATTTTAAACACAAGTTAATTCTCGGTTTTGAAAATCTTGCAAAAATAAAATATACTTTTTTGCAATTTACATAGCTGCTTTGAAGTATAAGTAATCTGATTTGAAACAAATATTATTTACTTTAAGTTTGAAATATCGTAGAAATGATTTTTTCTCATCCACAGTAGCCGTGTTTACGTGTTTGAAGAGGGGATTACAGATTTAATTTTGTTCTACGGAGTTTTTATCTGTAAAACGTAATTTAAGAAAATTACGTGAGCGTCTTTTTATGTAATTTTTAAGTAATCAGTAATCTTACAAATTTAGGATAATATTCCTCGTAATCTAATGTTTTATTGAATTTTAGAAATTTTGGCTTTAAATTTAATACAGTTATCGCTCTTATTTCCTGATAATGTCGCACATAGTAGACTGTGCTTACAAATATCCGTTAATACGCAAATAAAAATTTTTTAAAAAATCTTCGTGCGTATAAATCTTTTATTTATGACCAATAAATATAGTTTACACTTAATAATCTAAAAGGCTCAAATTAATACATATTTTTAAAAGATTTAAAACTTCAAAAATTATTATAATTAAAATTAAAAAAGAAAATAATTCCTATAAAAATTCATTATTCAAAGGAATATTTTTCCTTAAAACAATAGTGTCCTTAATATATCTTATTTATAAAAGCAACTAAAAGCGTTATCTAATTAAACAATGACATAAGTTTTATTGAATTTTTCATTTTACGATTCGAAGTACATATTCGTTAAATGAGTAACTGAAAAAATAAAGATGATTTACATTCTCTAGTGAGACTTGTTTTTAACTAATAAAAAATATTCTGATCAAATTTAATTTCTCGAAATTTCATAAAATTAAATATATGTGGGTATATGTAGCTGTAAAAATATTTTACGGAGATATATAAAAATAATTGTTTAAAAAATGATTGAAAATCTTATTAAAATATGACATTTGATTTTTACAAGAATTTCCAAAACAATTTGTTTTTTTATCGCAAAATACACGCTCAATTTCTCATTTATAATCTTTAATAATTAATACAGTAAACACTATTTTTTAATTAATAACTAGTTGCTGACATTAATAGCTATCTATTTCGCTATATTGTGCAAAAGGGAATTTTCGTTAATATGCACATTTTTTTACGTTTTTATTTTCTATTTTTATCAAAAAAGACAATCTACATGTAATTATGAATAAGATTATACATTTTTTTTTAATTAATATTTATTTGTGCTCAGTTCTTGATATTAATCGCTATCTGCTGGTGTGTTAAAATTTTGGAATAATGCAATAATAAAAATTTAAATTTCATCTCTTTGAGAGATAGCGCAATTTAACAAGGGCAGATAACTCGCAGACAATTTCATCTATCTAATAGATGTCGCGATCTGTTATTTAAAAAGCAGAAAATGTTAAAAAAGATCCATATTATGTTTCAAGGGGGGATAACTCTTTTTTGTCGGGGTGAGTGGTAAAACACTTAAAAGATCATAAAAGGGATAATAAAAACATTAATGAAAGTAATATTAGCTAATAGTAATATTATAATAATAGTATATGTCATGTATGAAGCAGTGAAATTTTCCTCAACGCTTCATTCTTCACGGATTGTTATTTATACATATCTAAGACTCCATGACAAATTTGAAGCTGATAAGTCGAGGTTTAGTTTGCAGCATTTGCAACAGAAATTTAAAAGAATATTTATGTTGTTTTTTGCAGTGTAGTGTATATTGTACAAATCGATCAAATTCATTTTGGTTCGTTCACGACCTCTTTCTCTTTTCTTATCATGTTAACTGACCAATTTGCTAATAAGTCAGATACTGTACTAACAAGGGCAGTTACAGATCACGTATTGTTTGACATCTCTACGTGTTCTTCGATTGGACAAACTTCATCCGAAAGGTGAAATGTTAAAGAGCGAGATAAATATGTTGAAGGAACTTTTATCAAAAACGACATTCTTGTACATGCACTTATGGATAATATTATACATCTCTATATATAAAAGGCAGGATGTGTGTGTGTGTGTGTGTGTGTGTGTGTGTAACAAATGCGCGGCCGCAATTTTCGACGGATTTGCACAAAAATGTGCATGCACATGCTCCAAGTTAGCGGGAAGGTCAAGACCGAATTTGCATTTCCCAACTCCCATCGATAGTGGAAATAATCGATTTTTTTCATGCGTCTACGGCAGTTTTCATGTAGTTTGCGGCCATTTTGTACTGGCCAGAGTGAGAGCCAATAGCTAGCTGCCACGAATAGGCAGGAAGATTCTACTGGCCAGCGTGAGAGCCAACAGCTGACTGACACGAATATTAACTAGCATGCTAGCATGCCAAAAAAATCGATAGCTGCATTCGTCACAAGTGGGAAAACTTTAAATCTGCATGGAACTTTACTCCAATTGGCTCATTCGCTTGTTTAAACTCAACGTTTATTCTGATTCCGCAGAACTGGGTTGGGTGTGAAAAAGTATTTGTTGTTAACATTCTTTTTTCATTCGGTTTTTCCAGTTACGAGTCCCTTTTTAAAGCTGATCGTTTTGTGTTCATTTTGTTTAGTTCTTTTTTCGTTTCGATTTAATGTTTAGTATAGAGCTTAGAAAAAATTCGCAGTGTGAGATAGGCAAGAAGTAAGGCATGTAGCAACATCATCACGGCAAAGGGCACTTCTTTAAAGGTAAGGAAGGGCAAAAATATTTTAAGTCAAGTGATAGCGATTGTTGTACGATATTTGAATCAAGCACGGGCAACGCCGGGCCATGCTGCTAGTTAATTACTATTTTTTTTTAATTAACACCTATTTGTGCTCATTTGTTGACATTAATAGTGATCTGCTGATGTGTTAAAATTTAGGAATAATGCATTAAAAAATTAAATTTCATCTCTCTGATAGATGTTGCGATCTGTTATCCAAAATTTAGAACGCGCTAGAAAGAATTTAAAATATTAATAAAATAATAAAAAAATACTTTCGTCTTTCCTCTTAATAATAACATCAAAATTTTGACGAATCCTTTGTTCCCATCTAGTTTGGAACCGTATTTCATCGTGGTATGCTCTTTTTTTTTAGAGACAAGGTGGATACAACTCTGCTATTATAGGCTTCTTCAATGCCAAGAAGGATATTCTATATTCTTGTGTGCGTTCTCCAAGAACTTTCTGGCTGAGGAATTGGTTTAAGTGATTTAGAAAATTCTACAGGATTGAAGTCCTAATTAAATTATTTGTAACGATCAAGATAGTAGAACTGGGTGTAGGAGACATATTAAAAAGACAAACATTGCTAAGATTTACTAAGGATAAGAAGTTGTGGGGAGCCATGATCAGTCACATTCTGAAGGGACATAATATCGAGAAGAAAAGAATGGGCTAAAAATATAGATTGTTCTTAATTCTCATCTCGTCTAGTCGTAAATATATTGATCAATATTCCCGAAAAGTATTCATTTTTTTCCCGTTGATCGTGGCTAGTTATTTGGGTGCCGAATCTGTGCAACAGGTAATTATATCCCCTTTCGATCTGATCATGTTCTGCCCACGCCTAGAGAAAGAATTTTCAGCTTAATTGGAACGTAACACGAGCTGAACAACTAATTAGCAATTATCATTCCTGAAATGTAGCATTATTTCACATTAGGTATTACTCGGGCCATTATGGTGATCTCATTGATTGACCAATTGAAAATTATAAACGACCTGTCGTCTAATACCGTGCGCATACAAGTAATTTATTATGGATAATTTGAATACGCGCATGTTTATATATTTTTCAATGCAATAATTTAGCGCCTGACTCTAGTAGGTGGTGACTTTCCTTCGCATCAATATGCTCAGCTTGGATGTTATGCTTACAAAATCTTGGCTGTTATACTCATTCAGTTCACGGTAGTAAATTGTCCTCGTTCATCCCTTTATGCAGTTGTGGGTAGCAATAATCTACTACGCCCTGAAGGGACACAGCACATACTAGGGCCGGTTAAAAAGTTTATGGCTGACCAAGATATAAATATAAGCAGACACAGCACCCATGCAGGTGTACCAGAATACAACAGCTGACTGGCAAGTCGCTGCAATCTGGTACACAAACATCTCTGAGTCTATCAACTAGCGTGTCTATTTGCATTTCTGTTAGGTTGTCCGGAGAGTTCCTGCCGATTTTTTAGGGGAAATTAAAGCACAAAACAAAATTATGCCATTAAATAGTTATTCAACTAATCTGTCTATATTTCTGAGATGAGGTATTATGTACATTATTTACATTATTCGGACTATTGTCCTTATCTTTGTCGCCAAATTTATTACAACGTTTCGGCCTTTCAGTATCTGTCTATATTTCTGAGATGAGGTATTATGTACATTATTTACATTATTCGGACTATTGTCCTCCTCTTTGTCACCATATTTATTACAACGTTTCGGCCTTTCAGTATCGGTCTATATTTCTGAGATGAGGTATTATGTACATTATTTACATCATTCGAACTATTGTCCTCATCTTTGTTGCCATATTTATTACAATGTTTCGGACGTTGTACGCTCCGGCCTTCTTCGGGTGGTTGGAATGTCGAACTGAACCCTTTATTTCGCTCACTGGCACAGTGAATAAAGGCATTAGTTAGATCCAGTGACAGAACCCAAAGAGTTCAATACCCTGTTAAGGCAGTGGGGAATTTAGAGAGGGGAATTAACAGGGGATAACTGATAACTTGCATCCATTAAACATGGCTCGTGTAACTAAATCTATCTCAGTGAGCGAATTTTTTAAATAAAAAAAAATGGCATAAAAAAGTTATTCCAAAAATCGCTTGAAGATGAAACAGAACTAATGATTATAATTTAATTATATAATTAAATTTGAAGTTTTTAGCTTGGTATTTTGAAACATGGTAATTCCTGTGTAGCGAAGGAACCTTATTTTTAAATTAATAAATTTATGATATATATATATATATATATATATATATAGAGAGAGAGAGAGAGAGAGACAGAGAGTAAGAGACAGAGAGAAATACAGATAGATAGATAGATAGATAGATAGATAGATAGATAGATATGAACATAAAGAAATAGATGTGAACAGGCATAAAATGTTAGATAGATAGATAGATAGATAGATAGATAGATAGATAGATAGATAGATTTTCACGGAGTATCAAACGTAGGGATTATTATTATTTATACTCCATTTTGTTCACTATCTACGGCGAATGGTCGAGAGACAATGCGATCATATTTGCTTACGTGTTCGACGTGTGTCTTCATCACTAATGTAATGAGAGTGCTTGGAAGAAAGATTTATTCACCCATTTACGTTTCACCATTCATGGGCATTGTTAATCCATTATAAACAATACTGATATTTCACGGACGTAATGGAATAGTAGAATGGGAAAAAATGACATGTTTTGTTCTCAGAGAGAGATTTATAATACTAAGTCGTATACAAATGTAGATATATACATATATACACGTGTCCCATATTTCCCAGGCACATCTCGGGTAGGTATCACGGCTATGACTAGCTTAGACCAGCTCTGACCAGCCTGAGCAAGCTATGACCATCTATAACTAGCTTAGACCAGTTCTGACCAGTTAGGACAAGCTATGACCAGCTTAGACCAGCAGTCCGAATTGAAGCACTCGGGTCCTAACATTAAAAACCGATCTTGTGTCACAATATGACAGAGTGGGGGTAAAGTAAATCTTAACACGTGCCCCACGCAGAGAAATTATAACCTATACGCAACAACAAACGGTGTGCAAGAAAGGGAAACCTTGTTACGGTTTTTGGGGTATATAACATATATAACTAGTGAGCGAGTCAAAATGACTTCATTCCCTTTATAGTCGACCAATAGAAGGTTGACCAATCAGAAGCCGCACAACACTGTATCCGTCGTGTATAAAGGCGGCTATCTTTGTTTTCCTACCGGAATGACCAGAGGCAACTCGTCCGGCGAACATGACAGACGGAAGAACTACGCTTTGCTACTTTGTTGCGATATCCACTGCGAACCTGCACTATGCTTTCCTACTGTCTCCGAAATATTCACTGCCAACCTCTGGATTCTATACTCGAAGACGACCGTCATGAAAATGTCTAACAAACCTTACTTGTAATATTTCCCGAAGGGAAAACTAGAATTACAGCATTTTTTCGATGACGGCAATGATCAAGGGACGTTCTTCTTCGTTGGGCTCTACATCACAACTGCCCTTCTTCAAACTATCTCATTACGTCATTCAATAGCCATCACATGACCCATGTGATTATCTCTACGAGAGGGAGAGAATCGTAGTTAGTAATCCAACAATGTTCTTCTTTTTCTGATGTTGTTTCAAACTCAGGAAACACTTCCAGTTTGTGGATTTATTCCCTTGCTTGGGGATAGTTTGAAAAAGAAATCTTTGAAATGGGTAAATAAAAAATAAAAATTAATCAGGTGGAAACGAAATAAAAATGGAAGAATATGCGTTCATAACTTAATACAGAAACAAAAACAATGATCTAACGAATTGGCAAAAACGTAATTGGTATTTAAAAAAATAGTTATAAATTAATATCCTATGAGAATGCAATGGAACTTGAAAGTGTCGAAGAAAATATAATTAATGGCGGGCGACAAGAAATTGGCGATTATTTGACTGTCGGTATGTAAAATTGCATTCCTGATTGGTCTTATAATACAAGACAATTTTAATATTGTACTTCAACCCCTCCCTGTAAAATAAAGCAAAAAACTCGAGAACCACTCAATGAAAACGGCTATAGTTAACAAGGTAAAGGGTGAGTGATAAGAATCAAAGACAAAATGGCGGAAAAGATAAGATATATGAGGTGCGATGGATAAATTGTCGTCTATATGGCGGCAAAATTAAAATTAAAACACTGGCATCCCATTTTAACAGACAGACAGAGTGCGATGGATAAATTGTCGTCTAAATTACACAAAAATGAATATAGCACTGGCATCTCATTTTAGCAGGTATACAGGGTGCGATGAATAAAATGTCGTCTAAATGACGCCAAAATGAAAATACCACCGCCATCTCATTTGAACTGAAGGACAGGGTGCGATGGATAAATTATCGTCTAAATGATGCCAAAATGAAAATAACACTGGTATCTCATTTTAACAGATATACAGGTTGCGATGGATAATTTCTCGTCTCAATAACACCGACATCTCATTTTAACATATATATATATTTACCAAAATTAATCAAAAATATCTTGAAATACTATAAAGTAAATTTATTCAATAAAATTGCCACTGGCTTCAACCACGGCCTTCAGACGCTTTCGGGATATCTTGTATCTTTTCTGGACGGTCTCCTTGTTTAAGTTGGTGAATGCTGCCATAATCCTTGCCTTGAGATCATCTTTGGTGTTACATAGTGCAGATTCTTGTCTCCTTGTTGAGACTGTGACTCTGTGGGAAGATGAATGGACGCATAACGTCGTCATCCCCAGTGATTACTACAAATAACTTTATAAATACAATAACAACTACCAATATATACATGCATACATAAAAATACAACAACACCCAACCAAATACATGTATTTGGTTGAGTGTTGTTGTATTTTTATGTATGCATGTATATATTGGTGGTTGTTATAGTAGATAGATATATTTATATATATGTTTATTTGTAGATATATATGTATGTGTGTATATATATTTATGTATGTTTGTGTATGTATATATATGTGTGTGTGTTGGCACCTATTATGTATGAGTTTGTTTGTGTGTATGTGTGTGTATGGAAACTTTGGTATATCATGACTGTTTTTATATATGTAAGTATGTGTGCATAAAAATCTGTGTATATATGTGTGTATTGAGGTTTATATGTATATGTGCGTGCATGTGTACTTGTTAACATAGATATGTATATGTGCGTATATGTTTATGTTTATATATTTATTTGTATGTATTTCTGTATGTATATGTATGTATGAGTGTATGTTTATGTGTGTTAATTTGTGTTTGCTGTCATGTATATATATATATATATATATATATATATATATATATATGTATCTGTGGGTTTTTTATCCTGTTTTTCTTTGCCTAATATATAATGAAACTATTATCAACTTATATGATTAATATATATTTTTATTGATATTTAGGGTTTGGAATTTTCGTTTTAATATATTAAATAATATTATTTTTAACCATTTTTATCTTTGTATATTTGCTCCCTTAAGTTATAATTTAATAAGTGGTTAGCATTTATTTAAGTCTGAAATATTTATTGGTTGTGATATCTGATTGTCTATGTCATTGTCTGTGGATGTATGTATGTGTATCTATCGGTGTCTATGTGTATGTAGAGTGTATTCACATTTAACTGTGTGTGTGTATATAAGTATTGGTTTCCACGTCTCCTTTTTTCATAAAGGGCTGTAGAGATGTTCATGGCTCGCACCCCCCCTTTTGTGTGTGTGTGTGTGTGTGTGTGTGTGTGTGTGTATCTAATTATGTCTGGCTGCTTATGTATTATAATCTGATTGTGTTTTTGTTGTTTTGTTCACACACTTTAGAATAAAAAAGGTAAAGAAAGGGAAAAGAAAAAAAATATATATACATGTATTGTCAAATGACCGGATATATTGTAGCGTCTCGTCGAACGTAATTTCAATGAAGAAATGAATTGAATAAACATATATATTTTTTCTTTTCTCAATAATTTTGTAGTTTTTAAACTTAATAGTGATTAAATTTGGATTTTAATTTGCCAGTTTTTAATTTTAATATTAAATTTTATCATATAATTTTATAATTATTGGTTAGTATAAATTATTTTTAATATTACACGTATTTTAAAGATCTGAATAGCTATTATAACATGATTTCGTTGTCAAGCTTTTGAATCTTTCTATACTTCGTTTTTGATTGGTTATTCTAGCTTTTGTAACAATGTTTCCCACCTAGTGTAGGATCGTTAATTAATCTGAAACTTTTAAAACCATTTATTTTCTTTTCAACATCATCACTTGATAAGACACCGAGAGTGTTGAAACAAAATGGCTATTTTTGTAGTGATTTTATAACATACTTAAGTTATAATTTTTTTTAAAAAAATTATATATATATATATATATATATATATATATATATATATATATATATATATATATATATATATATATAGAGAGAGAGAGAGAACGAGAGATCATTAGATAGATAGATAGATAGATAGATAGATAGATAGATATGAAAATACGGAGAGACAGATAGATAGATAGATAGATACTGAAAAGATGTGAACAGGCACAAAATATAGATAGATAGATAGATATTACAATACTGAGATAGATAGATAGATAGATAGATCGATAGATAGATAGATAGATAGATAGAAACAAGCTAAGATAGATGTTCAAACTAAAATGCATAGATAGATAGATAGATAGATAGATAGATAGATAGATAGATAGATTTTAAGTGAGTATCAAACGCAGGGATTATTATTTCCACTACATTTGGGTCACAATCTACGGCGAATGGTCGAGAGACAATCCTAATTGAATCTATGGACGCGATTGGAAAATTCTGGCCATTGATAAGCCGAATCGGTGATCGAATTTGATTCCGTCTTGCGTGTATGATTATCGATCATTGCATAATTTGCATGGAAATTAATATATCGAACGATTATTGTCAGTTTTACCTATCACTGATTGGTGGTAGCAATATCAGGTCAATCAGCGAGGAAGAGATCAAAGTATTGATTCGTCAATGTTCACCAATTACTGATGCTGGGAAGGAATTTGTGATTGGAACGTGATGCCGGGGTTAGGGTGGGGGGTTGACGTTTCAATCGTTTAGTATCGAAATAAGGGCGGTTAGATCAGCGGAAAACGAAACATAGCGTGATGGCGGTGAGTGATTTGGGAGGTAGAACGAGGTGGGGACAGTTTTGCCGAGTAGATTATATACGATAAGACACAAGTGAGACAGAGAGAGAGAGAGAGAGAGAGAGAGAGAGAGAGAATAAGGAGGGGATGCAGGTAAGTATTTTGTAAATGCATATATGTCGTTATTGATATATTAGAATTTTTTTTTAAAAAGAAGACGATAGAAACTACGCTAAGACATTAAGTAATATACGACCGAG
>CAHIKZ030000782.1:187500-200000 GCA_903632075.3 Acanthosepion pharaonis | reverse complement strand
ACGAAACCATTTCTGATTTCAAAAGTTCCTGATAATGAGGATCTTAAATCCAGTTCCTTTTCCATGGTGAATTATACGCCCTTCTTGTCACACGGATTTGGTTCTATTGATGATACTAGCTGTTTCACACCTGTTAAATCTTTACGAGATACTGGTGCATTTCAAACCTTGTTAGAAGGTGTGTTACCATTATTGGACAACACTTTCATTGGTGATTCAGTATAAATACAGAGCGTTGAGTTAGGTGTCATTAATATTCCAGTCCATCGGATTTACTTAAAGTCAGACCTAATTACTAGCCCTGTTGTAGGTCTTCGCCGAACTCTTCCTATCAAACAGTCTCCTCTATTACTTAGCAATGATTTTAATAATGAATCTGATTCAAAAATCAAGATGTCCTTTTCGCGCTCTTACGAAACAAATTGAAGATTATATATCTCATCATGTCGAAAATGCTGCTCCCTCTAAAAAAAATAATTCAGAAATGAAAACACAGATAATTTCAAACGAAATCAGCAATCTCAGTCAAATTATGAAAAGAGATCTTCTGTCTGAAGAAGCAGTAAAAGCGAATGCTTATATTTTAAAAACATGGCAACGTAATGAGAATCTTCATTAAGAATGGAGAGTCTTCCATCCTATAATAGTTCCAAAAATATTGGGTTGTCTGCCGATTTTTAGGGAAATCAAAACACGAAACAAAATTATTTTATTAAATATTTATTCAACTAAATATGAACCATTTTGTTGCACAACGTTTCTCCATTTTTTTTCACAAACTGAAAGATTTCATCTTCCCAGAATTTCTCTGGTTTCTTGGCAAAAAATTCATTAAAATGTTTTTTTTTTGTTTTTTTTTTTTGTCATCCAAAGAATTCAAATTTTTACCATTGAGATAATTTTGTAAGGACCTGATTAAAAAAATTAGAAGGCGCAATGTCTGGTGAATAATAATAATAATAATAATAATAATAATAATAATAATAATAATAATGACAAAACCCGTACCCATCAGTGGCTACGTAGTGCAGGGTTGAAAAAGGAAACTGAAGGTTTTATCCTTGCTGCGCAGGACCAATGCTTGCTAACTAGGAATTATCAAGCACATATACTAAAATATTGTGTCAGCCCAAAATGCAGATTCTGTGATAAATATCCAGAAACGATTTATCATCTTGTATCAGGTTGTACGGTGTTGGCACCCACTGAATATAAAACCCGACATGACAGAGTGGGCCAATATCTGCACTGGAAAATCTGCAACTTCTACGGGAGAAAACTGAAAGAAACTGGTATGAACACCACCCAGACCCGGTTACGGAGAAAGGACCTGTTACAATTCTATGGGACTACACAATACACACTGACAGAACAATCAAGGCCAACCGCCCAGATATTGTTATTAAAGACCACAAACAAAAACGGTGCCTCCTTATAGATATGGCAGTCCCTGCCGACTGCAATGTATCTTTGAAGATATTCAAAAAGTTGTCAAAGTACAAGGACCTTGAAATAGAAATCGCGAAAATGTGGCATATGGGAACATCAACAATCCCTGTTGTAGTTGGAGCCCTAGTACTGGTTGGAAAAGATTGCAGTAGACTAATTGAAGGGATTCCTGGAAGTCCATGCCTCAAGGAGATACAGAAAATTGTTCTGACAAGTACAGCCCACACTTTACGAAGGGCTTTATCTATGTAATCTTTTTCTTTTTTATTTTGTCAGTGGAAAGTGTCATGACGCCATTTCTAACCTTAGGTCCCTGGGCGGGACCCGGAAAGAAATGTGTAAACGCCAGAAATCAAAGAAAATAAAAATAATAATAATAATAATAATAATAATAATAAGTTGCGTAACACATCTCAGCTAAGCTGCCACAATTTTTGCCGGGTCGCAAAAGAAACGTGAGGAAAACAATACTATCCTATTCGCCAATACGTTTTTCTTGAATTGCTACCTTTATTTCGTTCAGTTGCAAGCAGTACTTAATTAACTGTTTGCTTGGCAGAATCTTATAATAGAGGATTCCTTTCCAATCCTATCAGATGTACAGCATGATTTTCTTAGGATGAAGACTAGCTTTTAAGTTGGTTAAATTTAGCGCATGTCACTTACACCAGGATCTTTTTCGCTAAACATTGTTGAAAACGATCTATTTCTCATCACCCGTAAAAATTTGCTTCAAAAAGGGTGCATATATTCATTACGTTTATACAGCAAATCACAGATGAAATTCGATTCAAAAGATTCTTTTCACTCAGATCATGTGGTGCCCAAACATCGTAGCTACTTGAGTATCCAAGCTTCACTAAGTGATCATGGATTGTTGATTTTGAATATTTAGTGATTCTGACAATTCCTTGTTTTGTATTCTGGTTTATTCTCAGACAATGTCTTTCTTTCGTCAACTGTAATGGCTGTCTGACTGAGCGTTCTTTATCAATAAGGCTACAGTCACGAAGTCGAAACGTAGCGAACTACATACATAAAGTTCTGTCAGCTAATACACCTTCATCTTACACAGTGCTTGTCTTTTTTGTTACTTGCTAAGTATTTTTGCCTTTACGGTAAAAAGCATCAAATGTCTATAATGCACTTTATAATTTTTATAGTGATATAAAATTGACACGAATTAAGTAATTTTAAACTTTCTTTTTCAAGAAATCGTTTGAAGCATGCTTTAATTGGAAATCTCTATCTATAAAAGGCAGGATGTGTGTGTGTGTGTGTGTGTGTGTGTGCGTGTGCGCGCGTGTGTGTGTAACGAATGCGCGGCCGCAATTTTCGACGGATTTGCACCAAAATTTACATGCACATGCTACAAGGTAGCGGGAAGGCCAAGACCGACTTTGCATTTCCCAACTCCCATCGATAGTGGAAATAATCGATTTTTCATGCTTTTACGGCAGTTTTCATGTAGTTTGCGGCCATTTTCTACTGGCCAGAGTGAGAGCCTACAGCTGGCTGCCACGAATAGGCAGGAAGATTCTATTGGCCAGCGTGAGAGCCAACAGCTGACTGGCACGAATGTTAACTAGCATGCTAGCATGCAAAAACAATCTATACCTGCATTCGTCACAAGTTGGAAAAATTTAAATCTGCATGGCACTTTACTCCAATTGGCTCATTCGCTTGCTTAAACTCAACGTTGATTCTGATTCCGCAGAACTGGGTTGGGTGTGAAAAGTATTTGTTGTTAACATTCTTTTTTCATTCGGTTTTTCCAGTTACGAGTCCTTTTTTAAAGCTGATCGTTTTTTGTTCATTTTGTTTAGTTCTTTTTTCATAACAGATTTAATGTTTAGTATAGAACTTACAAAAAATTCGCAGTGTGAGATAGGCAAGAAGTAAGGCATGTAGCAACATCAGCACGGCAAATGGCACCCCTTTAAAGGCAAGGAAGGGCAAAAATATTTTAAGTCAAGTGATAGCGATTGTTGTATGAGTCGTAAAATTTTTGAATCAAGCACGGGCAACGGCGGGCCATGCTGCTAGTAACCTAATAAAAGTAATATCGTAACGAGTAAAACCTTAATTAATAAATATTTTCTTTAAATAAGACATTTGAAAAATCATTATATCAAATATGAACCAGTTTTTGTTCTTAATCCCATAAAAGAATATACCATGTTAACATGAAACAAAATTACATTGAAAGCAATAATGATGAAAATGTTAAACGAATCTCAATCTGAACTAATATAGAAATTTTGAATGTCATCAAGATAGCTATAAAGGCATTGTGAAAAATGAAGAATATAATGAAGGCAGTCTCCAATTAAAAGTGTTGAAATCATATTTAATTTAGATAAAAAAAATATTAATAAAAAGATAAAAAAAATATTTATCTCGTCGTGGGTATGACGATAAACTACATCCAATAGCAAGGTCTCTGATCAGGATGTTTTGAAGAGCATTGAACCACCTCTTCATTGCTGATGTTCCCATGTACACCCTGATAAAGGGTGGTAGCACCTGTCAGGATCCCAGCTATGGGTAAATAGTTACTCCACCCAAAAACCAAAAAAGTATCAAAATACTATGAATGTATGAATATATGTTTTAATATGTTTTTGAAAAAAAATTTTATCGGCAATACATTTTTGAAAGGAATTCCCCCTTCATTCTTGTAGCGAAGTCAAATGGATCTTACAGACTTTTGACAGATTAACACAGAATAAATACTATAACCAAAACGGATTCTTTTCCAGATTCGATGATTGCATTGAAAATATTGGCAATGAAAATATGTCAGTAAATTTGATCTTTATAAAAGTTATTGGCAAGCAAACTAACAATGCTAAAGAATTGTCTGCATTTGGTACTTGTGGCAATTTGTACCAGTACAAAATTATGCCCTTCGGGATGTACAATGTTCTAGCCAAATTCCGAAGGATCATGCATTCTATTCTTAACAATTTTAGAGATTGTGAAGTTTACGTCGATAATGTAACCATATACAATTGAATATGGCAGTAACATCTGAAAATAATGAGAGAATTTTTATTCGTCTTGAAAAGTTAAATTTGACTGCGAAGCTAAAGAAATTTGAATTTGGTTAAATAGGAGTAACAACTTAAGTCATACAGGGTGTTAGAAATATGAGAAACCTTTTACAGTTGAAGTGGAATATTACAAATTATCCTTTTCCGACAGACAAAAAAACTCATCAGATTTCTTGGTATGGTTGAATTCTACAGGAAAGTTGTTTTTTTTAAATTCTACAGGGAAGTCTGTATATTCTATAGAAAAGTCTTTAAATTCTACAGGAATGTGTTATATAGTGGTTTCACAGTGGAGGCTTGTATTTGTATTAAGTCGGTCCTAAAATAGGTTCGACGTACAAAGGGTTAGGAACTTGATATAATAGGTAATGACGCAGTAATCTAGTTGTGGTGGCTGATACTTTAATGTCCGACTAATGGTCATCCGACATCGACTGACTGACCAACTCTCTGAGCGACTCGCTGAGCGACTGCGACTACTACTCCTATTTATTTTAGGTTGGAGAGTCTATTAACTATAGAATAGGTATATTCCATTATAACAGAATTCTACAGTCAATTCTGTATATTCTTTGGGGAATTCTGTAAAAAAAATAAACTTTTCATCGATTGTGAGATCTTTTTTTTAAATACATACATAATAGTTGTGACAACGTTTTCAAAAGAATCAAATCTATTTTTACGAGTAAAACAGTTTTTGCATTTCTGAATTTTTCAAAACAATTTGAACTGATAGTTGATGCCAGTGATGTGGAGATTGGTGATGTTTTACTACGGGAGGATGATGATGCTACGGTCCGGACTCTATGGTATTTAAAAAAAATTAAATAAACATCAGAAAACGTATTCTACTATTAAAAAAGAATATCTGCTATTCGAAATTTTCAGATTTATCTCAATGTAACTTTCATGCAATTCTTGTATACGTTGAACACATCACTGAATTTTTATCAAAAGATGTCGAACAAAAATCAAAGACTCACAAAATAAATTCTTCTTCTTTAGAAATACTGTTTCATTATTAATTAAATTAAAGAAAATGACTATGTTATAGCTAATGTACTTTATACAATTTAAAATCGTTTGTATTTTCTTGATCTTGGTAAATTTCAATATTAAGAAAATTCGATTATCACTTAATGCTATATTTTATTCTTTAAAATTGTTGAAAATGTTATATTTTATTCTGTGAAAGAATTTGAAAAATTTTCACTGTTTATGCCAAACTTTTTCTTAATGGAAGAAGGTGTTAAGAGAATTTATTTTTATGAAAGAAACTTCTGAGTTTTGGTTCATTTAGATAACAGACTGCAAATAACTCTTTGATGTGGTCGCATGACCTTACAAAGTAAAGGTCTTTCATCCGGGTATACGTATTCATTGTCTGGCGCCAAAAATAAGCGAATTGGCTTGCGAAATCAGTTGATGAAGAAATCTGATTCAGTGCAGTCCGTTTAGTACCCTTCGTAGATCTGACAAGTAAACTATACCACCAGGAAAAATGGTCAGTTCCCTGTAACGTTCCAGGAAGTACCTGACTCCTCGTGCTATGCTCTATATTTATAGGAATCAGATCAGGCCTAAAAAAAATGGAGATTTGTTACCATAGTTAGGAAGCAGCTGCCAAGTCCCTATTTTGCAGTCTCGAGAGAGTACAACAGAGTCTCCGCGCCATTTGGGGCGACAAATTATTTTCCAACTTGAAACCACTCTCTCACCGGTTCTCAAATATCTGTCGCTACTTCCATGGAAAGTGCACCATCGAACTAAATTCCATAGTTCCTCCAGTTCTACCCTTCACGGCTAGGATCTGCCATGCTCAGTGCATATATATATATATATATATATATATATATATATATATATATATATATATATAATACATGAATTATTCACACAAAAACTAATGCAAAGGTTAATGATTTAAATGGCGAGACATCCATCATCGCAAACAATTCAAATAATATACAAAAACCTCCGTATCCGTTATGAATGAAATGATCCTTGTTTCTATAAATTTCTGCCGTATTAGTTCTTATTTTTACTACAAGCTTTCGTCTGTTCCTACAGACATCTTCAGGTATAGAATAGATGTTGTTCTTGTTTTTCCTCTTAGTAATAAGAGGACAACGAAAATATATGTATTGTTGTATCCGAAAATGCTATTGGAAATGAGTTACTGTTTTTGGAGCGCGCAAAAGCAACGCTGAGTTTGATTTTAAATTTTTAAAGGTTGTGCGTTCATATATGGTGATGAACGAATTTTTTACTGGTAAATTTTTCTGTCAAAGTGGCATGAACTATATTGTTCAATAATTACAGTAATGTCGCACTTATTATCCAAAAGTCGCACTTGGATCAGTTATTTAAATTACGATAAACATGCAATCAATTTACAAATACATGAATTATTCACACAAAAACTAATGCAAAGGTTAATGATTTAAATGGCGAGACATTCATCATCGCAAACAATTCAAATAATATACAAAAACCTCCGTATCCGTTATGAATGAAATGATCCTTGTTTATATAAATTTCTGCCGTATTAGTTCTTATTTTTACTACAAGCTTTCGTCTGTTCCTACAGACATCTTCAGGTATAGAATAGTTGTTTTTCCTCTTAGTAATAAGAGGACAACGAAAATATATGTATTGTTGTATCCGAAAATGCTATTGAAAATGAGTTACTGTTTTTGGAGCGCGCAATTGAATTGTTTGCGATGATGGATGTCTCGCCATTTAAATCATTAACCTTTGCATTAGTTTTTGTGTGAATAATTCATGTATTTGTAAATTGATTGCACGTTTATCGTAATATATATATATATATATATATATATATATATATATATATGTGTGTGTGTGTGTGTGTGTGTGTGTTAAAATAATTGTCGGACTTTGTCCATTTCATAATATGTGACATCATTTGTTTACATTTGATACGCCATGAGCAGATATGAATGAACGTAAGAGATTCATGGAAGATTGAAGTTTAAATACAGTAAATTTGACTTTGCCAATCGAACGCTCCTCTGTGGCTAAATCGGTAAAGGCACGTCAAGCTAAATGACGGTTCCGTAAAGAATACAGGTTCGAATCCTGTCGGAGGACGACTATTTTCTATGAAAATTTCTCGGACATTCAGGCCGATAAATGTTCTTTAACACGGTTTATTATAAACAGATCATTTATTTAAATACTTGTATCTATAAAAAGAATGTATAACGACAGCCATAAATAATTCTGGTTCCATTTTTTGCCATTGTCTAACCAATTTTTGTTTTGACGTCCTCTCCTACGTCCATCTTCAACGATGCCTTGCATGATAGTCTTGCATAGGCTGTCGTGCTTTGTAATGTGTCAAACCACGCCATGTATAAATAAAAATATAAATATAAAAATATAACTTAATGATATTTGAAAATCCCTTTAAGAAAACCGCGACATAGTTTTAAAAAAACATAACTAAATAAAAATGGCAAATATATTGTAACGTCAACCTTAATAAGATAAAATAAACCAGACAGTTATAACTTGACAGCTTGAAAGAAAGTCAGTATGTCCAGAATTCTCTTAATACCACCAACTTAACTTAAAAAGAGAATAAATCTATTCTTTTCGCAAGTTATTCTTAGCATCGCTTTAGAATGGAACCGAACTCTTAATGTTAAGTTTAAATTTTAAAGTTAAATTTTAAGATTTAAGTTTCGGTTTCGGAACATAATATTTTTTTAATATATATATATATATATATATATATATATATATATATATATATATATATATATATATATATATATATATATATATATAAGCAAGTAAAATGGATATAAATCCGACAGAATGAAGAAAAATTTTTCTCTTTCATTTTAACTACATTTAAGGATTTTTGTTTGTTTTTTCAAAATTTTTCTTCATATATATATATATATATATATTAAATCCGATATATTTTAATTGGTTTTTGCTTAAATTTTATTTTTTAGATGGATTTTCATAGTCGAATTGTACGCTCCGGCCTTCTTCAGGTGGTTGGAATGTCGGACCGAACCCTTTATTTCGTTCACTGGGGTAGAATGTTCTAGTTCCACGTGCCATGTCTAATGGATGTCAGTTATCTCGTGTTAATTCCCCTCTGATAGTTCTCCAATGCCTTAACCAGGTATTGAATACACACTCTTTGGGTCCTGTCACTGGATCTAACTAACGCTTCTCTCTCTGTCTCTCTCTCTCTGTATATATATATATATATATATATATATATATATATATTTATATATTGGCATATTTAGCAATTTTCGTTGTTGAATGTTTCATTAAATAATATAGATAAATTTAAACATGTATCAATGTGGCACAGAGCTGTTGCATCGGTGAGGAAGGAAATTTATATTCATTATATATATATATATATATATATATATATATATATATATATATATATATATATATATATATATATATATGAATGCCTTTCTTTGCATTTGGCTTTGTAGGCATTTGATTTTTACAATTTCTACTAATCTATTCGATTTGAGAAGTGAACAGTGATTATCGATACAAATTATTGCAGATGTGATATATATATATATATATATATATATATATATATATATATATATTGAACACTAAAAAAAAAAAAATCTTTAAACACACTGGGTTGTAGATTAATATTCTTTCGGTTTTTTTTTGTCTTTTTTATTATTATTTCATTTAGATTGATCCACTATTTTCGGCCAAAATGGCCATCATCAGGAGAAGAATATAAGAAATATATTATAAAGTATTCACATTTTTTTGAGAACAAACAAGGGTATATATATATATATATATATATATATATATATATATATATATATATATATATATATATATATATATAAAACCTTGTTTGTTCTCTGAAAAATATGAACAATTATAATACCATGAGACTGAATTAAAGATATAAAAGTTACGGTACCTCCATACATATTTGAGAGTCTACATAATAATGAAAAAACGTGTAGAAAACGTTTATCAGTTTAATAAATTAATATTACTAGTTGAAATATCTTCAAGTATGCAACAGGATTCCCTATAAAATTAGGTACGTCAGGTTTTATGCCTGTGACAGAGCGAGGTCATTTAGTGTAACTGATTATCGACATTCATGAACACAGCGAAAAGTGACAGTTGTTCATTCACTATTAGTCGATTCCGAACAGCAGAAAACTCACTAAAAATTATGAATTCGATTGTAATGTTTCCAAAATCCTCGTTTTCTCTTCTCGACATCGATTTCTACCCTACTTTTATTCTCTAAAAAAAAAAAGAAATAACCCTACCGTACTACTTCGGCAGATCATAATTCTGGATTAAAAAAAAGAAAGGAAGAAAGAAAAAGACGTTTACTTCAGAGTTACGCATGCGCTCTTCTCCCGTCAAGAGAAATAATGAAGATTTTTCGAAATGACTGGTAATATTCCCTTGTGGAATAGACAGGATAAAGATAAACAGTAGCAGAAGAAATGGAAATAAAAGAAGAAAGAATCTAAATTGTAGAACACTGCAATAAGCAGACAACAAAACGTTACAAATATAACAAAACAGGGAAGAAAGATCGGCTGAAAGAAAACACTAAAATAAGGAAGAATAAAAACTGATGAAATTAATAACAAGTAAAAAGGTTTCCTTTTTCTTTGTTTTTCTTTTTTAAGATGACTTAATGGAAGAAAGAGTTCTTCAAGAAGCATGGCGGAAGTTGAAGAAAGATGTGAAACGTTGAACAAATTTCAGAAGATAAACAATAAAAATTAAAAAAATAATACAACGAAAGCAAACAAAAACATTGACGAAATTTATTAAAAGTTGCCAAGATGCAGTATTAATAAAGAATTGATTAATTTCTTCTTTCATGTGCCGTGTCCCTTCAGGACGTAGGCGGCCATGGTCCTCCACATCTGCCTGTCTCTTACAGCTCTTAATAACTTTTGTCTTTTTATTTTTTCACCAAACTCCGTTCTACAATATATTTACTCAATATCATCAAGTACAACCCTTCTTCAAATTAATTGAAACAAGACGAAAATCCGTTAATACTTACTTTTTCGTATTTTTCCAATAAAAAATGATCCAGTGTACATATTAGTACTTCGTAGGTCCATTCCACGAAATCGTTCCTTGCATATTGACCAACGATTCTCGATTGGATTTAAATCAGATTTTCCGGGCGAATCTATAGTACTTTGATTTGCTCACTAGTAAGGATTAACAGTGTGTTCGTGTAACGTTACAATTTTCGTACACTTTCTTGGAGTAACGTCCACCGCAGACAATGGTCGTAGGACAACTAACCGATAGCTGAGACAATAGTATCTGGGCGTGATAAAAATCTGATGTAATCACGGATGACGCAATATTTTTAAAGTAAAAAAAAATTCATCATACTCCGCAAAGATAGATTCATATTACTGCACACCACTGCAAATGACCTGTTTCTGAGGAACAATAAAAATGGATTACACCCAGTCACTCCAATGGGTCAAAAACTGACCGTATGATTAAAGAAAGTAAACTAAAGCGGTTGTTTCAATTAATTTGCACAGGGATGTATGTTACACGCTGCTGTCATCTTCCCCTCTCTAGAAGTTTCTTCCCCAAGAAACCCTACTCTGTAGAATAGATGCTTCCACGAACACTATAATCTCCACCACTACATGTCCTTGGTTCATATCCTTATAATGTTCAATTTCACTTACTCTTCTTTAACATCTAATGCAATAACGTTCTATCTAGAGTGGCTCTTGGGACTTTTACAAAAATTCGTTGGTTGGTTATTGGTTTGGTTTGTTTTACGGTATATCAACCTCAATGAGTAAATGCTGGTAATATTTTTTTCCAGAAATGTATTGCTGGTAATAATATATTGCTGGCAACAATTTTTCCTCAAAAATTTATTTCTGGTATTAAAACCTATTTTCAAGCTTTCATCTTGTCTTGATCCCAGTTTGGTGGTTAACTATTTGCCTATACCTGGGGCCCTAACAGGTGCTACCACCCCGGTTCAGGGTGGACGTGGGAACACCAGCAATTAAGAGGTGGTTCCACACTCCTCAAAACCTCCTTATCAGAGGCCTTGCTGTTGGATGTAATTGATCGTCTTACCAAAGACGCATTATTTTTATTTTTATATTTAAAATACTTTATTTTTAAAAAGCCGGATACATGAAACGCATGACTACCATATCTAAGTCAAGTCTTTGGCATTTGATATTTTAAACTGGGTGTTATTATCTTTAATCGTCTAGAAAGTGTTAATAATCCTGGGGAAATTGGTGGTTGACGCCCTCTGTAGTACTTGTTTTTATGAACTTTGGAGAAACCTCTGACCCCTCAAATTATCGGCTTATAAGTATCTGACCTCTTTTTGGCAAAGTACGTGAGGTTCGAAAAAAATGTCGAATAGGTTAAGCATCTTAATTCGCAGGGTTAATATAAAAAGATGGACACGAGTGACAGCAAAATCAAAAAGCATACAAAGATGGTAATGGCTGACTGCACCTATCCAAGTCTACCTGTAACTAGGGTGGCTAGGCCATCCTTATTGTAGTCATTTGCTCAGGCATATTTCTGTTTGTTCCGCTCCATGTATTTTATATTCCAACTATGCTGAACGGACCATAGTTTGTGGAAGTGAGAGAGCCTTATCAGCGTGATTAACGGTCGCAATAAGGCCAGTACACTCAAAGGCTCGGTCACAATGACTTGCAATTTCGTGCTAAGACAACTATCGGCGGCTCCCAAATACTTCCGCCTAACTAATTTCGCTCTTAAGACCGATAACATCTCGAAGTCACTGTCGTGATTAATCAACCACGATGAGATTTGAACCCGGGTCTCATGATCGGAAAGCGAGCATTCTAACCGCTCGGCCATTTGCCCCTAAAATAATATACAAGTACAATGACAAGACAATAACTTGGATATTTATTTTTTTTTAATACTGCTAAAAAA
>CAHIKZ030000782.1:175000-185000 GCA_903632075.3 Acanthosepion pharaonis | reverse complement strand
ATCATTAAAGAAAAATAAGCTTTTTTTGTGATGTGGATTGGACTCCAAACAAGGTCACTGAGTTTAATTTTTAAAAATGAAAAACAAAACTTTGTTTTTTAAAGGGTTTCACCCCAAGCAAGATGGGAAGCCACTAGCACGCAAGGGGTTACAGAGAGTTGAAGCGAGAGCAAATAGGAGTGATAGAGGAAAGAATGAAGGGAAGGATAGATCAGGGTATCTGTAGACGTCGATTGACATTACATTTGAATAGTTGGAGATTATAGCTATCAGGAAATCAGGAAAAGGGGAGGGAGTTCCACAGGTGAGAGGTGCGAGACATGAAGCTATTGGAGTAGAAGAGACGGCTACATTTAACAGTTTCGACAGTGAGAGGGTGTGAGCGAGATGCCAGCCTAGTAGAACGCTTAAATTCATGAAGTTTAGGAAACAGCGAAAGCAGCTCATCGGAGCACTTACAGTGAAAGTATTTTAAAAAAAAAAAAACAGAGGGAGGCGACGACACGTCTGTGAGAGTGCGACAGCAGACGAGATGCCAGATCAGGGCTAATTACATTAAACCAAAATAAATAATAATTGCTACAACGTTAAATCTATGAGTGAAGCCTCGAAACCTCATCTGCCTAATCCCCACCCTGAAAACTGATAAAATGACCACATCTAAATTCGCATTATGAGGTTAGTGAAAAAATATTTTGTCCGATGAAAAAAGACTTTAAATAATAATAATAATAATAATAATAATAATAATAAACTAATGTTTGGTCAATATTAACAAAATTCCTAGATCCCCTTATTTATATGCTGTCCTAAGTAAGAAGATAAACTATATCTACGTCCTGGGTAATACGATAAGCTACATTAGCGTCCTAGGTAAGACGTTAAACTACGTTCAATAGCAAGGCCTGTGATCTGGAGTTTTTGAGGAGCGTGGAACCGACTCTTAATTGTTGGTGTTCTCAGGTCTACCCTGACCAGGGATGCTAGCATCTTTTCGGGTCGAGGCTATGGGGAAATAGTTAACCCCAACCAAACTGGGGTTAAAACATTATGAAAATGTAAAAATAAGTTTTAATACCAGTAATACTTTTTTTTTGAAAAATTATTACTAGCAGTACATTGTTGGTAAAGAATATTACCAGCAATACATTTTTGAAAAAGTAGATAATATTACTAGCAATACATTTTGAAAAAAAAAATATTTTACCAAAAAACGGAAAAAATATTACCAGGAATGCATTTTTGAAAAGAAAAAAATAAAGCAATTTTTTTGAAAAAAAAAATATTACCAGCAATACATTTTGAAAAAGAAAATATATTACCATTTTTGAAACGGAAAAAATATTACCAGGAATGCATTTTGGAAAAAGAAAAAAAAAATTAGCAGCAATACATTTTTGAAAAAGAAAAAAAATATTACCAGCAATACATTTTTGAAAAAGAAATATTACCAACAATACATTTTTGAAACGGAAAAAATTATCGGTAATAAAAATCTGGTCTTCATTAAGTAATCCATTAAGTTTGATATGCCGTCAAACAAACGAAACCAAACCAAACCCTATTTATATGAGATAAAAAGTTCCCTTTATTGATCTTCTCGTCCACTCAGTAGATTATTATAAACTGAAAAAAATATAAACAGTTCTGGACTTTTGTCCTTTTATTTCCTTTTCAGTTTTTGATATCCGATTCCTCCTGAGGTTAATTCAACTCTATACTTCTAACGTTTGAGCTTGAACACTGAAATTTTATTTACTATTCCGTTTCCTTTTTAAGAGAAGATAAGTTCGACTAACGCCCGGTTTACACACCTCTCCTATCTTTTTAACAAGATTAGAGGTTTATCCCTGTTGTCCCCTATTTAGAATTGGGTTTCCTCAACTGTATACTCCGCCTGATTTCTAAAATCTTATTTGCTATTTATTTTGTTCCTAATAGGAGTAGATAGGTTTGCCTTTCCTTCGCCCTTTTCACACTCCTCCCCAGTTTTTTTTAATAAGAGTAGAGGTTTATCCCTTGTTTCCTTGTTAGGTTTGGGTTCTCGGTTTCTTTTAAAGTCTACTTCAAATCTATACTCCTAACGTCTCCGTATAAACTCTGAATTTTATTTTATTAATTTTTTTTTTCTAATAGGAGTAGATACGTTTGTCGATCTCTCATCCCTGCTTTTTTTGAATAGGAGTAGAGGCGTATCCAGAGTTTAAAATATTGGATTGGATTTCAAGTTCATCCTAATGCCTGCTTCAACTTTATTCTCTTTAGATCTCTGCTTAAATTGTGCTTATTTATTTATTTATTTATTTACTTCCGGCATTAGGAGTAGATAAGTTTGCTCATCGTACTATTCACACTCCTCCCACGTTTTTGAACATGAGTAAAGGTTTATCCCCAGTTTACTGGTTAGGACTAGATTTCTAGTTCCTATGAAATTCTGTTTTAATCCCTTGGGTCTTAGTGGCTTAACCGCCTTGCTTAGGATGAAATCGGTTAGATAACGAAAAAAATACAACTAAAAAAATATGAAGAAACATTAATAAATGGAAGGAAAATACGAGTGAGTAAAATAAATAAATAAATAAAATAAATAAATAAAATAAATAAACAAATAAAATAAATAAATAAATAAATAAAATAAATAAATAAATAAATAAAATAAATAAAGAAAACGTTGGAAAGGCAGAGGAACCCATTTGGTTACTTCGATCCCTCCGCCGTGCGATGTTTTCATAATATTGAATTCATTTCTTTAATGAGCAGATATCGACCTCCATCTTGTGACCTTGGATTGTGGAGGGGGATGGAGGTTGCCGAGGCGTAGGGAAGAAGATTAACCACGCGAAAAAAAAAGCATGAAAGAGCAAATGCATTATACAAAGAGTGAGGTGCACTTTGGCCGATTTACTTTCTTGACGTGATTTTTAATCTTTCATCACTCAATCCGTAGTGCTTAACGTATGGTGTTGTCACTGATGCTAAATTTAAAAGAACTTGCATTGTTTCCTAGCGGGCACACACACACACACACACACACACACACACACACACACACACACACACACACACAGACACACACACAGACACACACACACATATATATATATATACTATAAACTGGTATATTGGAACATGCAAGTTTACCATGCCAAATGCATATTTGTTTCGACGTTTAAAGAGGTCACCTCAGGTGTTTAGAGATGGTAATCTTTAGCCACCTGAGAAGACCTCTTTAGACGTCGAACATATATGCATTTTTGTCGCGGTAACTTGCATGTTCCAATGTAACACTTTAACATTTCTTGCTCCCCCTCTTGTATTGAGCACTTTTTAGAATAATGTTATGAACATTTGAATTTATATTATTTTCGTTCTTTTACATTAGGATATATATATATATATATATATATATATATATATATATATATATATATATATATATGTGTGTGTGTGTGTGTGTGTGTGTGTGTGTGTGTGTGTTTATAATATATATATATATATATATATATAGAAAGTGAACATTGATGGGAACACTCCGAGGCGACAGGTGGCCTGATGATTGCATTTAGCATGGAACAGTCTATCACCTTTGAGTGTTGACTTCAATGTTCACTTTTTTATTTACATATACTCTATCTCTGATACTGAGCACTTTATCCCATAAATATACCACCCATTAAAACTATCTTTCTTCATATATATATATATATATATATATATATATATATATAGATAGATAGATAGATAGATAGATAGATAGAAATTACATACACAGGAATTTAATCACCACGAAATAGTTTTAAATTTCTGTGTATGTAATTTATATATGCTCTGTTTTAATAAATACACTGAGCTATCTTTTTGTTCAGCTTTAATATTTTATATTATTAGGATTCACTTGGAATATATATAGTGAGAAATAAACAGAGGGAGGGTGGAGACTACCAAACATTAGTTTGGGTAGAGTCCTGCTTTTAGGTTGAATTGTTAATAAAAATCCGTTCCCTGTTTGATTTCTCGGTGTGCGAAACTTTTTGTGAAAATAACCTTAGATTTAAAATATTGATTAGTGATGGGTAGAAGGTGAGCGAGACGTTGAACACAGAGGAAAAAGGGTTATAGCTCCAGGGGTGGAGACGGTGTTAGTGCTGGGGAAATTTGTAGGAAAGTGATATTTATTTTGTTGTAATAGGAAAATGTGACACAAGTCCAAAAGTGGGGATAGAGGAAGGCTGGTCTGGTCTTCAATCTGTCTTATCTTAAACTTAGCTAGCCACGATTACTGATCCAAACTTAGCACAATACACCTTACGCCGAAACAACACATTCGTACCGACCATTCTTACTAGAGCCACCTTAATACCTCAAATCCGTCATATGTAAACTTTGTCTGTGGGGTGCGGAGTACAATAATAACATTTAAAAATGAAACCCCACTGACTACTATAGAGGAAAGTTCATCAGTACAATTACCATGAAAGCATTTATAGTAAAGACGCGGGAAGCTATGTTACGGCTGTGGGAATGTGACTGAAGCGAAGATGGCAGGCAAATAACACACACACACACACACACACACACACACACACACACACACACACACACACACATATATATATATATATGTTTAAAAGAAAGACAGATCACTTTAAGGTTCCATTATAATAATTTATTTCACTAGAGCCCTTTTAAAGGACGCCGGATCATCAGATAGCACTTCCAAAAATGAAATCAAAGGAAAAATGAAATTAAAATTGATGGGTAGTGTAAGATTTTGTAATTTAACAGAGAGTGTAAAAGGAGTAGTTAAAGAGACATGGTAGAGTATAGGGAGGGATTAATTTCATATCTCTCTCAGTCATACTTAGTATTGGGGGAGGAGGAGTGACAAAACCTTGACCTATTTAAACGGTTAACTTAACGGAAGTGATATATTGAAATGGGAGGGGAGAAGAGAGAAAAGAAAAGGAAAACGAAGGAAGAGGGAGAAAGAAGTAAAGAGAAAGAGGCTGTAATTGGGTTTTAGCAATTTATGTAAACAATAGATTTTAATGCTTTATAGTAATTTAGATGTGTGCAACAATTTGATGTTTGCTATCAATTTAAATATTTAATTTTTTTTTAAAACAAATAGTTTAGGGATTTAATATAAGTTAAATACTATATTTTTAACACATTTATAGAGAAAATATTAAAAAAATATTTTAAATTATAACAGTTTGTTTACCCGACCAATTGTACTTTTTTAATATTTTAAAAAATAGTTACGGTAACATGTTTATTAGTTTGAATTTAATTTATGAATGCAATTTGTAATTATCTTTATATGGGTAATCTTTCTTACTTAAAGTTTAGGTTTAATTAAAATGGAGTAATATTTGAGGGTAATATATATATATATTTTTTTCTCTGCTGAAGTTCGGATTATTTTTCAAACTCGGCCTATGTTTCGATCTGCGTGTAAAGACGTTCTCCCTCCCCACCATATTAATTCTATTGTTTACGAATACGTTTGTAGTTGCGGAGCCAACTACATAGGGAGAACGACTCAGCGCTTAGACACTAGAATAAAGCAACACGTTCCTACTAAAATTAGGAACCACACCTTGCCTGCGAGTGGACTCGTCCCGAACACCTACAGTTCCGCCATATGCGAACACCTTTTAAATAGCAGAGATTGTGCCGCCAAATTTAGTGTCGACTGGTTCACCGTGTTGGCCCGGTCACACTCTGTATTTCATCTGAAGGTTCTGGAGGCGCTTTACATCGGGTCCCGCAAGCCTTCTTTGTGCAAACAAAGTGAGTGTTTGCTGGGACTCGCTGTCATCTGCCTCTAGTTCCTTCTTGCATATATACGAACATATATATATATGTCCGTTTAATTTTTTTTTTCCCACCACTTCTTACTGTACATTTCTCTGTTTTAATTTTCAATCTCCCGTGGAAGCCTGACGAGCGGGAGCGAAACCGGTTGCTTCCCCCCCCTTGTTGTTGAGTTTTTTTTTATTTAATACTTTTTTTATGCCTTGTAATATTAAATTTTATACTTTTATTTCGATCATTAAATTTTGTACCTACAAAAATATCTTTTATATATATATATATATATATATATATATATATATATATATATATATATATATATATATATTTATTTCAAAGGTATGTATATATAGATTTGCATGAATATATGTGATATATATAAGAAGATTTTGCTTTTGTATATATATATACATATTCATGCAAATTCATATATACATAGCTTTTGAAATATATATATATATATATATATATATATATATATATATATATATATATACAAAGAATTAAATAGCAATGTTAATGTGATTAATGGAGAAATTATGCCAGGTACTTTCAACAATTTGAACAAGGACTATAGTATCACGGATTTGCACGGCCCAAAACATGTATCTAATTATCATTTAAAAAACATATTTCGTCTTAGTATGGGAAAATTGCGCATTGAAGATGACAATTTGAAACCTTTTTGACTTGTATAATGGACATATGTATATTTGTATTAATACTCACTAGTAATAAATGAATTCTATAACTCACTTGTCTTGGTAAAACTACAAAAATGCACTATATATATATATATATATATATATATATATAATTATTATTTATAAAAAAAATATAACATAAGTATGTTATAAAATCACTACAAAAATAGCCATTTTCTTTCAACACCCTCGGTGTCTTATCAAGTGTTGATGTTGAAGATAAAATAAATGGTTTTAAAAGTTTCAAATTAATTAACGACCTAATTAATTAATTAATTTAAATTTAAACACATATATATATAGGTGTACATATGTACATTATACAAGTCAAAATGATTGATTATTTCTTCGTATGTAAATTATATACTGCCTAATGTTTTATGTTTATAAAAAACTATCGATCCGCAGTACATAAAAAAATTCCTATAAAAAAACTACTACTAAGATATTACACTATATTATTGAACTATATACTTAGTTCATGACATAAAAACTGAATACACTTGTAAAAATAGAATACGTAGATTTAATACATCACAAGAAATATTTAAATAAAATTCTCACTTAAAATTTTGAAAAACTTAGCGTTGCGTCTTTGCACGTTCCGAGATCTTACACAACCGTCAATAATCGCAGATATTCAAAAACATCTTTCGGTCGACATACAGGTATATCGTCTTCAAGTTTTTGATTTTATAAGAAAAAACTCATGCCTGATGATGAATAGAAGGACTATTCGTAAGGACTATTCGCATTTTAACATCAAATAAACTGAAAACTACAGACAAAAAGTTTATCGACGAGGATCAACTCGCAATATGGATGAACAGTATTTTAATGCATGTATTATGTTTTCTAGCGATGGATGTCGCCAATAATCGCATTAATACTTCTGATTGATTTTATGTGTGATTATTTCTTTGTATATATATATATATATATATATATATATATATATATATATCCACTGTTTACATATATATATATATATATATAACATTCACTACACACACACACTCCATATATATATATATATTTTTTCTTAAAATATATATATATATATATATATCAGAGAGAGAGAGACTGTTGCTGGGTTTTCCTTCCTAACATTTTAATTGGAGTAGGTATTACACTTTATTTAAAAAAAAAAATTTTATTACATTTTGATTTATTCATTACTATCATATTTCGACATGCAAATAACTCTAGATAATGTTTAATTCTTTAAATGGTATTTTAGGATCGTCAACATTTTCTTAAACAATTTGATTATGTAGACCTGTATTAAAACCTGTGTTAATAAATGGACTCTATTTCCCTTCGGACATGTCTTTAAAAATATCAAAATAGATTTTCTCTGGCTTCAACCTTTTGTTTTGATGTTTCCACTCAATATAGCATCAAATTATATATTTCTCCATCCGATTTCTATGAAACCTGTTGCGTAACATTTTAATTCTTGTCCAGCATTGATAAATATTTTTTAATTTTTTTTTTTCGTATTGACATTTTCTTTTCTATATTTTAAAGAGCCTAGTTTTAGTAATGGAAAAAAATCCAATTTTTGATATTTTTATTAATTCAAAGTTTTAAATATTATCTCTTCTTTTATGTCACTCTCTCTCAGACGCGCCGTCGCCATGGTCTCTGTCTTTTCCATTACAAATATTTCATGGTAATTGCTCCGATAAGCTGCTTTTTCACTGAACCATGTTCTCCATCCATTCAAGATCGCCCTATAAGGCTGGCATCCTGCTCTGTCCCTTACACTGTAGAAACTTTTAAATGTAGCCGTCTCTTCTACTCCAATAGCTTCCTCCTCGCACCAGCCGCCATTTGGAACACCCTTCCTAATTACTTTTTTCCCTGAGAGGTATAATCTCCAGCTATTTAAATGTAATAATCAATCGACATCTCCAGTTACCTTGATCTATCCATGTCCCTTTTCATCCTTTCTTCGTCAAAAATGCTTATTACTCAAATCTTCTGCAACCCCCTGCATCCTAGTGGCTTCATGCCTTGCTCGGGGAGTAATGCTTAAAAAAATATGTCTTGCAATACGTTTTAAATTACGAAGTAACTTTGCATCTAAAGCCTCGCCATATGTTTTAAATTAAAAAAATATCTTTATAGTTAAAGGTTGCAATGTGTTTTAAATTATCTAACGGCAGGTTGTTATTATAATATATATATATATATATATATATAGATAGATAGATAGATAGAAAGATAGATAGATACCAACTCTTAATTATACGGCGCATTTTATTCATCAATAAACCTCAATCAGGTTTTAAAGAATTGTTTGGCTAATATACACATTTGTATCATTTAAATGAATTTCATGATGGCATATTTCTGAAAGTAACCTTCGATGAAAGAAAGGAGATGATTCATAACATTCCCAAGTGTATTAGCAAAATTGCCATAAAACTAATGGATTCTGCATGAATTCGAACCGAACACGCCTCCTGCCGATATCTGTTGTGCTATCCATTAAAATATTGTGCTATCCATTTAAATCGAAAATCACAATGGAAAATAGAACTATTTATTTATATTAACCTTCTGATACTGTAAATTTAATACTTATTATTGTTTTATTTATTTTTTCAAAAATTTATTTTGGTAATCTTTTTTTTTAAATATATTCCTGGTTACCTTTCTTGTTCATTTTCAAAAAAAAATAACACATTTTTATTTCACCATTGAAGATGGTCGCAGATTTTTGAAAGCTGTATTGGGTAAATAAAAATTTTTTGAAATAAAATTTTGGTAATTTTTTTCAATAATTTTCTGCAGGTAAGAAATTTTCCAAAGTGGATTGAAAATATTTTTTTCAAAATAAATATTGTTGGTAATACGTCTTTCAAAATTATTTAACAAAATATTTTTGAATGAAAATATACTGGTATTTTTAATACATAAACTTATTTATATATATTTATATATATATATATATATATATATATATTTGTATATATCTGTGACCATGTGTGTGTGTGTGTGGGTGTGTGTGTATGTCTGGGAATAACACAGTTAAAAAATTCACTTACGAATGTATATAATCCAAGTCGTTCTGTTAAAACTAACTATTTTTAATACCCGATCCACAAAAAGAGCTCAATGTAGCTATTATAACATATACTTTTGTTCACGACAAAAATGAATTACTTTTCATATAGGAGGTGCAGTCTTTGTCAAACCCGGTTTATAGACTGTCTTCGTGTCGGAATTAGAAATTGAACTTTGACAGCCTTCCAAAAATTGATACCGAAATTTTCTATTTTAGATGTTTTCAGTACGATAAAAAATCCCTGTAGATGTCTGGACCGATAGGTGGATGGTTTTACCGTTAAAGAAAAGATGCATTATATATATATATATATATATATATATTTTATATATATATATGAGTTATATATAAAATTAAAGGAAAATACAAATACAAAATGAACCCGTTGGGTTTAATCCTG
>CAHIKZ030000782.1:95000-170000 GCA_903632075.3 Acanthosepion pharaonis | reverse complement strand
CATCGTGTCAGACATTTTCAGACGGAAAGAGTTGCGTCCCTTACACTGTTGAAGTCGACTCCTTTGCTACACTTAACACTGTTCTCTTGAATCGACAATGAAGATGGAAGCCAGAAACAAAGGATTAAATATAATTAGGTAAACTAGCTTCAGATAGCTTTAATGTAAATTTTGCACCATTGGCAGCCAATCTAATTTATTTCCAATTGTTTATACAGTAAAGACAGTATACACAGTAGTAAACACAATATGGAAGCCGGATCTATATTCTAGACAGTTTTGCATACAAGAAAAATTGGATCATTTCTATTAATTCACCCCAAATAATATAAACGTTACTTTTCGCTCATAAACGAAAATGGCATGTCCATGCGTAATTAATCATAGCTAAAGACTAAAAGCTCATAATTTATTGAAATAAAGTTCAGATATATATATACATATCATGCAAGGATCATTTTCCAACTTGTTCAAGATGGTCTCGCCTTCTCTAATTTGATGACTTCCTTTCTGAAGTAACACGCTGTCTCACAGTTTCCACATAAGATTTCATTTTCAAATCCTTTTTAACTCCTCCTGTCTCACAGTTTCCACATAAGATTTCATTTTCAAATCCTTTTTAACTCCTCCTTCATAGCTGAACCTCATCTCTCACATGACAAACGTGTTTTGAATTGAGATGGATCTTTTCTAATTGAACTCTTTATCTCTAAATTGAAATGATCACACCACTTGCTGTTGTACGCTCCTGATCAAGTTTTTTTTTTCCTACTGCTAACTTCTTTTTCAAAACTAATTCGCTTTTCTTTTGATTGTTTTTGAATTGACTTTGAAGGTGGAAGCCAGAAACTACAGATTGGATACGATTAGGCAAACCAGCCTCAGTTATTTTTAATATAAATTTGACACTATTGGCAACCATTTTAATTAATTTCCAAATGTTTAAAGGCAGTGTACGTAAGCAGTAAACACAATATGAAAGCCGGATCTATATTCTGGACAGTTTTGCATATAGTACAAGAAACATCGGATTCCTGTTATTTCACCACAAATAATATAAAACTTACTTATCACAAATATCAATTCACCTCAAGAAATTATAAATTTTAAATCCAAGTTAGTTTTTCATTAAATTTTTGGCACTTTTTTGAAATTTTAAATTTTCCATCCAACTTTCATCTTTATTAATTTTTGGTACTTTTTGAAACATAAATTTTTAAATCAAAGTTTCACTTTTTATTAAACTTTTAGTACGCTTTTGAAAATATAAATCTTTAATCAAAATTTCTTTGTTTCTTTATTAAATTTTTGGCACGCTTTTGAAATTATGAATTTTTAATCAAAATTCCTTTGTTTTTTATTAAATTTTTGGCACGCTTTTCAAATTATGAATTTTAAATAAAAAAAAAATTTTATTAAATTCTGGAATTCTTTTGAAATTATAAATTCTCAATCAAAATTTGTTTATCTTCAATTGCAACAATTCCAACTGCCAGAATTTAAAAATAAATCAAGGAGTTATTCACATTTTGTAAGTGCGAATAATATTCGAGATACTTAAAAGGAATTTTTTACAATTTAAAAAAAAAAAAGAAAAAAATGAGCTCTTGGCTTGTTTAAAGAGCTGGGTGTGACGCTAAACCCACATTTCGATTTAGCGTACTCGACCGCAAAGGTCAACCTAACTCGAGTGCAATGTAAGGACTTCACTCTGGTAGAATTTGGTGGGAATTTTAGTAAATCCAAATTCTTTCTATTTTGAGGTGAATTCATATTTTGATGTGAATTCATATTTTGAGGTAAATTTCCAAAGAAAGATCGATAAATTCTTACTTATATTTCCCTGTATTCATTAGTTTTATTCATTTTTATTTAATTTGGAACAGTGAAAACAATCAGGATCGTACTGTCGTGTAACTGATTGTATTTTTTGTTTTATTTTATGAAATTATAAAGTTCATCTGATAGACCACTTTCAGCCTTCCGTTAGCATAGCTGATGCTAACCTTAAGGAAACTGATTCGTTCTACCTCTTTGGGCTAACGTTCTCAGCTGACATGGCATCAAAAGACTATATTGAATCCGTTGCTAGGTCAGCTGTTATGAAAGTTGGTTCACTGTGTCGTGCAAGACAATTTTTCTCTCCGGAATCTCTTACATATCTATAAGTCTACCATTCGTCCACGCCTAGAATATTACAGTCACATATAGTCCGGTGATCCTGCTCTTTACTTTGAACTCCTGGAAAAACATCCAAAGAAGAATAGTGAAACGTATTTAGAAGCTGGATGCAAATTTACTGTGGATGAACAAGCGATTAATGAACTTTCTCGTTTTAATGGATTCTTTTCTCTTTTAATTCGAGTAGCTGATTTATGTCAAGATTGTGGCCAGTCTCGTTACAGTGGAAGCCTCATCTTTTATTTTTATTTTTAAATGACTCTTTTGTGTTCATAAAATCTTTTATTTAAATATCTTGAGGTTTCTCCATATTGTGACGTACAGCGGCCGTAAATAATTAAGTATAAATCAAGACTTTTCTAAACCTCTGTGTTCTACGCTAAGACGCAAAATGGCTGCCGATCATCCAAACTCTTCAAGTCGTTTACGGGGAATGATGGATATTTATATTTGTGACCCACGGTGGCCGTTAATAATTAAGTATAACTCAATACTTCAATGTTAAGATAAACAGTATTTAATTACAACCGCAAATAAATACTTAACAAGAAGAAAGAATTAAAAGTCAGTCAAAGATAATTAACCATTTTAGTGAATACCTTGTTAGTAACGAGGCTCGAATTCTGGTAAATCTTGAATCAAAACCCAAATCATCGACGCACAATAATTCACACTAATTCGACTGGATAGTTCCACTCAATTGCCACGCAATAATCACTTCAGTCAGTAGCCTCACATCGCTATTTATACACCTGGAGGAAAACATATTCATAAGTCCAGGGTGTCACGATCGAACCTTTGTATCGGTAGTTGCTCATTTTCTTCCTATATGACACTCCAGTATATTGTTTCTTGCAATTTTTACAGGTAAGAGAGAGTAAACTCCTCCTACAAGTTTTGGCTTTTTGGTTTGTTTTCTATTGATTAAGTTTTTTTTTATTGCTTTAGATGTAGTTGAGATAAATGTTATGTTGAGTTTAGATAAGTTTTTTTCGAATTTGAGTTTTGACAGATTTAGTCTGTAGAAAAGATATTTTTTGATTCCAAATTATTTTACATACTTCGATATATTCATGAAGCTCTATCAATATATCTCCGTGAAACTGACTTACCTGATCTCATAGATAAACTAAACAAAGTCGAACATACAGAGTGTCTGTTATGGTCCAGGTTAGGACCAAAGAAGAACAACACGAAGACAAGAGTAGAAATAACGAAGGTATATTACACGAAATAATAATACAAGATTTGGAAGGTGTTAGTATGACTGTCAGTCTGGTTTGGAGTGAACTACTATCGGCTCGACTTGATTCGGTATCTAGCCACCCCCACACGAGGGTTGCATGTGGCACAAGGCCGAGTTTAACGTGGGTTTCCCGAGCACGTAGGCTGGGCCAAAAAATGCCCGTAGTACCCGTATAAATGGGATAGGGTTGGTCAACCTCCTCGAACGAGACTCTACCCTTCGGCGGAGCCTCGTCCGGATTCCTCTCTGCTCAGAGGCAGAGAGATCGACCATCAAGCTGAGAAGCTCAGTTCGATTCGGTATCTAGCCATCCCCCCAATGGGTTGCATGTGCCGCAAGGCCGAGTTTAACGTGGGTTTCCCGAGCCCATAGGCTCGACAAAAAAAATACCCGTAGAACCCATATAAACGGGATCAGGTTGGTCAATCTCCCTGAACGAGACTCTGCCCTTCGGCGGAGCCTCGTCCGGGTTGCTCTCTGCTCAGAGGAAGAGAGTTCGACCGTCAAACCGAGAAGCTCGGCTCGATTCGTCCCTCTCTCTTGAGAGGCGTAGTATACATAGTGTTAGGAATAATTCATCCTGTAGTTATAGGTAAGGACCTATGACAGTGTCCCATAAAAAATACATGAAATTTGGTACAGTTTATTTAAGTTTTACAATTTTTGTTACAGTAAATATTTACTGTGGTAGAGTGATTTCAGAGTGGAGGCTTGTATTTGTACTAAGTCGGTCCTAAAATAGGTTCGACGTACAAAACATTAGGAACTTCATATAATAGGTAATGACGCAGAGAAATCTAGTTGTAGTCGCTGATACTTTAGTATCCGACTAACGGTCGTCCGGCATCGACTGACTGACTGACCCCCTCAGCGACTCCTCGTTACCTACTTATTATAGGTGGGAGAGGCTATTAACAATAGAATAGGCGTGTTCCACGATAACATTAACAAACGCAAAGGATAGAAATTTAGTAGCTTAAAAGAGAACAAAAACACAGCTAAAAAACGGCGTAGACGGTCTAGCAAAATTCTAGTCTCCATTTCGATAAGCTTGCTTTGTAATGTCAGCGATTACTTGTTGTCATTTTCGTAAATTCTCGTTGTAGTAGAAACATTGTGATCTATCAACAATCGTACGCCGTTCAATAATACTAGTGTCAGACGCCTTCACACTAATAGTACTTGCTCGATAATACTCGCTCAAATAGTAACCACTAAATAGTGATCAATATAGAGAAATAGTATAGTGAATAATATAGAGAATACGTATAGTAATAGAGGATAGACTAGAAATAGCGATCAGTTAGACTCTCTCAGCAAAACAACAGCGTCGTTTAGATGGATGTTATACACGTCTTTTAAGAAGAGTGCTTAATCTCTCATGGCGAAACCACCCAACTCTAGAAATGATATATGGTGACTTGCCAAGAGTATCAACTTTAGTTTGTAAGAGACGTCCAGTTCGCCGGGCATTGTGCCAGATGAACTTGTGTCATCATTTGTACTCTGGAGCACCCATCATCTGTCAATCGATCACGCAAGTTAACCTTTCTAGATAGGATAAAACGAGACACATTGATCCCTAAGGAAGATCTTTTAGGAGCTATGACAGATAGGGAATACTGGAGAGGTGTAGTGAGTTCAATCTCGGCTGAGGCTGCAGGATGATGATGATGAGATATCACGCTAATTCCCAAATATACATTTCCTTACCATCACGTAATCTACTTATTAGAAATGTAATCACATGTGTTACTGGTGATCTGTGTTCAAACTCCAGTGTCGACAGCGACATTTTATTCCTATATAATAGCTTGCATGTCCGTGATCAATCGCCACTGGAATTATAGTGAATGGAACAGTAAGTCTAATACGGTAAAATCCATTATATTAAGATCCGGAGTTTTTTAAGGCCAGTCATTGGGTTCAATGAAATCATGAGTATTGGTTTTGAGCTAGTCAACAGGGTCCTTGGTTGTATGGGACTTTGCTCCATCTTGTCTCCACGTTCATTAATCTCCATCCATTATTGTGTTTATATCGAGAAACATTTAGTTGCATTTTAAATCTATATACACAAGCTGTTTTTCTCTTTCTTCTTCTGTACGATGATGCACTTGTCTAGTAGCATGTCCTTCAATAATCCTCATCTCTGTTTTACCATGCCAGGAGACTACACCATAGCACATGAGTGAAAACTAGTTTTTTTAATAGTTTCACCAACAATGTTTGTTTTAACCTGTACAGTACGATAACTGCGACATTTTGGCGGTCTAAAGGTGAATGAAGACCGAAATTTGGTTCAAAGAAAACACACACAATTATTTCATCCTTCAAAACGATTTATTGTTGCAGTTTTTTGTGTATATCTGTCTACTAGTGAGCCAATCCAAATGACTTGAATCACTTTATAGTCCACCAATAGAAGGTTAACCAATCAGAAGACGTAGAACATTCAATCCGTCGTGTATAAAGGCGGCCATTTTGTTTACCCTACCCGAATGACCAGTGCCAACTTGTCAGGCGAAGAGATAACAGTAGGACGAACTACGCTCTGCTACTTTTACCAAAATATCCACTGCTAACCTGAACAACGCTTTCCTACTGTCTTCGAAATATTCACTGCTAACCTCTGGGTTCTATACTCGAAGACGACCGTCATGATGAACAATATTTATCAATGCCTAGCAAATTCTTTCTTGTGTTTTGCAGTGTTCTTCCGTCAGAAATTGGATTTAATTCTTCTGTAGCTCTTTAATTCGGATTGTTGAAGAATGCGAAAGACTTCGATTTTGATAACTGTAGTTCCTGGCAAATTTCACGCTGACTGGAATGTCTTTCTTGGTGTCTTGGTGGTGTGACACCAGTGTTTACTACAGCCGATTTGCTAGGCGAATGAATTATTTTGATTCTGCCAGATCCATATTTACGAACTTTAGCAGCAGGCAATCCTTCCCTTTTAAGTACCTCCGCAACATCGGTAAACTGATATTTAGTTATTGAACTCTGTCAAAATTTCTTGGCATCTTACAGTCGCTAAGTTGGACGTTCTTTCTTAAAGAGAACAGTCCGATCGTATTGAAAATTTGATAACCGCGACATTTTGGAACAACAAAATGTATATGAGTGTTAATTTTTAGTTCATTCTTATAATAAAATATATAGTTATTTTTTTCTATATTTATTTAACGTTTTTTCATCACATAGTAAATCTAAAATTTACTGTTTTTGTACAGTATAATTTACATATGAAATGGAAAAAAAGAATACTTTACCTTTCCTAGACATTATGTCGCACCACTTTGACAACAGCTTACAAATTACGTCCACCGAAAGTCAACTAATAAAAATGATCTCATAAATTTCTATTCTCACCATAACAGCAAAATAGAATCCGTAGTAATAATGAAATTCTAATTAAGTCGCTCAGAATTTGCAGCCTTTAATATTTGTATGAAAAGGGGAAATAGATTAAAAATACTTTCAAGACCATACAAAACCATATATCATATTTACAGCCTGCGAAACAATAGCCTTATAAAATATTCCAAAGTAGTAAATTGTCCCTTCCCGACGAATTAATATATATATATATATATATATATATATATATATATATATATATATATATAGGTAACTATACTCGTTTCGAAAAACTTCTAATTTTTGATTTGCCAATAATCAAATCAATCTCGAAGAAAAAAATGGTTTTAAAAAAAAGAAAGAGCTAGAAACATGAAAGTCTGTCGAAAAAAATCGCACAGATACAGGTTCGAAGACCAAAGAAAAAACCCCGACACGAGTAAACAACTAACTAACAAAAGAGCTCAATACAACCGTAGAGCAGACCTAGCTTTCCCTGACGATCCGATGGATAGGTTTGTCTGGCTCACTAGGTTTATCTATCTATCTATCTATCTATCTATCTATCTATCTAGATAGATATGAATAGATAGATATATATATATATATATAATTATATACATATATATATGTATGTATGTATGAATGCATATATATATATATATATATATATATATATATATATATATATATATATATTATTGAATACGCATAATATGCCACATGGATAGGACGACTCGGGGTTTCATGCGGTTACACAATCATCAGGTACTGAATATTCGCTGATCGTTAAATGTTGCAAATTTCGCGTTCTCGTGCAGTTGATTCAAAATTTTGTCTTAAAACTTTTTCCTTATATTGTTGTTGTTTATAATATTTAAATTAATTATTAATAATTTATATCGGTGAAAGTCATAAGATCGAAAGATGGGGAATTAAAAAAAATATTTTTTTAAATTGGATTTTAAGTAAACGCGCTAAGAATCAAAGGAATTACCCTCTTTTTTGCAAAAAATCCGTCGCTCGTGGTAATATAAATAACAGATGTTTACGTATGTTTTTTTACCATTCCATATATATATATATATATATATATATATATATATATATATATATATATATAGTCTTAAGGTGTGCTATATTTATGGGATAAAGTGCCCAATATCAGAGATAGAGCGCGTGTAAATATAAAAAGTGAACATAAAGTCAACACTTAGAGGCGACAGTCTGTTATAACAGCATATGTGGCCTGACGATTGCATATAGCATGAAACAGACTGTCGCCTCTAAGTGTTGACTTCTATGTTCACTTTTATTATATATATATATATATATATATATATATATATAGAGAGAGAGAGAGAGAGATAATATTAGTGGTAAATATACACATACATATACAAAATAGATATATATATATACATAGGTGCATACACATACATGTATATTTTTTTGAATAAAACATTCCAAGAGGATAGAATCCAGGTAGAACACAATGTTCAGGACAGAGTAAGGATATAATAAAAAGGCTTAAACACTAATTTTCCATGGTCATAATTTATTCCATTGGATTCGTAAATGCGATCCAATTCATCAAACTTACAAATTCAAAAAGAAAACAGAAAAAACAACTCCGGAAATAAAAAAAAAAGACAAAAAAAACAGCGAATTGCAAAAAAAGACAAAAAAACAGCGAATTGTATAGGAATTTCAAAATGTTTTTATTATTATCTCTTATAATAAAAATATAATAATAATATTGCTCTATTTTGTATTGAGCACTTTTTAAAAGTAATTGCTACGAAGAAAGGATATTTACTCCATCTGCTCTTTCTCTCATTTTATACACCCGCACGCATATATATATATATATATATATATATATATATATATATATATATATATATATATATATATGTTGTTTCTGTGTGTACGTACTCTCCATCGACGGATCTTTGGCGCAGAATATAAAAGCAAAAATCTCAGCGGAAGTAATTCCAGACTCGAAAGCCAGTGACCGGATGTATTCATTTTACTGGGCATGCGCTGATGAAATTTTGTATCGCTCAATTCAGGCAAGCAGACCGAAATCTGAATATACTTTGTCGGCCAAATTGCTTTCGCCATTTTCATGATGAAGATCCGCTTTAGCTAATTCCATTGTCCCTTCGTCTTCCGTTTCGCCCCCGTAGGTTGGAAAACCACACACAGACGCACACAGACGCACACCAGTCAGCGTGGCCAAATCGTATGGGCAAAGGAGAATTAATTTTCTCGCAAGGTTTCTATCCAAAACAAAATCAATGTATTTCCGGACTTATTGGTTTGTTGTCCTCTCCTTATCACTAATTGAAATCTTCGTACGAAGATTCTGTATAAAGATATTTTCATTAATGAAACACTATATAGATATATCATTTACCTGTCAACGCTTGTTATATAAACCCTTAGTTTAACGGACTCGAAATAGGGAGATGATCTTTAATGATTAATCATCATAATCCCCATCATCATCCTGCTTCTATCCTCGACGCCAGTTCTTGTTCTTCATCTTGTAACGGCATTCAACTGAGGTGGCTTGAGCCGGCTCCAATATTGGAGTTTCATGGGAATTTGGAATTCACAAGCGGTCCCCAACCCGCATGCATAGCAAAAGATACTTGATTATAGTGCTGAAGGTTACGTGCAGGACCATCCACTCTTTTTGAAGGGCCGATTACAGAGACTACGTGCCACAAGGTCCCCAAATGACCCCCGCAGGTTTTGAATTCAGAGTTGTCCTTCTCCTAGACCAGTTGCCATCCAAGGATATAGAACCCAGTATGTCCTGCTATTTACCCAGAGAAGATTCACACCTTTCCCAAGGGTATTAGCACGTAAGTTAATCTAATGAACTCGGCTCTCCGATTCCTCAATCCAACCCTCTATCCATTACTCCGCCGTACCCCCACACACACACACACACACACACACACACACACACACACACACACACACACACACACACACACATATATATATATATATATATATATATATATATATATATATATATTTGTTTGAATAAAAGACAGACCACGTAAAGATTCCATGTAATAAGTTATTTCACCATAACCCCTTTAACAGGGTTCTGGATCATCAGACTTTACTTCCAAAAGCTGAAATGAAAAATGAAAAGAAATTCACACGTTTTTTACGGACCTCATCAAGTATACGCAAAGTTAACGAAGTGAGGAAGTGAGGTGGGAGAGAGGATATGAGTGTGTCATATGTATCATTTTAGTTTCCTATTTTAACACCAGTGTGTCGGCTAGATGTTGCTCAAATTTAACGCGTCTCGTCTCTAGATATAGAGGGCTAAGGGGTGAATGATAAGAACGATATTAAAGGAAGAAGTTACAACAACCCCAATAAATTACACGACAGGTTTCATTCAAATTCTTAGACGCTGTCAGTTCGCGTTACTTTAACGTGCATATTTTGGAGGTTAAGGTTTGATAAATATCTAAATGTTAAAACAATCTACGAAGAAATTAATTTGAAATTCGGTGGAGATTTGGGTATATATATATATATATATATATATATATATATATATATATATATATATATATTCATACATTTTCATTAAATAATATAGACAAGTGTTGTCTATTTATTTGTTGTAGAGTGGTTTCATAGTGGAGGCTTATATTTGTACTAAGTCGGTCCTAAAATAGGTTCGACGTACAAAACGTTAGGATCTTGATATAATAGGTAATGACGCAGTAATCTAGTTGTGGTGGCTGATACTTTAGTATCCGACTAACGGTCGTCCGACATCGACTGACTGACCAACTCACTGAGCGGTATTCAGTCATCTATACGTGTAGGTGTTATTAACGTGGATAAACGCATGAAAACATGTACATATATATCCAAATTCACTTCAAATCCTTGATAATACTACCCCAAATTTTGAGCTCTGATATATGAACGAGTTTAATATCAATAATTCTGAATTAAATCTCTTTCATTTTACCAAAGTTAGCTCTTGATTGTTTTTTCATGTTTTCGTTAATTTCCGTGAATTGCTGTCGAATTAAATTTTGACCGTGTGACCAGTAGAATGTAGGTCAGCTAAACGGTCTCCTCATCCCTCCCCAACACAGGCTCTCCTACGTCTAGTCTCTAATAACATACACTCTTTCTTTCTGCAAATAAACAGTTCACTACAAACTGATACTAGCAAGAGTTTGAAAAATCCTGCGAATTTTAAAATTAAAATTCCTAGTTAAAAATGGTCATTTACTAAAGACATCTTAATTCCAATTGCAAAGTATATATATATATATATATATATATATATATATATATATATATATATATGTGTGTGTATTTCATCGAATGCGATGGAAAAGTTGCTTTGATTTAGCTTTTAAACAATTTCTCATGCCATCTAATAATTTGTTTTTCAGATGATAAATTATATAAAAACTGTCCATTTGTCCAATTTATCATCTGAAAAGAAAAAAGAAATTATTAGATCACATGAGAAATTGTACAAAAAACTAAATCAAATCACCTTGTCTGTTGTATTCAATCAAATGTGCATGAAAAAACGTTGCTGCCTGAATACACACACTTATATATATATATATATATATATATATATATATATATATATATGTGTGTGTGTGTGTGTGTGTGTGTGTGTGTGTGTGCGCGTGTGTAAAACTGTGATTGGCCAGAAATCTCCCTTTTATACAAAAATGACTGACAAGAAACTGAGGTTAAGTTTTTTTTTTTAATTAATTTTTCTTGTATTCTTATAATTTTTTTTTTTTTTGTGGATATAAATTATGTAGAAATGTTTCAAATGTTCTGTAAGTCCGAACAACTCTTTTAACCAATATCAAGGGTGATTTTATTTTTACATTTCACTGAATGTATTGAATGTTTTGTTTATGGAATATTCAGTTAAATGTAAGAATAAAATCATCCTTGATAAACAGTATAGCTGGAAGCGCTCGGACATAGAGAACGTTCACATTGGAGTTACAGGTTCGATTCCTGTCACCAAAGCACGTATTTTCTAGGAAATTCTTCAAATATTCAGACCGGTAAATTTAATTAATACTGTTTATTAAAAAAACAGAGCATTTACTTAAATAAATGGTATCTATTAAAATAACAGAAAAATGTATTAAAAAATTGTCGGACTTCTTCCATATTCTAACATATATATATATATATATATATATATATTTAAATAAATTCCCCTTGGCCCTGTGACCATTTACCGGAATAAGTTGTTTTTTTTATTTCCAAATAATAGTGTTTTTTTTTACGGCATTTCCCCTTGTTCCTTGGATAAGAAATTCGCTTCATTGTCACGTACTTTTTTCTCATCAGAATCTATGTTTCATATTTATAAGATACCCATTTGCCCATACATCGACTATTGCTTTCAAAATCTGGTCTGGTACTTCTGATATATATATATATATATATATATATATATATATATGATAAAATCTGTCCCTCATATATTTTACAAAATGGATTACTCCTTTGAAAAAGTGTCTGTAATTTCAGATTTATTACGGTACAATTACCGATAAACAAATGTAAGTATTCCATCTGCCACCCCTGACGATGTATTGAACTTTTCCTGATATATATATATATATATATATATATATATATATATATATATATATATATATATATATATATATATTTACATTGGTAGAATCCACCTAATTTGCATAGTGGAGTACCGACCATATAAATATGGTCGGTACCGGGAAGAGAGAGAGGAAACAAGAGATTCAACCAGAGACTCTGCCCGACTGCGACTCAGTCAACACATTCTCCAGGAACGGTCTTACCAGGAATATACAAAAGACTATATGTAAATATTGTGTACACTTTCTTGTTTCAATACATTTTGTTCTAAGTACATTTTGTGTTGCATTATTATTCCATGCATTAGTCAAGTTTCAACAATATATATATATATGACAAAAATAAAATACCAAAGGCCAAAAATATAAACAACAGGAATTTCCCAAGCATGTAACACCAAAAGAAGCTTATGCTGTAACCACATTAGACACTCCAATTGGTTCACTATCTCAGCCACTAAATCTGCTTTCAAAATTTACCACAACTCTAACTGTAGAAGTCATAACATAATTTACATCATAGAATGTATACTAAGCGAAAAAGAATATGTAGGAAAATATGAATGTCCCTTTCACAACACAATTAATAATTATCGATATCTGATCAAGTCGGCTCCCTACGAAAGATTATTTCCTGTAGTACAACATTTCCGCTTTGAAAAACATGATTTAAAATCCATGCCAAATTCGCTATAATTGAAAAAAATAGAAATAGACAGAAAAGATAACATTCCAAGTATTCTAGGGGAACATGAAGACAAATAGATTTTTCGCCAGAAAACACTTCATCCAGACTGGCTTAACCACAAATTTAACAACATAGATAGAATTAATATATAACCCCATGAATCAAGCCCTATTCACGATTCTCATCCGCTCAAGACAGACGTGATGGCAGGTGTTCAGTTCCCACACTTATAGACACACCCATACCAATATATAGACTTACACACATCATACACACTCGCAAGGAATTAAAAGGTCACACCCCCTTCCAAGCAACCAATAAAACTGTCAAAATGACAAAGAGGGCAATTCTGAATCTCCTCAGCTTCTATCTTAAAAACAACTTGTAAGAGGCCGTTTGACCAACACAAGGACCGATCAAAATTATCGATAAAAAACAAATGAAAAGTACAAATAAAATTAATTTTTTTCATAAACAGTTATTCACACCCGTAAAAATAGGTTTTAATACGAGAAATACATTGTAAAAAAATTATTACCGGCAATACATTAAAAAAAAGAAGATATTACTAACAAGATACTGTTGAAAAAAAAAAATTAACAGCTATACATTTTGTCGGTATTAACTATCCCATTGAGTTTGATATGCTATAAAACAAAGCAAAACAACCCAAACCAAATCGAAACACTCTCTCTATATCTCTCTCTCTCTCTCACACACACACACACACATATATAGAGATAGATAGATAGATAGATATCATCAGGACTTGTAAAAAATACAACCTTAATACCGTAATAAATCGAAAATTACAGCATTTATATATATATATATATATATATATATATATATATATATATATATATATATATATATATAATTGCTGTAATTTTCGATTTATATATATAAAAAATTAAATATAAATTTATATATATATAAAATTGTTGTAATTTTGTAATATATATATAAATATATATTATCGAAGCGTCAAGGAAAATAAACAATTAAAATATAAATAAAACCATATAATGATTATCAATGTGTATTTATATATTTTCTGTCCCTTCTGTAATTGGAAGGGAGGTAAGTTATTTACTTTTTAAAATCGCGTTCTTTTATTTTTTGTTTCTCAATTATATTTACTTTGTTTCTGTTTCAGTAACCCTTTGCATTTTAGCGACTTCATTGCCTTACTAGAGATAAAATGAAGAAAAAAATGAAGTTACCAGTAACATGTTCTATTTTTTTTTTAAATTTTCTTTAGTAATCAATTTATTAAAACTTTGTCCAGTTGTTTTAATAGCCTAACAATCTGATTTTCTTCGCCTGATAACATCTGGTCCCAAAATATTTTACAAACAAGATTGCTCTTTTGAAAAGTGGCTTTAATTTTCGATTTATTACGGTACAATTACCGATAAACAAAAGTAGAAAATTGCTCTATCTAAGTAATCAGGAACCATCTCTGTCTGGGCATTAGTGGCGAGAAACAAACATACACGCAATCTTACTGCAGACTGGACGTTTTCCCGCCACGTCAGATCTTAACCCCAGACGGAAATTAAGTGTTGGGCCGACCACTTCATAACAACAGACGACACGAACTCCAAATTCACCTTTCAAGACACCAGGGTGTCCCAGCAAGTCTGACAATAAAATTTCACATCAGGAGGAAAACGCAAATGAACGAAACATCAATGCTGAGCGTATGTAGTCGGTATATTAATAACTTCGAGATTTCTCTGGGACGAAAATAGATATTCGTTTGTTGGTGCCAAATTTGGCACATATTCCTTTGATTCTAATATCGATGGCAATTTGCGTTACAAAATAATTTGTGTGGGCACCAAATTAATAAATCCCAAAATTAATAACATTGTCTCTACTACTTATACGAAGATTACCCCTACGTATCTCACGGTTTTCGTGTTAGAATTTTCTTATAAATAATAATCCTCAAATTAAGGGTTGAATTATTTTCTTGCGAGTTCCACTACTGTAGTATGCTGGCTACTAGTATTCAACGATACCCGTCTACGAAGGTGGCTAGCCAATCCTTATTGCAGACGCTTGCTCAGGCATATTTGTGTTTGTTCAAAACCCAGAGCCAACCTGTGGTTTATACTGCAACTATGCTGAGCAGACCTTAGTTACAGTTTCTGGGAAACAGCGTGTTATTTAGCGTGATCAACAATTTGAACAAGGGTATCACGGTCACCTCGGCTATGATAACTCGTGACTTCGTGCTAATAAAGCTATCGACGGCCCCCAAGGGTACCGTCTACCGAATTTCACTCACAAGGCTTGGGTCAATAGTTTTCATGCACTTTCTAAATGTGCCGCACGTTGTGATCGACCCTTTCCACCCGATAACATCATGACCTCTCCCTGCCTGGAAAATCGACCATGTTGAAATTCGACCATGTTGAGATTCATGTTTAGAATGCGAACGTTCTAACCATTCAGCCACGGGCCCATATATTACTATAGTATACCCATAGAGATACAACTGAAAAATATGCAATTTTCGTCCTGGGTTTGATGATAAACTACATCCGCGTCCAGGGTAAGACGATAAACTACATCCGCGTCCTGGGTAAGATGATATCCGATAGTAAGGCCTTTGATCAAGTGGTTTTTAGGAGCGTGGAACCACCTCTTAATTGCTGGTGTCCCAGGTCCACACTGACCGAGGTTGTTAGCACCTGTCAGGGTCCCAGCTATGGACAAATAGTCAGCCCCCACCCCAAAAAGAGTCAAAACACTATGAAAGTATAAAAATAGGTTTTAATACCGGCAATACATTTTTGAAAAAAAGAATATTACCAGCAATAAAAATCTTCTCGGCATTAAATAACCCATCTGTAGAACATTCATGTTGTGAATATAAACACTCAGTTGTGGAACAAGCTGAGTGAATGAACACTCCACCTTGAGAAAGAGAGCTATTTATGGTGCCATGGAGCATCTCATTGTGTGGGATAGTCTATTGCTTGGGCTGTGATTGTCTGCGTAGAGTGGAGGTATTTCTGTATAAATACCAGCTTGAGTCCAGTCAGTTTTCAGGGTTTGTATTGAGTTACAACCTGCTTTATTTTTGTCTGCCAGCTGGACGCTAGCTGGGATCCTTATGCCGGTAAGTGCTGTTTATTCTATTGTTATTCTACATCTCTTTCCCCCCCCATCACGTGGCCTTTGGTGGAAGGATGAGTTCCTTTAAACCTGGCTGGTTGTGCGGAAGTAGTCATGACAATTCCCCGGGTGGGGGTTGTCCGTGTTATTGTAGACGGCTGAGCGTTGTTTGTTCTATTGTTATTCTACACCATCGAGGTTGGTATGCCGTAAAACGAAACAAATCAAACCAATCTGTTATTTCTTTGAATACTTTTGGGTTTTCCGTACGTAAAATAACAATATTCTGTCCGCAATATGCGTCAAGAATCTTTCTTACAACATTGGCGTTTTCCAACAACCATTTCTCTGACACGGGCTTACGGCCAAACAGCGTAGTAACATCGGTACCTGAATTTAAGCGACGTCAGAACGTTCATGAAATTGTTAATCAGAGAACCGAGTTCTAGTTCCAGTTGTGTCCGTTATACTCAGTTCTGCACAAAATATCCTTGGGAAAGGCATGAATCCATCTCTTCCCTCTCCAGCTATAGGTTAATTAGTACGTCTTGTATAACTAAATCATTATTATCTAAAAAAATTCCATACAATCTCAGATCAATGGTTAAAAATTTGAGTGAAGCCTGTTGGTCCTGGCGAAGACTACACATTTTCGAACTTCATGCAATGGCGCTACAGAGTCACAAAGAACTCTACCAAATAACAGAAGCCACATCACTTGAGGACTACCAAAAGCAGCAACAACTAAAATGGATAGCATATGACTCTCGAAGAGAAAATTAATCACATAGTCAAGAAATATCTTAAGTGTCAGATTCCTAAGATAAATGGTTAAAAATGCTTTGAGCAAGTGAAGCCTGTTGGTCTTAACAAAGACCATCGTTCATTGAACTGGCGCTACACAATCGCAAACAAAGAACTGTTCCGAATAAGAGAAAACACATCACTTAAGGACTTTCAAAAACAGAACCAACAAAGAACAGAAAATAATGACATTGTCAAAATGTTATGAGTCCCCTTTTGAGCATTTACAAGCATAGATGGAAAGACGCTAATCATTTATGCATTTCATATCATATCCCAAACGAATATGTCTATAGAAGACATCGGTTCTGTTTTCTATCCGGAGAACAGCGTACCGATGACAAGTCGGGTTATGCTGACGACAAGGGTATACATAGTTAGGATAAGAATGTTCTTGAATAAAAAAAATGAACACTCTCTACCAAGTTTTACAAAAAATAGGGTCCAAATGAAACCTCTCTGATAAAAAATATGATCTGTATTAAGGGCTGATGAGGATTGGCATTAAGTTGTGCCGATCTGAAATAGTCTATACCCACAGGGGGTTAATTTGGATTTTTGGTGTAAATATATATATATATATATATATATATATATATATATATGTGTGTGTGTGTGTGTGTGTGTGTGTGTGTGTGTGTGTGTGTGTGTGTGTGAAAAATATATAGAAAATAGGAAAGAACTTGTTAGGTAAATAATCCAAAGTTCTTTAGCATTTTTGTTATTATTTTTAAAAAAAAAAGTGCTCGATACAAAAGTAGAGCATAAATATAATTATTTATTTAAAAATATCATTCCAACACGCTACATAAGAGTTCTCATGTTTCAAAACAAGAGCCGAAAACTTCAATATATTTATTCGAATTAAATTGAATTAAAGTACTAAGCTCTGTCCCATCTTCAAGCGAATTTTTTCTTGAAGATGGAACAGAGCTTAGTACTTTAATTCAATTTAATTCAAATAATCATATTGAAGTTTTCGGCTGTTGTTTTGAAACATGAGAACTTTGTGTAATGTTGGAATCATATTTTAAATAAATAATTTTTAAATAAATAATATATATATATATATATACTACTGCTACCAGCAAGCAGAAATAATTCTTCTCCTGATGATGGCCATTTTGGCTGAAACTAGTCGAGCAATCTAAATGAAATAATAATAATAAAAACGAAAGAATATTAATCTACAACCCAGTGTGTCTGGAAATTTTAATTTTATAATATTTTTACTGTTCAATATATATATATATATATATATATATATATGTGATTGGAAAAGGAAGAAGTAGGAAACAGAACTTAATCTAACATGTTTAACTTTATTAAAGCTTCGCTTGAGATCAAGAGAGTAGAAGCTTTTTGTAGATAGAAATATAATGTTATTTCTGTCTCTTTGATATAGTTTCCATGTTCAGCTAAAATATCGATCGAGTTAGATGGGACCAGTGAACGAACTTTTCTAGCAGCAGTTTTAGCATTTGACGCTATATAATCTTTCAACTTACGAAAAATTGGACGGAAATATTCTTCTTGTACCACGTTGAGTTTAGATTCAGAAATATAAATAGTTTGGCCAACGAGTTGATATCATTCTTGTGGTGTTAAATCGTTTTAAATTATTGCAGGTGATATTTTGAATGCCTTAACTCGCCAGCTGGTTGTTATTTTTCTCTACGTCCTCCATCTTTATTCCATCGCCGAAACCTAAGGAGACATGTCAATATTTATCTCACGTGTTTCTGCTTTCTTGTAAAAATCATTGCTTGCTTTGCGTTCCTGTTTTCCGCTTCTTTTGAACTATAAACAGTTCCATGCATTAAAACAAAAATAAACTAAGTGAAATAGAGGCGAGAAAGCAACTGTTTTAATTAAATTCCAGCACCGACCCTGGGGACCGGTGAAATTTATCAATTTCATCCACAGGATATCACTTATTTTTATCTGAGATCGAGATATTAAAAACAGATTACACACACACACACACACACACACACACACACACACACACACATATATATATATATATATATATATATATTAAAGAAAAACAGACCACTTTAAGGCTCTATTATAATAATTTATTTCACCAGAGCCCTTTAAAGGGACGCTGGATCATCAGATAACACTTCCAAAAAATGAAACAAAAGATGAAATGAAAATTCACACTTTTGACGGGTAGTATTAAGTTTATGTAATTTCACAGAGAGGGTAGCGAGGAGTGGTGTGAGGGACATGGCCGAGTTTAGAGAGGGTTCATTTTAATATTTCTTTCAATCATACTTAGTATTGGGGGAGGAGGGACCAGACCCTGGCCTATTTATACGGTTAACTTAACTGAAGTAATATATTGAAATGGGAGGGGAGGAGACCGAAAAAGAAAAAGAAAAAAGAATGAAGGGGGAATTAAAGAGACAGAAGCTGTAATTAGGTTTTACGTAGGAAGATGAAGGGTAGTATAGTTTTAGCAATTTATGTAAAAAAAAATTAAATTATTATGAAACATTAAAATCTATATTTAATATTTCATAGTAATTTAAATGTTAAAAAGCGGAATAAATTAATTTGATGCTTGCTAGCAATTTAAATATTTAACTCTTTTACAAATTATTTAGGGATTTAATATAACTTAAGTACTGTATTTATTAACACATTCATAGAGAATTCATTAAAATAATTTTTCGAAATATAACAGTTTACTGATAGTAATCTTTTAATATTGTGACTGTTAAGGTAACATCTTTATCAGTTTCAATCTAATTCATGAATGTAATTTGTAAATATATATATATATATATATATATATATATATATATATATATATATACATATATCATTCACCGACATTACTGTTTCGTAGCTCCTCAGTGCGACTAGACATCAGAATACGTCAAGCGATGACCAAAACCCAACCGATTTTGTGTCAGTCAGAGTTTCTACCACTGAGCTATTATCATTCTGCACTTAATTGTAGTGTATTGTTTTTTTACCAATGTAAATGTTATGGGGTCCACTTCTTTTTCATACAAGTGGACTAGATCAGGTGAATACCCGGAAGTCGGAAGAGGTAGACTAATAGAAGATATAAGAGTGGGAGGTAACCGCTTTGTAGGAGTCACAGTTGCGAGCACGTAGACTCAGAAGGAAGTCATAATTCGATACTGAATTTCTCAGACTGTATATATATTATTATTGCTAGTAACCGCATTTCTGGATCTACTAACCGTATTACCAATTATATTATTACGTCAATACATTTATTTGCTATATTTCATTCCTGCGTTTGTCATTCATTTGAGTCCGGATTTCATCTCGGAATCCACAACAGTAAACAAACACCAATCAGTCAGTATATTCAAACATATATATATATATATATATATATATATATATATATATATATATATATATATTGATCATGAGCCCTTCTAAACTTCGTATACAGTGTAACCCGGATATAAGAGAGTTGTCAGGACCGGAGAAGAAGTCTCTTATATCCGGGTTTCTCATACATCCCGGTTTCTCTTATATCGGGTTTGGTCTATTTTGTTTAGATAAGTATGGGAACACTTTGAGACCAGAGAAAATCTCTCTTATATCCGGGTTTCTCTTATATCCGGGTCTCTTATATCCGGGTTACACTGTAGTTGCTTTAATTTCGGACGAAAATAAAGACAAATATTGTACAACATTTGGATATATTTTTTATGCTGTTCCTTGATATAAGCTTTCGGTTCACTTGAGCCATCTTCAGAGTGGTTATACGGATGAATTTAGACATATGGTTCTGTTGTTAATATTTTGGTCTCTCACGTGTTACGACTTCGTAGAACCGCATCACAAATTTACGACCTGCGTCTGCTATTCCGCGTCCGTTATCGTCGCATAGTAATCTTCTATGTCAACATAACAGAATATCATCTTTGCTGGTGAATACCTTTATTTAAATGACCGTATTCCCACTCTGAAGATGGCTCATGAAATTATCCTGAAATATAAGACATCTTTTCATACATGTAATTTTTATTTTTACTTATTTTTTTCTTCACGTGTATTGAGCACTTTTTAATACTACTGTTCCCAGGTCTGATTTAACTCTGACCATTAATCTGTATGTATAGATAGATAGATAGATAGATAGATAGATAGATAGATAGATATGAACAAACTGTATAGACTGATAGAGATAGATATGAATAGACGGAAATAGATAGATATGAACTGGCTGGGATAAACAGATTGTTACGAACAGTTCGAAATATCTATATATCTACAGCTATATATATATATATATATATATATATATATATATATATATATATATATATATATGTGTGTGTGTGTGTGTTTTGTGTGTGTGTGTGAAAAGTGTATATAAATATAAATAAATATATATATAAATAATTATTTATATATTATATGCGCAGTATTATTAGAAAGCGCTCAATATCAGAGATAGAGCTAACATATTTGGTTGGATAGATGTGAGTTTGTGACCTGGATTTCACGCTTTAGCGATCGTCAGACAAACTGATTCTGATGATCGCTAAAGCGTGAAACCCAGAGTCACAAACTCACATCTATCCAACCAAATATATATATATATATATACATATATGCATAGATAGATAATCTATCCATAGGTATTTATAACTTGTATCTATTTATCTATCTCAATCTAATAGATATAAATTGACTGAGATAGATAGATAGATAGATAGATAGAGAGAGATAGATAGATAGATAGATAGATGAAAGAAACAAACGTAGATAGGCAGATAGATAGATATGAAGAGGCTGATAGCTAGCTAGCTAGCTAGCTGGATAGATAGATAGATAGATAGATGCAAACAGACATAGATAGATAGATAGATAGATAGATAGATAGATAGATAGATACGAACTGAGTTCAGTTATAACTTTTGCATCATTAATTGTGCCGGGCCGCTTTCCTAATGACAGTAGGTGCCCAAATTGATTCCAGACCTCAGAGGATTCACTTATCGATCTACCTCATACTCCATATTTGTCCATGTCTTACATACAGCGCTCCGTTTTCTTCATCTTAACAGTCTGCTGGTGGACTTCAGAAGGAATCCCTTTGGTGTTTGGAGTGAATTTATTCTTCGAATTTTCATCACGCTAAAGGCTTTACTTGTGGCTGTTGGTGCTCAAAAGCGTAATATATATATATATATATATATATATATATATATATATATATATATATATATATATTATTTGGTATCTCCGCTTCCTTCACTTTTCTTCTGGCGTCTAGATCGGCCGGCCATATGATGGTTCGTTTTAATTAGAGAGAGCATTTACATGAATATTTGTATCTACAAAAAAGAATGTATAAACAGGTTATGGTGAAACACACCTATTCTATAGTTAATAGACTCTCCCACCTAATATAAGTAGGAATAGTAAGAGAAACGAAGGTCAGTCGATGTCGGACGACCGGCTGATCGGTTGAACTCTCCCTCCTTCGGGTTCAAATGGTATATTTTTGTCCGAGCCCACGGGCTCGGAGATCCTACGTTAAACCGGCTCTGTGCCACATGATACCCTCGTGGGGGGGGACTAAATACAAGTCGATGTCGGACGACAGTTAGTCGAATACGAAAGTAGTCAGCGACCACAAGATTACTCTGCGTAATACCTATTATATCAAGTTCCTATCGTTTTATACGTCGAACTATTTTAGGACCGATCTAGTACAAATACAAGCCTCCACTGCGAAATAACTCCACAACAAAACATAAAAATGTCTCAATATCTATCTATCTATCTAGCTAGCTAGCTATATCTATACACACACACACACACACACACACACACACACATATATATATATATATATATATATATATATATATATATATATTCATACAATAAAAGGTTTGCCCCTTACCTGATTGAGATTACCTTTAGTACCCGACACAAAAGTTTTATCGATGGATTCAGCGGGAATAACTCCGTCTACTCGTCAGCAATTGACTGCTTATAGTTCTCGATTTTTCTTTATTTATATGCGTTTTGATTGGTGCACGTGCATGTGTTTGTGTGCGTGTGTGCGTTCGTGAGCGTGCACCCATTCGCCTGTCTGCGCGTATGTCGGTAAGTACAGAATGTCGTGTGTCTTTGTCATTTTCGACGTTTCTTTTCCAATTTAGAGACACTCCTTAACCTTACCTCTATTTTTCCTTTTTTTTCTTTCAATTGTAGCCATTTTGACTTCCACTTCGTATTGTCATTGTTTAGTTGAGTTAGGAATATTACATATATATATGCATATATATATATATATATATATATATATATATATATATATATATATATTTTTCATTAAACAATATAGACAAGTGTTGTCTAATTATTTTATGTAAATTCTTTTCATAACGTCTGATAAGCTTAATAACATTATCATTAAACGAAGAAAGAAAATCACAATATTGATACATATTTTTTTAATCCAATCTAAGCTTTCGGCTTACAGAAGTATTAAGTATGGGAAGCCATTGGTATAAATGGCTTCTGTTACCAATTATAGACATTTTTGATATTTGCGGAGATTTCAAAGTTTATCTTGTTCAGGTTAGGTTTCAAGTGTTTTATGTATATAGCTTCAAGAATTTTTAGTTTTTGTTTATTGTTTTCATGTTTAAGTATAATTGTGTTTTTGACAAGGATTTTACGGAATCGTGTGTTTCGGCCAGGCATGTCGTTTTAAATGCCTAAAATGTTCATTCAAATATATATATATATATATATATATATATATATATATATATATATATATATATGTACAGTTACGATTATATATATACAGGGTGCGACTAGGTAGTGACTTCGATCATAACTGGGTGCCCCGTACTTTCTTGCCTTGCGCCACATATAAGTTATGCTCATTGGGACACCTCGGCGTGGTGAAATTGTTAGCAAGCTTGTCTTGTGTTTTTTTTTTTCGATCTTCCCTGGGTATCCCGTAATTTCGGCGTTGTGACACATGTGAGGTACTCTTAGAAAATCAATATATGACGCCCAAATGAAAATAACGCTGGCATCTCATTTTAACAGATAAACAGGTTGCGATGAATAAATTGTCGTCTAAATGACACCAAAATGAAAATCACCCTGACATCTCGTTTTAACAGATATACAGGGAGCGATGGATAAATTGTCGTCAAAAATGATGCCAAAATGAAAATAACGCTAGCATCTCATTTTAACAGATATACAGGGTGCGATGGATAAAGTGTGGTCTAAATGAAAAAAATGAAAATAACACTGGCATCTCATTTTAACAGATATACACGGTGCGATAGATAAATTGTCGTCTACATGACGCCAAAATGAAAATAACACTGGCATCTCATTTTGACAGATACACAGGGTGCGATGGATAAATTCTCATCTAAAGGATGCCAAAATGAAAATAACACTAGCGTCTCATTTTAAGAGAAATAAAGGCTGCAAGGGATGAATTGTCATTTAAATGGCGCCACAATGAAAATAACCCTGACCTCTTTTTAACAGATATACAGGATGCGATGGGTAAATTGTCGTCAAAAATGATGCCAAAATGAAAATAACACTGGCGTCTCATTTTAACAGAAATAAAGGATGCGATGGATAAATTGTCATCTAAATGACACCAAAATGAAAATAGCCCTGATATCTCGTTTTAACCGATATATTCACTAAAATTACCCCAAAATATCTTGAAATACCAATAGAATTATTCAATAAAATCGTCATTACCTTCAAGCACGGCCTGCAGACGTCTTCGGAATCTCCTGCATCTTTTCTGGACGGTCTCCTTGTTTAAGTTGGTGAATGCTGCCATAATCCTTGCCTTCAGTTCATCTTTGGTGTTACAAGGAGTTTTGTTGGATCTCTCGCTCATGTACGTCACACACATAACAATCAATGGCGTTGCAAGTCTGGGGAGTGAGATGTACAGCGGTTTGGGCTGATGTGGTCAAAGAAATTGTCTGAGAGACATGACTCAGTTGTCCTACTTATGTGGGATGATGCGGAGACGCGTTGTCAAGCATATGATCTTCCCACAGCTTCCCACATAACTCAGGACAGCACTACATCCCCAAGGCACTTGATGTAGGCCTCCGTGTCGATTCATCGGTCCTGTGCGACGAAGAATGGAGGCATAACGGCGCCGTCACTAGTGATCACTCCAAACATCTTCGTAATCACCATTAGATTCATCCAGCTCTTTCCGAATCCTATGAATTTTCTTCAGAGTGACACTCAATCACTTTGAAATGTTTTTATTGGAGCATCTGTTGCGAGTGCCAAGCAAAACAGCATGCTATTTCCAAACATCTGGCGTACTGAATTGCATCATAATGCTCGTTTCCTTACAGATGGTACCCTAATGACCCTACTATAGTACGCAGTCTACAAAATCAAAAACAAACAACGCGCATGCGCGAAATTAAATAATTTACCCATTGCACGATATATATACATATATATATATATATATATATATATATATATATATATATATATATATATATATATACTTTAAAAATCAGGAGGTCAGTTGAATCCGCTACCTTGGTTTCAACATTGCGGCATCCTCAGGCGATTTTTATCAAATGACTACCTAACGCTTAATTTGTTTTTTTTTTGTTTTTTTTTTTTTAATAAGAATGCTATATTATTATTCTAGAAAAATAAATAAACAAACGCACGACGTTGGGGATAATAGAAAGAAAGGAGGGGGATGTGAAGAATGGCGGGGCAATGACGACAATATTTACAATCACTGCTAACAGAAAAACCGTTTAACCCCAATCAAGGCGGCAATGCCACTAGTACCCAGGGAGTTACAGAAAGTGAAAGTGAAAGAGAAGACTGATAAAAGGAGGATTGAGTAAAACACAAAAGATGGATGGGATTCAAGAAGACAGATGACGGCGATTAATGTTTCATCTAAATTTTGTTAATCATTTCACCCCAAATAAGGCGAGAATGCCACTAGTACCAAGGGAGTTACGGGGAGTGAAAGTGAAAGAGAAGACTGAGAAAAGGAGGATTGAGGAAAGGAGAAAAAATGAATGAGATTCAAGAAGACAGATGATGGCGATTGATGTTGCATTTAAATTTTGTTAATCATTTCACCCCAAGTAAGGCGAGAATACCACTAGTACGCAGAGGGTTACGGTGAGTGAAAGTGAAGACTGAGAATAAGGAGGATTGACAAAAGATGAACGGGATTCAAGAAGATAGAAGATGGAGAATAACATTGCATTTAACTTCTTGAAGGTTGTAGTTATCAGGGAAACAATTGCGTTTATATCACGTTATAAAAATTAACACTATTATATTTAGAAAGAAAGATCGTGTTGCCAACAAGGAGAGCTCATTAGGACAATGGCCACGAAAATAACGCGTTTTTCTAAGCTTAGCTTAGATTTGGTACAAAGCAGAAATTATGGTGCACCGAGTGAGGATAGAACTCACTATTCAGTCTTATAATCTTTACTCGGGAGGAAGATTATGTTATAAGCTTTTCAGACCATATTCAGGATTCTTTTGAAAACTTCCGAAAATTATACACGACTTTCGACAATCTTCACCGGCTGGATCTGCCGTGACGGTTATTGATAAAATCGTATGTAAGACTTCCTCTACATTTCATTCAAAAGATTTTTGTAACTGTAATGAAGTTATGTATAACGTGCAGACTATTTACATGAAACAAAGAAAATGTCTGCAAATAGACATCTACTTAAGGCTAAGATGAACTCGCATGATATTGAGCTCTTTTCCAACACTGTCGAACAGGTGTGAAATCATAGACTCTGGATTTACGCTGTTTAAGTCTTGATAAATACTGGCTCAAAATTCAATATCACGATATTAGGCTTATGATTCTAACTGTAGGCGGCTGAACGATAAATCGGATATGGTCTGATTGTTTTGTAGCTCCATCGTTAAAAGAGCGGATATTAGAAATAGAGGCTTAAAACTATCAAATATTGTATTACGTTCGTCTTTTCTACTATCTTTACAATATTTGCCTTTATTTTATCTTTACAATATTTACATTGCTCTCGTTTTTGTTGTTGTTATCAATTCATTCCGAACGCTGTGCCTTCCGTCCTCTCATCAGGTATATACCGATCTAGGCAACCTATAGGGAATTCCGAACTAGACGCCTTTTTTTAATCTACGGGGTGTAGACTGTTCGCGTTTTTTTGTTTAAGGTTAACCCTTCCCATTCTTATTTTTAGTACTGTTCAGTTATTGTTTGCTTTGTTTCCAACTTGCTGCAATGAGGTAAATTGGTTTAGATCGGGAAGGGACATTTCATCACCACCGACTCAATGCCGCCGACTCAACACCGATCTCAGTGACAACTCAAATCCAGTACAACTCATCACCAAGCTACTCAACGCGAGGACAACTCAACACTGACGTCAAATTTATAGCATCAGACCGGTGTTGGCTGTCATAGTGTGCTGTTATAGAACGGCTTTGAGTCATAGAGATTTTGAAAGCTTATCTATTTGATCGGACAAATAACCATACCGAAGCAGTCAATAGAAGACTGCATACAGAGCCTAGGGATAGAGCACCCCACAATATGGAGGCTCATACAGCAATCGCTATCACTTGACTTAAAATATTTTCCCCCTTCCTTGCCTTTAAAGGAGTGCCCCTTGCCGTGTTGATGTTGCTACATGCCTTACGCCTTGCCTATGTCACACTGCGAATTTTTTTCCAAGCTCTATACTAAACATTAAATCTGTTACGAAAAAAGAACTAAACAAAATGAACACAAAACGATCAGCTTTAAAAAAGGACTCGTAACTGGAAAAACCGAATGAAAAAAGAATGTTAACAACAAATACTTTTTCACACCCGACCCAGTTCTGAGGAATCAGAATCAATGTTGAGTATAAGCAAGCGAATGAACCAAATGGAGTAAAGTGCCATGCAGATTTAAATTTTTCCCACTTGTGACGAATGCAGCTATCGTTTTTTTTTTTTTTGGATGCTAGCATGCTAGGTAATATTCGTGTCATTCAGCTGTTGGCTCTCACGCTGGCCAATAGAATCTTCCTGCCTATTCGTGGCAGCCAGCTATAGGCTCTCACTCTGGCCAGTAGAAAATGGCCGCAAACTACATGAAAACTGGCGTAGAAGCATGAAAAAATCGATTATTTTCACTATCGATGGGAGTTGGGAAATGCAAAGTCGGTCTTGGCCTTCCCGCTAACTTGGAGCATGTACATGTAAATTTTGGTGCAAATCCGTCGAAAATTGCGGCCGTGCATTCGTTACAAACACACACACACACACACACACACACACACACACACACACATCCTGCCTTTTATAGATAGAGATTCATTAAACAACTATGTTAGCAAATTCATTAATGTACTAGGTATTGTCCCGTCTTGAAGAGCTACTGCAATTTTGAAAAAAAAAAAAAATCAGCTAAAAATAATTTCAGGATTAGTCAAAAGATTTTTAGGATTTTTACTGATGATTTTCGGTAACTCGTACCTCCTTGTTATCAATACTTTGATACAAATTGTTACTGACTTGTTTATTTATATTTATATGGCATATATAAAACTTGTTTATTATTTATTTTACAGCTTTATGTGACGAGAAAATGAAGTTGCAATTAGAGACATTTCACGCTACCTGTGGAAAAATGACAAAGTTCCAGAACAGCGGAAAGAAAAACCAATAATGTGGAATGGCCAAGATCTGTCAAATGGCGCAAAATTGGTTCCGACGCTTCAAGGAAGGTGACAGCAGTCGCAAAGACAAACCAAGGTCGTACCTGTTGTGGAATATCTGTCATTGTTTGCAATGGTTGAACAACAACCAAGCACAAGTAATCGAACATTGTCGACAGAACTTGATTCTTTATCAATCGACATCTTCATAAACTCGGTCTTTTGAACAGATACTGTCGTGTAGTCCCTCATAAACTGACGAATTACCAGACTCAAGTAATATTTGCGAAAAAAAAAACATTGGCAAATCCTCAAGATGCCCGTTTTTGGTGTTGATTTTTAATAGGGGATAAAAATGGATTCATTTTCAGAATCCTAATAAGAGAAATCTGTGGCTTCAGAATCTACAGAGTGTCCCCCAAAATTTGACATAATTTTAAAAGCAATTATCTTGAAAACTACTAAGTCTAGCTCAATATAATTGAACAGTTTAGATGTTGAACATTCTAAGTTTATTATGGTACCGATTTCATGAGTGTACAATATGTGCACCGCCTGTTACACGGCCCACGTTAAGTCGGTAGCTAAGATCTTGCTAAACACGTTGTAGCATGCCTCCGGTAACATTATCCAGTGCGGAAGCGATTCCCTGCTTGAGTTCATCAATGCTAGCAGGAAGAGGGGGGAATACACTAGTCCCTTCATATAACCCCATAAAAAGAAATCACAGAGCTGTGGCCATTTCATCAGAAAACCGTCTTCATCTCCACCACGACGAATCCATCTCTCTGGTAGATTCTCATTGAGATAACAAAAATAAAACATTAAATATAAAATCTTGATCTGTTTCTATACATTTTGTGAGGTTATTTCAACAAGAATTGTCGAAATTACTGGCCTGCGAAATGATGTAAAATTCTTTGGGACACCCTCTGTTGTGAAACAAGGAAGATTTGAACAGAAGGTCATGTTGTATGTTTGGTGGAATTTCGAGAGGTTTTTGCGCTTTGAGGTTGTCCCAGATGCTCATGTGTAGACGCGATTTGATGCACAAACAACTGCATAGAGTATAGAATGATTTGAAAGCTTGTTATCAATCATTGGCCAGTCGAAAAGGAGAACTATTATTCCAAGACAACACAGTGCTAATATGCCCAAGGACAAACATGAAGAACTTGACGGGCAAGAAGTGAGTTCTCAACTCGAAGAAACTTCAGAATTTGAGACATCAGATTATTACGTGTTACGAATCATGGCTCATTTTATGAACGGATGGACGTTCCATAATATGGATTAGATTGAAAACAGGTGAAGGGTGTTTTTGCCTCTAAACCAGCTAAATGGTACAAGCGTGAATTTGAGCTTTTGGCATAATGATTGCAACAAACTTTGCTGTTTGTTGCAATCATTAATGGAACATGGTTTTATGAATAAACCCTTTGAATTATTAAAAGCTCAACGTAATATAATCATTGTTCTATGAATTATTAAAACAGAAATATTTATTTATTCGTTGCTTACGACTTTTTGGGTTTAAGATTCCCGGCTTTCTAACCACATGTTGTCTCAAAATTGTATAAGCATTTTGAAGGCTTTTCAAGAAATACTTCAAGCAACTGGATGCAATTATATCTAATATCAATAATGCATATGAAGACAGTGTTTCTTATAAATACCTACACATAAGATTTTGTCATCGCTTTTTTTTTCAAATTGATGTCCGTTTTAATTAATACATTGCTAACAACACGACGCAATGGAATCCCAAGCAGCAACCAACATTTCGATAGGTTTCTTAAACCTCTGTGAAAACTTTCCATCACCCTTCCTTGCTTTAGAGGGCGTGGTTAATATAGGTATTCTTCCGTAACTGTTATTGTGCACATCGTGTAAACGTACCATCAGCTTCAAACTTATATCTGATTCGTGAGGTTTTAAGCAGCATGGGTAGGTGAGGGTGAATCTCTCTTCGATATCGCGCTTGAACCTTAATTACATTTTCGAACTTCCAGTTGCACTTCACGATGGATTTTGCTCATTTTTTAAGCGTTTCACCACAAGCAAGGCGGGAAGCCACTAGCACGCAAGGGGTTACAGAGAGTTGGAGCGAGAGCAAATAGGAGTGATAGATGAAGAGAAGGCTAGGGGATAGATCAAAGCATCTGGAGACGTCGATTGACATTACATTTGAATAGTTGAAAATTATAGCTATCAGGGAAACAGGAAAAGGCGAGGGAGTTCAATCGGGGAGAGGTGCGAGACATGAAGCTATTGGAGTAGAAGAGACGGCTACATTTAACAGTTTCGACAGTCAGAGGCTGTGAGCGATATGCCAGCTTAGTAGAACGCTTAAATTCATGAAGTCTTGGAACCAGCGAAAGCAGCTCATGGGAGGAGTTACCGTGAAAGTATTTGTAAAAAAAAAAAAAAAAAAAGACAGAGGGAGGCGACAGCACGTCTGTGAGAGAGCAACTGCATATCAGGGCCAATTACATTAAACCAAAATAAATAATAATTGCTAAAACGTAAAATCTATTAGTGAAGACTCGAAACCTCATCAGCCTAATCCCCAACCTGAAAACTGATAAAATGACGACATCTAAAGACGTCGATTGACATTACATTTGAATAGTTGGAGATTATAGCTATCAGGGAAACAGAAAAAGGGGAGGGAGTTCCACAGGCGAGAAGTGGAGTAGAAAAGCCGGTTACATTTAACAGTTTCGACACTGAAAAGGTGAGAGCGAGATGCCAGTCTAGCTGAACGCTTAAATTCATGGAGTCCATCGAATAACGCTCATCGGAGCAATTACCGTGAAAGTATTTGTAAAAAAGACAGAGGGCGGCGTCAGCACGTCTGTGAGAGAGCGACTGCGGACGAGATGCCAGATCAGGGCCAATTACATTGCATATCCGTCTCTGGATTTTATCAAGAACCTTGAGACAAACAGAAGGGGCTCCAGACCATATATGGCAGCAATACTCCATGCAAGGGCGAATGATTGATTTGCAGATTTGAAGGATCGATTACGACGAGAAAAAATTCCTGGCGCGGCACAGGATGCCATCTTTCCTTGTGGTGGACGAAGCTATTGATTCAATGTATTTGTTCCATCTCAGGTCAGCAGACAATGTGAGACCGAGCAGACGCAAAGAGGTGCTCTCGTAGAGTTGAGCGTCAGATATTCAATGGGAGACCAGCGATGGTTCTCTGTGTAGAGAGTCGTTATGTGGTTGAAGCATTAAAGATAACCAGCCAAATTCCTGCCCCAGTCCACAACCAATTGAAAGTCCTTTTCGAGACAAAAGGCCAGTTTTGTCAGCGACAAAAGCTTTGTTTTTGAGGCAGGAGTAAATAGTATTGCCGTCCACATGAAGTTAAACCTGGATAACATCAGTGATACTAACGTGTTTCACGATAACTTTCAGCCTGTAGAAGACATGGCGCCACTCGCTGTTGAGGATTAGGTTAAAAGGAGGTTTATATGGACAGGAAGTGAAAATAACGGTTAACACTTGGCTTGAACAAGTTAAGACTGTAATGATCGGGAAAACATGAGTTAAAAACTGAGACATCAAGAAAAGGTATGGCACGTGGATATGAACAGGGCAAGATATATATATATATATATATATATATATATATATATATATATATATATATATATATATATATATATATATATATAGGTAGATAGATAGATAGATAGATAGATAGATCTCAATCTCTTCACATCTATCTATCTATCTATCTATCTATCTATCTATCTATCTATCTATCTAAGTCTCTTCACATCTATCTATCTCAGCTTATTCATATCTATCTATCTATCTATCTATCTATCTCAGTTTATTCACATCTATCTATCTATCTATCTATCTCCATTCATATCTATCTATCTATCTATCTATCTATCTATCTATCTGTTGTGGTAAACCCTCTTACAATATAATGAACTCTTCCTTCTCTCATAAATACAGACTGCGAGAGTCGGACGGGAGCGCAGAGTGTGAAATGGAGTGGAGTAGTATACGCAGTGCTAATCTACTTTTTACTAACACTATTGTTTTGTATATATCTTCAATATACTTTTTCAACCTACCTTCGTCTTCCGTGTCTTTCTTTCTGGCCCCTAAACAAGCTACAACACTATCCCAGTCTCTTCAAATCTATCTATCTATCTATCTATCTATCTATCTATCTATCTATCTTTCTCGGTCTTTTCATATCTATCTATCTATCTATCTATCTAAGTCTCTTCACATCTATCTATCTCAGTTTATACATATCTATCTATCTATCTATCTATCTATCTATCTATCTATCTCAGTTTGTTCATATCTATCTATCTATCTATCTATCTCAGTTTGTTCATATCTATATATCTAACTTTTTATCTATATCAGTTTGTTCATATCTATCTATCTATCTATCTATCTATCTATCTCAGTCTTTTCATATCTATCTATCTATCAATCTATCTATCTATCTAAGTCTCTTCACATCTATCTATCTCAGTTTATTCATATCTATCTATCTATCTATCTATCTATCTCAGTTTGTTCATATCTATATATCTATCTAACTTTTTATCTACCTCAGTTTGTTCATATCTATCTATCTATCTATCTATCTATCTATCTATCTATCTATCTATCTATCTATCTATCTATCTATCTCAGTCTTTTTATATCTATCTATCTATCTATCTATCTATCTATCTATCTATCTCAGTTTTCATTGACATCTATCTAAATAAACTCATTTCAGCCATGTCATGTGGCTGACCAAGTGCCCCACAGCCGATCGTCATTACTAAACAATTATTATCAAGAGAATCTACTTCGCATATTAGTGCTTAGCAATCATCTTAGAGAAAAACAATGTCCTGCATTGTTGGTCAGCACAACGACGTCACTTTCTAAACGGAGTACATTGCAACCAGGACAACCGAATTGTTAGGCTAAAAAGTCTACCAAGAATCAACAGATGTTTATCGCTTGTATTGCAAATCATGTAAACATTGTCTAAGTGTTAGTGACGATTCATTCTTTGCTAATGCAACTGATCTGTCATGTCGAGCTGGAGTTAAAATATGGCGCATCAAGCGTAAACTGCGTCGACAGTTTAGAATTTCTGAGGCGCTGTTCGCGTCGCATCTTCACCAATTCGTGTGCCATTTTCAGAACAGTCCCGTATTTTAAGCATTTAGCTACTACGACGGGCACCACTGTGACTCGTGGAGCAGTGGTTAACACGTTCGCTTGCTCATCATATAAACCTGGTTCGAATCTCCCCATGGTTAATTTATAAATTTTTTCGGTACAAGGAGCCACGGTCGCACAGGGCGTCATCATGGCGCAATGTTCCAAAAGCAAATTGCAGTTCAGAAAAGTGTTTCTCAGTTCAATTTCTGGCAAGCAGAGAATCTAAGAGAGTTGATTGCGCGGTTTTGGAAGTCATATTTGGCTGGACTGCTTCTGCTAACATTAAGGCGTTTATTTGCTATCTTGTCCACCATTACCCGTAACGTTTCATTGTAATAAACGTATATACTTAGGTCTTGCTGATTTTGTGCCGTTTTGCAGTGTATTTTCCGCCGTTTATGTGAAGGATTACTCCGTATTTTTGGCAAAGGATGTACGTATGGGAAATTCAATTAGGGCAGAAGCAGGACCTGTTCATTTATTGGATCTATCTAATTTGTCTGTCTGTCTCTCTCTCTCTGACTCTCTCTCTCTCTGTCTGTCTCTGTCTCTCTATCTCTCTCTCTCTCTATATATATATATATATATATGCGACATTACTGTAATTATTGAACAATATAGTTAATGCCACTTTGACAGAAAAATTTACCAGTAAAAAATTCGTTCATCACTATATATGAACGCACAACCTTTAAAAATTTAAAATCAAACTCAGCGTTGCTTTTGCGCGCTCCAAAAACAGTAACTCATTTTCAATAGCATTTTCGGATACAACAATACATATATTTTCGTTGTCCTCTTATTACTAAGAGAAAAAACAAGAACAACATCTATTCTATACCTGAAGATGTCTGTAGGAACAGACGAAAGCTTGTAGTAAAAATAAGAACTAATACGGCAGAAATTTATATAAACAAGGATCATTTCATTCATAACGGATACGGAGGTTCTTGTATATTATTTGAATTGTTTGCGATGATGGATGTCTCGCCATTTAAATCATTAACCTTTGCATTTGTTTTTGTGTGAATAATTCATGTATTTGCAAATTGATTGCACATCTATCTATCCCAATATCACAGACATTTTACATTGATAAATCCTTTCGTAAACTTTGCGCTGTATTTATGAGAACAATTTTTTTGTGTTTCTTTGAGGCATGGTCTACCAATAATCCTTTCGAAACACTTTCTAACCACACAGAAGGCTACAACTACAATTGTAATTTGTGATGTCTTCATGTGCCATATTTCACTTCAAGATCCTTGTATTATATTTTTTTTGAAGATCTTTAAAGACACATTACAATCTTCTGTTCCATCAATGTCAATAAGAAAACATTCTGTTCTTGTCTTCTTTGATCACGATGTCTAAGCGATCAGTTTTGATTATGTTTATTGCAAAATTCCATAAAATTATTACAGATCCTCTGTGTGTAACCATGTTTTATTAGTGTTCATACCAGTTTCTGGCAGTTTTCTTCCAGTAAAATCTGCCTATTTTCTAGTGCAGATATTGACACCCTCTCTCGTGCCCGGATTTATATTCAGTGGGTGCTAACAATGTGTAAACTGATACAAAATGGTCAATTGTTTCTGGATATTTATGACAGAAACTGCGTTAATGAGGTTAACACAATTTGTCATTATGGGTGCTTGGTAATTTCTAGTTAGCAAGCGTTGTTCTTGTCCAACAAGAATAAAACCTTACGTTTTAGCTTTTAACCCTGCATTACGCAAGTACATCAGCTTGTTTGGTACGGGCAGAGTATTGGCCACGAAGAGGCTTATCTTGCTATCGTTTCTGCGTATGGTACATTGCATTTAATTTTGCTTTCTTTTTAGGTTCTTTGCCGCTGCAGTTGGTATATTATGGTTTATTTGCACTTCTTTACCCTCTTGAATTTCAATTTTTAAGTTTTTAGCTTTCTTTATTACTGAATAAAACTTCTTATTTCTCTCATGTTTTTGACACAGATTACCATCCAGTCTACTGTAGTTTCCAGGTATCTTTGAAAATCAATTGTTCTGGTTTCTAGTTGAACTAATCCTCTACCTCCTTTGGATCTGGGTAAATACAATCAACATCAACCTTAGGATGATGCATGCGGTGGCTACTGAGAAGAGTTCTCGTTTTGACATCTATTCGCTGAATATAAGCTAAGGTCCAATTAAAGAAAGTGAAACTGTATTAAACCACAAGGACAGTCAAAATGTTTATGATTGATATTCTGTTTTGTAAATTCAACTCCGCATTTACCACCAGACGCTGACGACTGCAGTATTGTTTTCTTACTTTCTCCTTCATTGAAGTTTGCTGTATTCCTTCTCCTAGGTATTTATCGGCTTCTTCATGTCCCAGTTCCCTAATCTTTCTGACAAAATCTTACTTTCTCTCTCGTGCAGGGATTTATATTCAATGGGTGCCAACAATGTGTAACCTGATACAAGATGGTCAATGTTTTCTGGATATTTATCACAGAAACTGCGTTAATGGGTTTAACACAATTTGTCATTATGGACGCTTGGTAATATCTAGTTAGTAAGCATTGGCCCTGTGCAGCAAGAATAAAACCTTCAGTTTCAGCTTTTAGCTCTGCACTACGTAACCCCTGACGGGTATGGGGTTTGATTACATCATCTTCTTTGGAACGGGTAGTTTATTAACCATGAAGAGGCTTATCTTGCCATCGCTTTTGCATTTGGTACACGGTGGAGAAATAGATAGCGGCTAGAATTGAGGAATCGAATTCTATTCGAATCCATTACATTCACCTACGTGTTAATACCCTTGGGAAAAGAATGAATCCTCTTCTTCTTCTCCCGCAAAGCTATGGGTAAATAGCCGGACGGACTGGGTTCTATTGCTTTGGATGGCAACTGGTCTACCGCCGAAAGAAATGGCAACCTATTGCGAGAAAAATCTGCCTCGTCAGTCATGTATATGCTTCGTCAGTCATGTAACTTAGTGCGAGTTTATAAAAAATAGAAATATCTCCGTAAACTCTGCTTCCTACTTGGTAATCTATTCAATGAGCTTAACGGAACATTTTCCAATCAATCCGAGGGCTCCAACTGGAATTATTGATATCCTTACTTGCCATATCTTTTAGATTTCAAATTCAAAATCCTTGTAAGATCTTCAAAGATCTTCAGGGAATGGAGGATTAGTTTTTGATTGCTCTGTCTGGGCGTACGGTGAAGTCCCCGAAAATTGTGACAAGTTCGCTCTCTCTAATTGAGTCTGGTTGATGTTCATACCAGTTTTTTTCAGTTTCCTTCCCGTAAAAGTTGCAGATTTACCAGTGCAGATATTGTCTCAATCTATCATGCCGAGTTTTATATTCCATGACAAAAAAAAAATACATAGATAAAGCCCTTCGTAAAGTGTGGGCTGTACTTGTCAGAACAATTTTTTGTATCTCCTTGAGGCATGGACTTCCAGGAATCCCTTCAATTAGTCTACTGCAATCTTTTCCAACCAGTCCTAGGGCTTCAACTACAACAGGGATTGCTGATGTTCCCATATGCCACATTTTCGAGATTTCTATTTCAAGGTCCTTGTATTTTGACAACGTTTTGAAGATTCATTGCAGTCAGCAGGGACTGCCATATCAATAACAATAAGGAGGCACTTTTTTGTTTGTGGTCTTTAATAACAATTATTATCATTATTATTATTATTATTATTATTATTATATTATTATTATTATTATTATTATTATTATTTCCTTTGATTTCTGGTGTGTACTCATTTCTTTCCGGATCCCGAGCAGTCACATAAGGTCAGAAATGGTATCACGACATTTTCCAATGACCAATTAAAAAAAATAAAAATAAAATCACACATATTTTACATAGATAAAGGCCTTCGTAAAGAGTTGTATTTCTTTAAGGCATGGGTTTTCAGGAATCCTTTCAATGAGTCTATTGAAATCTTTTCCAATCAATTCGAGTGCTCCAACTACAACTGGCATCACTGTTGTTTCATGTGCCACAATTTTGAGATTTCTACTTCAACATCCTTGTATTTTGATAGATTTTTAAAGATCTTCAAAGATGCATTACAATCTGCGGGTAGTGCCATGAGTATAAGAAAGCACATTCTTTTTTTGTGGTCTTTGATCACAATGTCTAGGCAATTAGATTTCATTGTTCTGTCTTATTGTTTTATAAAGTCCCATAAAATTTTTAGAGGTTTGATCTCTTCCCGTAAAAGTTGCAGATTTGCCAGTGCAGATATTGGCTCAATCTATCATGCCGAGTTTTATATTCCATGGGTGCTAACACTCTGAAATCTGATACAAAGATGGTCAATTGTTTCTGGATATTTATCACATTTTTTCAGTATGTGTTTGATGTGAGCAGTGTATTGACTATGAAGAGGATTATTTTGCCATCGTTTCTGCATTTAGTAATTTGCATTTACTTTTGCTTTCTTTTTAGTTGCATTTCCGCTGCACTAGATGCATTATGGTTTATTTGCACTTCCTCACCCTGTTGAAATTCAATTTTGAATTTTATTAGCTTTCTTTATTACTGAATAGAGTTTTTAATTATATATTGGGGATAAAGTTTCTTATATCTCTATTGTTTTGTTTTTATTTTTGTATTGCTATTACTATTATTATTATTATTATTATTATTAACAATAATAATAATTTTAAGTTTTTCCTGACTTTCTCTCATCAAGAAGAAGAAACAGAAGATTAATTTCCATAACACTTTAGGAGGCCTGCATCATTGAAGAGCTGCTGCCTGTCTAGAGTAAAAAAGGAAAGAGAGGGGTGGAGAGAGGTTTTTGAGATGCACTGATTGGGATAGACGGACGAAATATAAAACCATTAACATCACTATATAGATTGTAGTTTCACTAAGCCCATGATAATCCATTTATCTCCTTCCCAACTCTGTACAGATATATATATATATATATATATATATTACTACACTAACATATCATATTTGATCTAATATATATATATATATATATATATATATATATATATATATATATTCTTGTATATGGCTGTGTGTATTCTTGTACACACACATACACACACATATATATATATATATATATATATATATATATATATATATATATATATATATATATTACTACACTAGCGTATCATATTTGGTATAATATATCTTTTCTAGTCACGTTTATTTTACATCCAGTAGTTTTTCAATACGTTGGCCATGCCGACAGACACGCACACACGGACACATACGCGCGCACCCATACCCACACGCGCGCACACAGACACACACGCGCACCCATACCCACACGCGCGCACACAGACACACACACGCGCGCAAACAGACACACACATACACATACCTACACGCGCACGCACACACACACACACCCCCCACACACACACAGACACGCACATAAACACACACACACGCGTACACACACACACACACACATATATATATATATATATGACATCCATATTCTTTGGCTATTTAGGTTTAATTATATATATATATATATATATATATACATACACACACACGCATATATATATATATATATATATATACATGCACACACACCCACATATATATATATATATATATATATATATATATACGTAAATGGCTTTACGCATATGATTGTGATATTATACTTTAATGCCGAGCCTGATTTATTGACAAACATTAGATCAGGTTTCCTGCATGTTAGTCCTATGCGTGGTTCAAGATGTTTCGAATGTGAGTTGAACGCTGATCATGTTTCGAATAAATTCAGAACGTTTTAAGGTGGCAAATGCACTGAAAACGATACGCAAAAGAGAGATCATTTTTATAAATCTCAAACTTTGTCCAAACGAATAATAATAATAATAATATTTCCTTTATAAAATTCTATCCAATACACGTCGCGAGAGACAGTCAACGAAAAGGGTTGCTGCTTAAATGATTATCACGAATGATGCATATAAATATCAATAGCAATTTACTGCCGAGCAATTAATTTCGAGCAATTTACTGCCGAGCAATTAATTTCGAGCAATTTACTGTCGAGCAATTGATTTCGAGCAATTTACTGCCGAGCAATTGATTTCGAGCAATTTACTGTCGTGCAATTTACTGTCGAGAAATTGATTTCGAGCAATTTATTTCGAGCAATTTACTGTCGAGCAATTTACTGTCGAGCAATTTACTGTCGAGCAATTGATTTCGAGCAATTTACTGTCGAGCAATTGATTTCGAGCAATTTACTGCCGAGCAATTGATTTCGAGCAACTTACTGTCGTGCAATTTACTGTCGAGCAATTGATTTCGAGCAATTTACTGTCGAGCAATTTACTGCCGAGCAATTAATTTCGAGCAATTTACTGCCGAGCAATTGATTCCGAGCAATTTACTGCCGAGCAATTTATTTCGAGCAATTTACTGCCGAGCAATTGATTTCGAGCAATTTACTGTCGAGCAATTGATTTCGAGCAATTTACTGCCGAGCAATTGATTTCGAGCAATTTACTGTCGTGCAATTTACTGTCGAGCAATTGATTTCGAGCAATTTATTGTCGTGCAATTTACTGTCGAGCAATTTACTGTCGAGCAATTTACTGTCGAGCAATTGATTTCGAGCAATTTACTGCCGAGCAATTAATTTCGAGCAATTTACTGCCGAGCAATTGATTTCGAGCAATGTACCGGATACGATATCAATACATCACAGTGCATACGATCCACCTCTAAACACGCTGGCAAAAAATCGCCAGTTCCTTGTACAGTACCAGTAAGTACCTCCTATCGACCTGGATCAGGTCAAAAATAGTGTATTGTTGCCCTATATAACCAGTAGATGCCCAGTATTCACCTTCCACTGACGAGATAGTCTAAAATCCTTTCCGCGTCATTGTAAATGTCAAATTATTTTTCACCCTACAACCCGTTTCTCATAGTCGAAAAGTCGCGAGCCTTTCGCTGCTCTATTGCTATTTCCATAGGAAATGTTCAGACGAACGACGTTCCGTAGTTCCAACAGTTCTAACTTTCACGACTACGACCCACCATGCTACACACCTTTTAGTAAACAACCCACGTTGCTATCGTGATTAATTTTTGAGATATAAGTTCCAATAGAGAAGCTTCTTTCCACGAATCGCTGCTTTGTGTAACCGACCCCCAAGAGGATGCTTTTCCGATCATTTACTATTTTACCCTGTTCAAGTCTAGGGTTAACCCTTATCTGCCCACATATCTGGATAAAAATTCTGTAACCTAGCACTTCGAGTGACCCCCGGGCTTTGTACAGCTTGAAAAACATTTTAATAAAATATTTATATAATGTTAATATACGTATAATGTACCGCTCCAGTAAGTACTTGACTCCTGTTATTTTCTACATTTACAATAGGCAGATCAAGCTGAAAATAGAGTACTGCTGAGATCTTTGGGACGGAGATGCGTACTCTTCAATTTCTAGTCTTTAGTAAGAAAGGTATATATTTTGAGACACACCAATCATATGTAAAACCAAGATGAAGCGCTTTTTCATATTCTTTGTCTGTGTCGATTGTATATAAGGTCAGTGTTTTATTAATAAAATACATCACACCTCGTACTACCAACGAACTTTACAAAAGCCAGATCAGGCATAGAATGTAGGACACCTACCATATAACCTGGCCGTTGGTCTCGAAAAGAACCTCTAATCAGTTGTTAACTGGGGCAATTAATGGCTGGTTGACTTTATTGCCTCAAAAACAAAACGGCTCTCTATTACCCACCACAGTGAACCCACCTTGTCTCCCATTAGAATGTCTGATGTTCAAATCCACGAGAGCACCTCTTTCTGACTGCTTGCTCTCATACTGTCCGCTAACCTGAGATGAAACAAATAGATTGAATAAATAGCTTCATCTACTGCAAAGAAGGCTGGTTCTCTGTTTTTGTCGCTCGAGTCCATCCTTCAAATCTATAACTTAACCATTCGCCCTTCGAGGGAGTACTGCTGCCATATAGGGTCTGAAGCCTCCGCTGTTCATCTTAAGATTCTCGACAAAAGAGATGGATATGCAATGTGATTGGCCCTGATCTGGTATCTCGTTTACAGTCGCTCTCTCAGACGTCCCGTCGCCTCCCTCTGTCTTTTCTACAAATACTTTTACGGTAACTGCTTCGACGAGCAACTTTCGCTGGTTCCCAAACTGCATGAATTTAAACGTGTTTCTGAGTTGGCATCTCAATCCCAACCTTTCACTGTCGAAACGGTTAAATACAGTCGTCTCTTTTACCCCAATAGCTTCATGTTTCGCACTTCCCGTCTGTTGAACTCCCTTCCACTTTCTTGCTTCCTTGGTAACCTATAATTACCAACTATACAAATGCAATCTAGATGATATGTATTATTTTAGCTGAAGTCACGTTGGGTATCTGAAGAATACATTTGAAGAAATCGCTGTCCTTAATTTACCTATGAACTTAGGCGGTAAAAATAAACTCTCATTCTTAGACGTTCTTACAGAATCAAGTAATAACACATTCACTAATTCCTTATAGAAAATAAACACAGGAAGAAACCTTTGTCACCTTAATTTTACGAGAGAATGTCCTGTTAGATATAAAATAAGAGTTAGAAAGACTTCCTTAATCGAGCGCATGAGAATTAATCCCCTCGACCACTTTTCTTTAAAGAACTCAACAATTTGAAACAGACGATAATTAATAACGGTATTCCGAATTAACTCATAGATCACAACATTAGACTATTTTTTCTAAGATAAACAAAAGCAACATTAAACGTGTACGTTTAGTGTTGCTCTTGGTTACCTTAGTAATAAAAACAATAACATTAACATTTTCTATAAAATTCAAATGCACGTTAACTAAAGGCTTCATGAATTTCCCCATAAAAAAATTATAAAGAAATATACTACCTCAGTTAAATTATCTTCTATAAAAAATCTGAAACAGTTAACCTTACACTCAATAATAACAACAACTAATCTGTAAGATCCAAATTACAGAGAACCATTATTATTTAAGAATTCACGTGTCCTTTAATATTGGACACACCACTACATGACTATCGAGAAGACTCACGTTACATCTCTCTGACTATATTTCAACTACGACATATACCTACAAAACTCCATCGGCAACATACTTGTAGAATATACAAGTATAATAGTCTCATGCACATGTAAATAAGACTAAAAATAATGGAAGCACTAATAATATAAAAGAAAGAGCCAACACTCAGTGGCTTCAACTATGAACATGGCCACAATGTGCTGACCGTGTATGAAAAAACATTCGCATGACGTAAGAAACATACATAAAAATTTTCACATTCAGTTAAAAAAAAATCCTTGATAATGGCTAATAGAACAGCCGAAACCGCATGGATATATAGAACATTCGGACAATTTTTATGCACATTATGTCCAGAAAAGAAAATACCTATGCTAACACAAGAAAATTGAAGTAAAAGCTTAAACACATTCCGTTGTCAGTCGCCTTTAATGAAACTTCTATAAATGAGGGATTTCTGTCCAGATACACAATTATATATATATAGGTTTGTCTTGGCTCCCTAGGTTTGACATGGTCTGCTCTACGGTTGTATTGAGCTCTTTTTAGTTAGTTGTTTACTCGTGTCGGGTTTTTTTCTTTGGGCTTTGAACCTGTATCTGTGCGATTTTTTTCGACAGACTTCCATGTTTCTAGCTCTTTCTTCTTTTAAAAACTTTTTTTCCTTCGAGATTGATTTGATTATTGGCAAATCAAAAATTCGAGGGTTTTTCGAAACGAGTATAGTTACCTATATATATATAATTATTATATTAATGAAGAAATAAACAAAATAAACACTATAATACTGCTTCAACTAACCATAAACACATTAATCTTTTATATCGCAATGAAATACATTCTAGTTATAAAAAGACAAATATATCCTAATAAAATCAATAAATGCTAAATGCTAACATATCCACCACAGATCCTAGTAGCAAAAATAAAATTAATTATATACTACACTAAATCTAGAATATATAATTCAATCATTCGTAACGACTCTTCACCACCTACTAACGTGTTTCAGAAAATCAACATTGTTTATAAATTTGAACGTCTTCTGGGAGATTGTATATCAAACGGAAAATTAATATCAGTAGTGGACACACTATGACCACGCTGTCTCGGCGGCTGAGTTTTCATTTGAATGATATATCCAACATTTCTAAACGTTTACAACAGCATACCTGTCCACATTAGCAATTCAGAAAAATTCTTGTCGAAAATATATCCATACATTTACATGAAAATAATAAACATAAATTAAAAATTCTCGAAACTATCTGTATTAAAAAATTGAAGCCAAGCCTTAATAAAATTAATTATGAATACTGTACAAAAGTTTTAAAATGTGTACAATAGATAGTTTAAAATATCATGGTTTGCACTAATAGTTTTAGTACTTATTTCTTAAAATCTCTCTACACACCATATTTACTTACCTTCAATGTCGCGGTGTCAATCGATCTTTCACTCATGCAGTATTCTTCATTTCAAAAGTTCAAATCTGGTTTTGAGTATGATGAACCCTACAATATTCGTCTTGAAATAACCAGCACCCTGATGATGACATTCTGCTATGTCGAAAGCACTCTAAATAAAATAATATATATCAACACGGCAATTCCCTTAATAATATCAGCAAAAATTATGTCCTTGAATATTAAAGGATCCAATTGAAAATAAGTAGACACAACTTGTCTCAATTATTCAATAAAACATGTCTCAATATATATATATATATATATATATATATATATATATATATATATATATATATATATATAGGTAACTATACTCGTTTTCGAAAAACCTTCGAATTTTTGATTTGCTAATAATCAAATCAATCTCGAAGGAAAAAAAAATTTTTAAAAAGAAAGATCTAGAAACATGAAAGTCTGTCGAAAAAAATCGCACAGATACAGGTCTGAAGCCCAAAGAAAAAAAACATGGCCATCTTTCCTTGACGATCCGCTTAGGTAAAACCTGGATAAGTTTGTCTGGCTCACTAGATCGATCTCTCTCTCTCTCTCTCTCTCTCTCTCTCTCTCTCTATATATATATATATATATATATATATATATATATATATATATATATATATATATATAAGGCATAATATAATTGGATCACCAACATTCCTGCTTCTGATACTTAGTATTGGCAAGAAGAGATTCCTGTCAGTTAACAAGACTTTTGACCTTGTTCCATTTATAATCATTGCTTTTGAGCATCCAATAGGAGATATGGAGGAACTATCTCAAGTATTTATGCTCGAACCTCTGAATCCTTTTCCTGCTTCAAACAGGAGTATCCAAGTCACACACCCGTAGAGGAGAATGGATGCGACCAGTGATTTGTAGAGTACTCCTGTCACGAAACAATAGTGATTTTCACTTCTGTCAATTTATTTGTTGCCACTTACGACATTTTCCTTGCATTTAAAATGTGTCCACTCATTATGAGACACTTTGTGCAAGTTTCTGTTGCCACTACTAGTGGCGTCACGCAGTTTGAAATTAATTAGCACACTTTTCTTAACATAAAACAGATTTCGAACAAATAACAAATCATAAAGATCTTTGCATTGATAAAAACAAAAAAAAACAAACAAAAAGGCATAGAGAAAAAGAAAAAAAAATTCTGAAATGTCTAACTTGTGAACGTTCTGGGTATGACGATAAACTACATCCGGCAGCGAGGACTCTGATCGGGAGATTTTGATGAGCATGTAACCACCTCTTAATTGATGTTAGGGTTCCAGCTATGGACCAATAGTTAACCCACAAACTGGGGTTGAAACAATATGAAAGTATAAAAAAGATTTTTTTATAATATAAATACCAGCAATACATTTTTGGAAAAATATTCCAAGACATACATTTTCGAAAAAAAAGTAATACCAGCATATATTTTTGAAAAAAAAAAATTACCTGCTCTCAACAAAGACCCCCTTTACAAAAATACATCAATGAAACCTGATCTGAAAAACTGATTTCTTACAAAGATATATATTATATTACATATTCTATTCGTACGAACCTATCCTAAAAATCTTATTGGCATTAAGTAACCCATTGACGTGTTGATGTACCAAAAAATAAAATAAACCAAATCTAAATAGAATCTCTATAAACCCTCTTTAAAAAATACGTCAATGAAACTTGATCTACAAACTGATTCATTACAACGAATATATATTCTATTCATACGAACCTATCCAAAAAAATCTTGGCGGAATTAAATAACCCATTGAGGATTTGATATGCCGTAAAACAAAATAAACCAAACCAACATGTGCATGTATTAAATTTTTAAGAAATACTTCTTTTTATCTGTTTTTTTCCTTAGACGTTAGTTACAGATATACATTTTTAATATTTTATTTTTGATGGAAGAGATCTGTATCAAAGGTTTAAGCTTATGATTACTATTGTAAATCCAAATCGAAGCCATATTAAAAGTCGGCATCTTATTCAAGGCCTAGCGGTGAATAGTCGCCTAACTAATCCTGCATTTGTTCAGCACAGGGCTAGAAAAGAGAGATAAACAATGAAAAGATATTACTAGAGCAAGAACTATCTTCGAGATTAGCTTCTTATTAGTATTAAGGCGAGTACTTCTTAAGACTGCCATAAAGACATCATGGTGCGTCTTTTAGTCAGGCTCAAAAAGGATATATTTCCCTCTTCGGAAATTGATTCCATATTTCAATACTATGAATTATGAGTGAGTTCACGAAGACAGAGCCACAATTGAATGGTAGGAGAACTGTCTCTAAAATAGTTTATCATCTCTTCTACAAGGGAAAAGACGGAAATGACATATTGGAAGCGCTACTTGGTTTCAGTGAGAAAGAAAGAGAGAAACAAAAAAAAAAGAAAGCGAAAAAGAAAGAAGTGGTTAACGTTTCATAGCAATGCATTATGAATAATGGATTATTCCGTTTTGGTTGCGTGGAAAAAACAGATGAAGACGCTACTTGGTTTCAGTAAAAAAAAGAATGAAAATTGGGGTGATGGAAGTGTTTAACGACAGATTTAGTGGAATGGAAAATGTTGTCAATTTCAAATGTTTCCATTTTCACATCATTACTTATTAAAATAACGTACAGTATTCATATTTATGTTTGCTATTACAAGATATTTTTTAATCTCAAATAATTAACGCTGCGAAAGGGGAATTTCTACGGATATTTTAAGTCATGAGCTTATTTAATCCTTAACAGAAGAATTAAGATTCATCTGAAAAATAAAACAGGAAAACTGTGAAATTATCCTAGAACTTTCTAATTTTAAGATTGTTAAGTTCAAATATTTAACGATGCGATAGGGGAATTTCTACGGATATTTTATTGTCGTAGAACTCGTCATAAGCTTATTCAATCATTAACGGAAGAATTAAGATTCATGAGAAAATTCAAATAGGAAAACCGTGAAATTATCACGGGTCTTTTTAGTTTTGTTAAGGTTGTTAAGCTCAAATATTTAACGATGCGATAGGGGAATTTCTACGGATATTTTATTGTCATAGAACTCGTCATGATTATTCAATCATTAACTGAAAATTAAGATTCATGAGAAATTCAAATAGAAAACCGTGAAATTATCACGGGTCTTTCTAGTTTTGTTAAGGTTGTTAAGCTCAAATATTTAACGATGCGACAAGGGAATTTCTACGGATATTTTATTGTCATAAAACTCGCCATGAGCTTATTCAATCATTAAGTAAAGAATTAAGATTCAGGAGAAAATTCAAATAAGAAAACCTTGAATTTTCACGGGTCTTTTTTAGTATTGATATTTTCTTTAAGAGGAATGTGAATAAAATGATTTTAAAAAAAAATTCTGTCTAAAATGACGTTTTATGAAAATTTGGATAAATTCTTTGTTTTAATGAACCCTTTATTTAAGGGAAATATACGGCAAAACATTCTTGAAGGATTACTTAATTGAGAATCGTAATACAATATATTCTTTCGGCCTGCTAGTTTTCTCCTGTCGGCTTTAGATAAAAACGGTTAGGCGTGGACGGTGGCATTAGATATCTCGAATCAATTCGACTGGTTTTGATATGCTGGCTTTCTCCATATGCTCAAGGCTCATGATCTCGGGACAAATATCTGGCTCCATCGACTCGCTCATAAAAGACCGTGTAGTGAACGTGGTGCCGTTTATGAAGCTTCTAGATCAATTCAAATCAATGTAGAACCTCCCCTACGGCTTTATGATAGAATCTACTTTGTTTCTTATCTTCATCAACATGATTCTTGATGTCGCCAATTCCAAAACTATTTATTTATTCTGTGAACAGCTATTTACTACGGTTTTATTATCAAGACTAACCTGTCGGTCAAATGAAAACGAACATCTATAATGAGGAAAGGAATGTTATTTAAACTTTACCGCCTCTAAAATAAAACTTTTCTACCTTTTATCATTATGGCTGATGCTAACCTCCAAAGAGAACAACTTTTTGCGCCTTCTCGGTCTGACGTTTTCCACTGGCATGACGGAAAGTGATTATATTTAAACAATTGGGAGATCTACTGTGAGGTAAGTTCGTTCACTGTGTCGAGCCAGACAATTTCTCTCGCCAGAATCTATCTTGCCCATTTATAAATCTACCATTCGTCCGTGCATTGAATATTACTGCCATATCTGGTCAGTTGTCCCTAATACAGTAGAATCTCTCATATCCGGAACCCCTCATATCTGGAATCTCTCATATCCGTAATTCTTCATATCTGGAGTGCCTAATATCTAGAATCCCGCATATCCGAACATGATTCTGTTTGGGTGATATATATGATTTGAAATTTCTGATTTTCAAGAAATTTACTTAGGATAATTGTCTCTGCTCGTTTCACCCTAATGGCTTGCATTGGAGTAAAAGATGATGGGAATAAGTGGAAAGGATGACAACGAGACACATATGGAACAAGATAGCTACAAGATGCATGATTGTGATGAAACCTGGACTAAAATTGAAAATGTTATTGAAAATGTTGTCAGTTTTATGGAAAGAAAGCCAGCATTCAGCTATGACGATTGCAATAACGCACATAAAAAGAGGTTTAAAAAGTGCCTTTCGCTTTAAAAAAAATGAATAAGAGCAAAAGAAATGCGGAAATAGTTTAGAATGACATTGAAGAGAAAGAATCATGCAACAACGATTAAAAAATCCTCGTTACATTATTTGTTTTGCATACGTGGCATAATTAATTTAATTTCCATTAACATTACATAATTTATTTCTTGTTCCTTAAAATCATATCTGTTATATTTCACTCACCATTAGCTTATTTCGTTTACTATAAAACATTGAAAATAAATCTTAAACCTGATTTCAGTTTTTTCATTTTAATCTAAATATAACCTCTCATATCGGGGCTTTGTAACCTCATATCCGGAAGGCCTTCTTGGTTCTGTTGTCAGGGATTCTACTGTATGTATAGGGTTTTGCTAAATTCTGGACGCATGGGAAATCTCATTATCTATTAATATTAATATTTTTCCCTCCCCAGATTAAACACAGTTTTGCCGAAAGAATAAAAAATTGACCTCTTTTTCTGGGTTATGCTAAAAGAGGAGGTGTACTCTATGAAAATCACAGATGCAACACACTTGATTAAACGCATAAAGAGCAAATGTACTAAAATTGACGGCAATGTGCAGTTATTGCATCGAATGCACGTGAATCTTGAAATGCACATTAAACTTTGCATCACAAAAATGTTATTTGTTAATATTCCATTTCTATAAAATGTTATTGAAAATTTCACTTCTTGAAAATATGGCGTCCTGGGTGAGACGATAAACTACATCAGCGTACTGGGTAAGATGATAAACTGCGTTCGGCAGCAGGCCTCAGTTCAGGTTTTGAGGAGCATGGAGCCACCTCTTAATTTCTGGTGTTCCCACGTCTATCCTGACCCGGAATGGTAGCATCAGTTAGGGGTCCATCTATGGGTAAATAGTTAAACCCCAACTGGGGTCATAACGCTATGAAAGTATAAAAAAAGATATTAATACCAGAAATGCATTTTTGTAAAAAGATATTACTAACAATGAATTTTTGAAGGAAAACATTATTACCAGCAGTACATTATTATAAGGAATATATTTTTGAAAAAAAAATATTACTAGCAACATATTTTTGAAAAATACATTTTTTAAAAAGTATACTACCTGCAATAAAAATCTTGTCGGCATTAAACGACCCATTGATGTTGATATTTCGTCAAACAAACGAGCCAGTGTGTGTAGTGTTTTTAGGGACAACCTGTATATCGAAATTCATGACACAATCCAAAGAAGAGCCTGTAATGTTATCAATCAAGTGGAGTCATGACATATTAACTTATCATACATTGTGACTATATAGCATTTCGTATATAAAATCTATTCTAATAAACGTTTCACACGGCTACTGTTTCCCTTTTTAGGTGTCCTTTGCAAAGCAAATTCTGTCGTTTCCTCTTTAATTTTATTTCCGTTTTTATTGAGTCCATTTCTTTTTCATTTATTGACTTATCGATTGTGAAATTTCTAATCCAATATTTGTCGAAGTTTATAGCTTTTATTACAATTTCTGGGGTTTTATCGGGGTTCCTTCATTACACTAATGCGTGTAATCCATTAATAATTTGTCAGACGATTGAAGGCATGAGACTAAAGTTTCTTATTCGATTTTCCATCGCTGTTATGCCTTGGTCTGTCTTTCATAAACCAAATTACAGACCGTGACTGGAAAATAATGCTGAAGATTATCTCGCCCAACGAAAGCTAAGAAATCGTTTAATTATAGATTCGGCTTTCAATTCTCTTTATTTCGGGACTGTAATTTTCGTCTCGGCCCCTATGGGGGCGATAAACGCTTCTATAATTAATTTTGGCCAATTAGTGATTCCAGCGCGAATGTAAGTGCCCGGATGTTCAAATGTCTGAACTCGTGAATAAATAAAAGAAACATACGTATGAATACGATTTCATTTAATAAGCATTTACAGGAAGGAAACGAGAGAGAAAAGAAAAACAATATGGCATCAGAAAGAGAAAAAAGGGTAATAAATTCTTAAATGAAATATTATGGTGGAAAATAACAGATTTTAAGAAGCAAAAACTTTATTATTATGTGAAAAGAACAGACTATAGAAGCGTGTGAATATCACTGTCGATACGTAACTACAGTTACTGTTTATGTTAAAATTATTATACAACCCTGTTCGTTATCACTTATGGCAATGGCGATTTTTCCGAACGTGGTTTATTCTCCTTGCGAAGATTTAAAAGGCTCTTTCTCATTTCCCTCTGGGATGGGTGATAATATATCTACCCGTCTCTCTGGCTGTCCCACGTATGCACATCCTACGTTCAGCAGAGCAAACAACTGTTTACGTCTGGTGTAGCTATTGACATCTGTTGAAGGACAGCCTCTCTCGGATCAACACGCTGATACACCAAGCTTCTCTGAGGGATATATACTGCAAAATCTATTTCGTGTATTTCAGCACAAAAGTGGTTTCGTTGTATAGCTTAAGATGAACAGAAGACTAATTCTCTCATACGTAAAATTATTTTTTATACAATTTCAGACGTCATCATATAATAATGGCGAGTAAATTTGTGGCATTGACGTTTCTCTGAAAGTTAATATATCTTGCGAAAATTTGAAAGACACTCATTTTTCTTTCTCTCGGATGAATGCTTATGTATCTAGAGTGTCACCCGATTTCTCCCACATGTGTCGATCCTAGACGCAGCTGGGTCTAATACGTGTTTACATGTCGGGAGCAGCATTTAGTATCTAGTGAAAAAGACCGTATCTCAGGTCAACCTGCTGATACACCTATGTTCTCTGATGGATATAAAATGCAAAGTCTAATTTGACATCAGCTGAATTGGTTCACACACTATGGAAAAGAACAATTTAACAAAGTCAAAACATGACGCAGAAGAAAAACAACGACATTATAGACAAGAGGAGGACAACAACAGCCAGAAAACAGTCTCCCTGTCTTACGTAAAGTGGTTATCGGAGAAAATACAAAGGATCTGTGGTCTATATAACATCAGGACAACCTTCAAAAGAGCTAGACACTTCGCAGATATCTCTCCCGAGTAAGATCTCCCACAGAGGAGAACATAACTAAAGACTGTGTGTACGCTATCCTGTGCAACTGGGACAGGCCGCCCCCGTAAGGTAAGGCTTCAAGAATACCAGAAAGCTGGAACGCGGAGGGAAGTGGAAAAATGAGGGATGGCTGACCACATATGGAGAGAAAAGTGAGATCACCGCCCTCTGTGGGATCAGGTTGAAATCATAGGCAAAGAACATGATTGAAAAATTCGTAAACTTAAGGAATCAGCACATATCCTAGGCCACAAAAATCTCCTGAGCCGACCAAGCATAGAAATGTAGACAATATGGGAACCAGTAATAAGGAGTGTCTGAGAAAAGCAATAATAAGCAATATGAGCTCTGGTAAAAAATTGCAATGATAACAGCAAAAATTGCAATATAAGCACTGTTAAAAATTGATTATTGAAGACATTAGGTTTATAAGTCCCAGAAATTCTTAAACACATGTCCAGTGAATTAAGGCGTTGGTTAGATCCAGTAACAGAACACAAAGAGTTATGAGTTCAATACCTGGTTAAGGCGGTGGAGAACTTGGAGAGGTGAATTAACAGGAGATAAGTGATAACTGACATCCATTAGACGTGACACGTGGAACTAGAAAGTCTACTCCAGTGAGCAAAATAAAGGGTTCAGTTCGACATTCCAACCACCTGAAGAAGGCCGGAGCGTACAACGGCCATAACGTTGTAATAAGTATGACAACAAAGATGAGGACAATAGTTCGAATAATGTAAATAGTGTTCATGATACCTCATCTCAGAAATAGAGACAGATACTGAGATTATATTTATTTTATTACATTAAGTGCCCGTTCCAGGAACAAAGAACATTAAACAGAAAACTTATGGTGTTTCCGGATACATTTCAAACTTTCCTAGTCTTTCCAAACAAATGGTGTCATGGGTCCTTACCTATAACTACAGAATGAAATCTTCATAGCACTATGTATACTACGCCTCTCAAGAGAGAGGGTCGGATCAAGCCGAGAAGCTCGTCTTGACGGTCGAACTCTCTGCCTCTGAGCAGAGAGGAACCCGGACGAGGCTCCGATGAAGGGCAGAGTCTCGTTCGGGGAGGTTGACCAACCCGATCCCGTTTATACGGGTTCTACGGGCATTTTTGGCCGAGCCTACGGACTCAGGAAACCCACGTTAAACTCGGCCTTGTGCCACATCTTTCCCTCGTGGGGGGGGACTAAATATCGAATCAAGGCGTGCCGTTTCGGCTTGATCGGTCGAACTCTCTGCCTCTGAGCAGAGAGGAACCCGGACGAGGCTCCGCCGAAGGGTAGAGTCTCGTTCAGGGAGGTTGACCAACCCGATCCCGTTTATACGGGTTCTACGGGCATTTTTTGGCCGAGCCTATGGGCTCGGGAAACCCACGTAAAACTCGCACTTGTGCCACATCTTTCCCTCGTGGGGTGGGGAAGTAAATATCGAATCGAGTCGTGCCGTTTCGGCTTGTCGGTCGAACTCTCTGCCTCTGAGCAGAGAGGAACCCGGACGAGGCTCCGCCGAAGGGTAGAGTCTCGTTCGGGGAGGATGACCAACCCGAATCTGTTTTTACAGTTTCTACAGGCATTTTTTGGCTGAACCTACGGGCTCGGAAAACCCACGTAAAACTCGGCCTTGTGCCACAGCTTTCCCTCGTAGGGGGAGAGGCAAGTAAATATCGAATCGAGTCGAACCGATAGTAGTTCACTCCAAACCAGACTGACAGTCATACTAACACCTTCCACATCTTGTATTATTATTTCGTGTAATATAGCTTCTTTATTTCTACTCTTGGGTTCGTGTTGTTCTTCCTTGGTCCTAACCTGGGCCATAAGAGAAAGTTATCTTGAACGGCCACTCGTCTAGATCCTATCGTAGTAATGCGGGTGTCGCCCCAAAGACCAATCCGAGTTCCTACTTCCTTCTTAATCTTCATTAACGACTTTCCCGATGGCATCAGCTCACAACTACGTATCTACGCTGATGACACACCCATCTATTCCTGTCACGACAGTCAGTCTGATCAGTTTGACAAGGTCAAAATGGCAGCCTGTCTCCAAAATGACCTCTAGTCGTTTTTAACTGCGGTAAAAGATGGCTCGTTAATTTTAACGCCTCTAAAACAAAACTTATCTCCATTAATCATCTGAACGATTCCTCTCAGCCTTCCAACAACTTTTATTAATATGGAGGTCATTGTAGTTCAACTTCTCTTGGGAGAAAAGTTCCTTACTGGCACTAAATATCGATTCAAATCATTTGATATTTCCTGGCGTGATTCAATCGATCAATAATTCACACACACACACACATATATATATATATATATATATAGTGTATTGCGGCAGCTAATCATTATTCAAACATATATTGTTACATATAACAGACAAGGAATATCTATTATTCTAAGCTCATCAGTCGTTCTAAGCTAATGGCTTTAAACATATAAATTAAAAAAATTGTCCAATATTTATTATTTTTTTTAAAGGTGTTCTTTTATTCTAAACTTTCGGCTCATAGGAGCCATTTCAATTTCTACGGATATTTAAAACAAAATATTCACCAAAATTTAGTCTGTTTTTTAGAGATTGCTATGAAGGTCACGGAATTGTTTTGTCGCCCCCCGCAAAGGTTTAAATACGATAAATGTCAGCCAAGACAATGACGGGACAAAGGCAAAGGTTTTTGTTATGAACAAAAGTGTCGTTTTTATTCACACATTTACATCGGTGTGGTCCGAAAACTTTAATCGACGAACGTATTCACCGATTGTAGCTGTCTGGTCCGGTAGTTGGTCTGTTAGTTTAGGTTTGGTATAGTTGGTTCGCTAGAATGTAGCTGGTCGGTCGAATGTAGTTGGTCTGGCCTGGTAGTTTAGTTGGTAGGTGAGCGTAGTAGCTGGTCTTATGATGGTCTTAAATGATGGTCTTAAATTCTTGATGCGATTCTGTTATGCGACAGAAATATTAACCACAAAACCATATGTCTACATGAAATGTAATATGTTGTGACTAGTTTGAAATGTAATTTTGTTCAGTGTGGGTTGCTTACTTTTAATGTATATGCAGACAAAACAATAATGATAGTCTGTTTTAGTTACATGAAAGATTTCCAAGCAATTCAGGGACCAACGTTGGCAAAATGATTGTATTCAAATTGGTATGAATAGATAAGTAATATGGATGAATATTTGCAGTACGTTTAAAACATGTAAATTCATGATTAAAATATACATGAATCTTCCTCCATATTACTTCTATTCATACCAATTTCGATACAATTTTGCCAAAGTTGGTCACTGAAGAAATGCTGAAAGAAACATGTCTTAGTTTAAAAAAGAAAAGAAAAGAAATATGAACACTAAACAGTGTTTATTTAAAACAATATATATATATATATATATATATATATATATATATATATATATATATATATATAAATATACGGAAAAAAAAAAAAACAAAAAAAATCTAATATGCAATTATGCTGTTTTAATGTTAATATAATGTCATCGTCGCACGTTTCGGTCTAGTAGACCATCTTCAAGACATATTCATAAAACATAACATTAGACTATAAACGAAACGTTCGACGTTGACATTATATTAAAATTAAAACAGCATAATTGCATATTAGGATTTTGTTTGTTTTTTCCGTATATTTTCTTATTTTCTTCATATTTGCATATACATATATACATATATATATATATATATATATATATATATATATATATATATATATATATATATATATGTATATATATATATATATATATATATATATATATATATATATATATATAAAACGAGGTAATCCGTATGGGGTAAACCTAAGGTGCATAAACTGGTCTGTTTTTATTTAATATATATATATATATATATATATATATATATATATATATATATATATATATATAAACAATATATATATATTTTTATTTTTAATATGTTCTCTATGAATGTGTTAATAAATACAGTATTTAACTTATATTAAATCCCTGAATTATTTGTAAAAAAAGTTAAATATTTAAATTGCTAGCAAGCATCAAATTCATTTTTTCGGGGGTTGTTTGACATCTAAATTACAATCAAACAGTAAAATCTATTTTTTACATTAATTGCTAAAACTTACCAACCATCTCCTAAATATATAAAACCCATTTACAGCCTCTTTCTCTTTACTTCTCTCTCCCTCTTCTTTCTTTTTCCTTTTTTTCTTTTCTCTCTTCTCCCCTCCCATTTCAATATATCACTTCCGTTAAGCAAACAGTTTAAATAGGTCAAAGTCTGGTCACTCCTCCTCCCCCAATACTAAGTATGATTGAGAGAGGTATTAAATTAAACCCCCACTAAACTCTACCATGTCGCTCTAACTGCTCCTACTACACTCTCTGTTAAATTACAAAAACTTACACTGCCCATCAATTTTCATTTCATTTTTCGTTTCATTTTTGGAAGTGCTATCTGATGATCCGGCGTCCTTTAATAGGGCTCTGGTGAAATAAATTATTATAACTGAACCTTAAAGTGGTCTGTTTTTCTTTAATATATATATATATATATATATATATATATATATATATATAAATAAAAAAAACTTAAACACTAATATTCCATGGTCATAATTTATTCCATTGGAATCGTAAATACGATCCAATTCATCAGACGTACAAATTCAAAAAGAAAACAGAAAACCCAACTCCGGAAATAAAAACAGAATTTAGAGAGAGTGTAAGTATGAGGAGGAGGGAGATTAAACCTTAACAGAGAGAATTTTAGGAGAGGTGGGTGGAAGGGGTTTAAGTAAGAGAAAAATGAATGTTGTCGGATGTCTAATGCATAAAGATACATTTCGTGGTGACATACACACACCTTAGACAATCTAATGTTAGAATAAGAGGGAGGAAAAGACGAGGTGGGGGAGAGAGATGGGACGACGGAAAGTAAAATTGAACGGAGTGCCGCTTTGTAATTGAGAAAATTTGACAAATTTAATATCGACTACAGGTTACAAATCAAATATAAACATATAAAAATAAAATATGTATGTATATTTACCACTAATATTATCTATATATATATATATATTTATATATATATATATATAGCATGTACTTGGATATTAGCTCCTATTACTGTCGAGCCCTGTCTATTCTATTCTTATAATATGGATAGAATCAATTTCGGAGTATCACTTAAGAACATTCCCACTACGAACAAAAGGGATTATTTCGTAAATTTAACGTGATTTTATAACATACTTATGTTATAATTTTTCTTATAAAAAATAATTATATCTGCTCTACTTTGTATTGAGCACTCTTTTAAGAATAGTAATTGTTGGTTATTGGAATTCATTCCGTATATACCAATTATATACTTGATATATATATATATATATATATATATATATATATATATATATATATATAATTTAATATCACAGAATCACAGAATGCATAGATAGTTTTATGTATTAAATTAAACCAACCTTCTTGATGTAAGCACAAGGAGAAAATTATCGTTCACTTCATTTATTTGGAAGAGTATGAGTATTAATTCCTGGAGGATTTACAATTGTTCACTTTCCGTATATTTTAATCGTTAATGTACATGCTTTAAACGTACTACAAATCTCCCTCCACATTATTTATCTATTCATACCAATTTTGATACAATCATTTTACCAACGTTGGTCCCTGAAGTAGGATTGACCCAAAGACGCCTTTGTTTAAAAAAAAAAAGAAAGCTAAACACTCTTTAGTGTTTTAAATATATATATATATATATATATATATATATATATATATATATATATATATATATATATATATATATATATATATATTATTACATTAGTAAATTCTCACTACGAACAAAAAGGGATTGTCCTCATCTTTGTCGCCATATTTGTCACAACGTTTCGGCCGTTGTACGCTCCGGCCTTCTTCAGGTGGTTGGAATTTCGAACTGAACCCTTTATTTCGATCGCTGGGGTAGACTGTTCTAATTCCACGTGCCATGTTTGATGGACGTCAGTTATCAGTTAACTTTTAATTTTTACCAGTGCTCATATTGCAATTTTTTGCTGTTATCATTGCATGTCTTTACCAGAGTTCATATTGCAACTTTGTTATCATTGCTTTTCTCTGGCACTCCTTATTACTGGTTCCCATATTGTATTTATTTCTATGCTTGGTCGGCTCAGGAGATTTTTGTGGCCTAGCATATGTGCTGATTCCTTAAGTTTACGAATTTTCCAATGGTGTTCCCTGTCTATGATCTCAACATGATCCCACAGGGGGCGGTGATCTCCTTCTCTCTCCATATGTGGTCAGCCACGCCTGATTTTTTCTACTTCCCCTCGCGTTACAGCTTTCTGGTGTTCTTGAAGCCTTACCTTGAGGGGTGGCCTGTCTCTCCTTTATATTCCTTTCCCGCAGCTGCATGGGATAGCGTACACACAGTCTTTAGTCATGTTCCTCTCTATGGGGGTCTCACTCGTGAGAGATACCTGCAAGTGTTGTCACGCTTTTGAAGGTTGTCCTGATGTTATATGGACCGCAGATCCTTTGTATTTTCTCTGATAACCCCTTCACATAAGGCAGGCAGACTGTTTTCTGAGTGTTGTTGTCCTCCTCCTCCTCCTCCTCTTGTACCCGCCTATCCCAGTTTTGGGGGGCTGCTGCCATGTACCCAGGGTAGTTGTTGCGTTGAAGGGTACTACTTATACTGACCAATTCCTTATCTAACGTCTCTGGATCGCCACTTATGACTTTTGCTCGGTGTTGTAAGCATCGGACGATCCCTTTCTTTACGCTGTATGGATGGTGGGAGTTGAAATTGAGGTACTGTCCGGTGAATGTTGGTTTACGGTATACGGATGTCTTGAACCCATTCTCTGTTCGAGATATTAGTACATCCAGGAATGGGAGTGAGTTGTTACTCTCTTTCTCCATTGTGAACTGTATCGAAGGTCTTATTGAGTTCACATGTGGCCAGAGTATGAAAGTGTCATCTACGTACCCTAACCATATAGTTGGCTTTAGCGATATAGACTCTAATGCCATTTCTTCAAAGTATTCCATGTATATATTCGCCATTGCTGGTGATAATGGCGAGCCCATTGCTAAGCCCTCATCCTGTCGATATATGTGAGATCCCATTCCGAAGTGTGTTGTTTGTGTACAGAAAGTCAACATCTCCATCAGATTATCTATTGGAATACTGGTCCGCTCCTCTAGGGAAGAGTCAGAGGTTAATCTATCTCTGACTACTGAGAGTGCCTCCTCCGTGGGTACCTTGGTGAACAGACTCACCACGTCCAAGCTCACCATCTGGTTGGATAGGATGGGAGCATCTTTGATTATTTCCACGAAGTGGGCGGAGTTTCGGACATATGAAGGAGACTTTCCGATCAATGGGTCAATTATATCTACAAGGAAGCGACTCAGAGGGTGGCACACAGAGCCTTGGCAACTAACAATCGGCCTGAGTGGAATACCGTCTTTGTGAATCTTAGGGAGACCGTATATGTGAGGTAACTTGCTGTAACGCTGCGATAACTGCCTATACGTCTTGGGTGCGAAGTGATCCTTGTTCTTGATTAGGATCTGTGACAGTTTGCGTTCCGTTTTCATAGTAGGATCTTTCTTCACTATGCTGTAGCTACCATTGCTAATGAGGTCTTCCAGTTTTCTTGTATAGTCCGATTTGTCCATCACTACAGTCGCATTACCTTTGTCAGCCGGTAGTATGATGATGTTCTCATTCCTCTGTAGTGATTCAATCGCCAGTCTCTCCAGTTTTGTTATGTTAGACCTGGGCAGCTTGGCTCTCTCCAAGGCCTGTCTCACTTTCCATCTCATTTCATCCGCATGAGCCTGAGGGATGTTCAAGGCCACCTCCTCTACTCTGGCAATGATGTCCAAGTATGGCACCCGCCTGATGGTTGTGGCGAAGTTGAGACCCTTATTCAATACTGACTCCTCAGAGGCACTCAGCTGATATTGGCTGATGTTGACTACTGCTTTCACTGGTGGGTGATGGACCTTGTGCGTCACCTTCTGATCTTTCAATCTATTTAATTTTTGCACTTGGCGAGCCTTGACTACATCAAATTCATGTCTGAAGGATTTATCCAGGTCATTTTGGATCCTTCTCTGGTCTTCTTCATTGGTAATTCTGTTGAATTTATATATATATATAAGTGGCCTAACTCTATAATGCTGCGATATTAAATAAAGCAAATATATTTCTTTCATTTCTCTAAAACACTTAAAATAACACATTTTAAATATGAAACTTTTGGGAACTTCAAGCGAATTTATATCATTACAAAATGACGTGAGTTGATTGATAACTAAGTTCTCTAAACATACATTTAAATCTTTAGACCTGATAGAATAATGAAATTACTGTCAGAATTAAATTTCTTTCTCTTTAAAACTGATAGTTTTGATTGATGAATAAGTTTTCTAATCATATCAAACAATATCTGTCTATGTCACAGACATGACTTATTATGATTACTTTAATATTATTTACACTGTTTACATTATTCGGACTGTTATTCACATTCCAATGCCATATTCACAACTTATCGGCCTCTATATCTCTGAGATGAGGTATTATGATTACTTGCTTTATTTACATTATTCTTACTGTTATCCACATTTTCAATGCCATATTCACAACGTTTCGGCATCTATATCTCTGAAATGAGGTATTATGATTATTTGTATTATTTACATTATTTGAACTGTTATCCTCATTTTCAATGCGATATTCACAACGTTTCGGCCTCTATATCTCTGAGATGAGGTATTGTGATTATTTGCATTATTTACATTCTTTGGACTGTTATCCTCATCGTCATTGCCATATTCACAACATTTTCAAATATATATATATATATATATATATATATATATATATATATATATAGATATATATATAGAGAGAGAGAGAGAGACAGAGACAGAGACAGAGAAATAGGAGGTTTAAATGCAAAGTCGTAGTCTACTAGGCTATCATTACCTATTAGGGACTTAATTCTATATTAATTATGTAATACCAAATGCAACCTTGTATAAGCATTTCTTATATGTCATTAAACTATTAAATAAGATACATTTGGAGAAGTAAAAACAATGTCCATGTGTGGTCAAATTAACTGTCGTATGTATAATTGCCCTTGGCAAAAAATGATTTGGTATATCATGATTGATTAGACAGTCATGGAAATGTACTCATTGTGTACGTTTCTGTTGATTTTGTATTCGAAAGAGACGGAAACAGCAAAGGTTAGAATGACTGGCGAGTGTTCAAGGTCTTAGCACAATATTATCTCGCGTTCAAGATTGTTCAATGCGACTATCCATCCTACTTACAATCCACTTGAACTACTCATACTTCTGCAATCACTAATACTGGCAGAAATGTTCAGCTGGGGTGGTGTAGTGGATAAGGCGTAAGCAAGAAAGGAAAAAAAAATATAGTTATTCTTGTATCTGGTTTTCTTCTTCTTCTTCCTTCTCTTCTTCTAAGAAGAAGAAGCAGAAGTAGAAGAAGTCGAATAATATGAAGATGTCGTAAAAATAGAATGAGAAGAATTAGAAGTACAAGAAGACGAAGAAATAGTTTAAGAATATGAAGAAAAAGAGAAAGAAGTAATATATGATGATGATGATGATTTAGAAGTAGATGATGATGATGATGCAGTATTAGAGGATGATGATGATGTAGAAGTAGATGATGATGATGCAGTAGAAAAAGATGATGATGTAGAAGAAGAAGATAGTGATGATGATGTAGAAGAAAAAGCAGATGATGATGATGATGATGATGTAGAAGAAGGAGTAGATGATGATGCTGATGATGATGCAGTAGAAAAAGATGATGATGATGTAGAAGTAGATGATGATGATGATGATGATGATGCTGTAGAAAAAGAAGTAGATGGTGATGAGGCAGGAGTCCTTTATTTATACATGTTTCATTATAGACATCTAGGAGGCACGTTTGAGTAATGGATAGCGGCTTGGATTGAGGAATCGGAGAGCTGAGTTCGAATTCCAATCGAAACCATTACATTCACTTTCGTGCTAATACACTTGGGAAAGGTGTGAAACCTCTTCTTCTCCCTCCAGCTATGGGTAAATATCAGGACAGACTGGGTTCTATAGCCTTGCATGACAACTTGGTCTAGAAGAAAGACAACTCTGAATTCAAATGTGGATCCCCTAAGGCGGATGGACGGCACTTTGTGCTACCTTCTGGCAACTCCTGCAGCCGCGTTGGTACCAAACTGTATTGGTTTATCCTCTCCTTTGGAATCTACTAGCAAGGGCGAGAGGGGTAACTAGACCCTCGGGCAGCCCTAGTTCTCCATATATCCCGCCCAGGCTCGTAGCGCACCGCGATACTCCATCGTCTCTCGAGACGGACGGATGCCGACAACGACGACGATTATAGACGACAAACAATGTACAACGTTTAAGCATTTTATTTAATTAATTTTATTTAATTTAATAAGCATAAAAAAAATAATAAAATATCATCCTTGATAATGGCTATAATTATAGCCGAAAACGCTCGGAATTGTAAAATATTTACACAGCTTTTGCACATTATGTGTCCAAAAAAGAAAACATTTGTTCGAACACAAGAAAAATTAAATAAAACGTTTAATCGTAGCATCTTGTCTGTCGTCTTTAAGGAAATTATTTATATAGTACAGGTAATCGATCCGTTAGTGTATAATCCAGGTTGATCTTAGTAATATCACTTATTAAAACTGATCCACAGAGATGTTTTTATTTTAACAGAGCATATGTACTTTTTACAGGAAAAAATGACCTCAACATGGGTATAGTCTATTTCAAACCGTTTTTTATACGGCTATCATCAGCCTCTAAGTGTTTTCTCGGAGCATTGTTCTAAATTTATTTCAAAGTCAGTATTCCTCTAGTCGGCGCCTTGTTAATGAGAGTAGGTTTGTGTTAGCGAGTGGTGGGGGCGCAATGTATCTTATGTCGAGGTAAGCGGTCTAGGTTTGGAGTTTATCTATGGTCAGGATTTTTGTTTGTAGTTTAATATCAGTTCCTACTCTGTAGTGTTTCTTATAACGGTCCCAGAGTGTGTTTTTTCTGGGATTTGCAGTAAATAGTTTTTGTACAACTAAGCGATGGGGGATTTAAATTTAAGTCCGTTAAGTTCAGCTATAAATTTATATTTATAGATTGTGGGTAATACCAGAGCACCCAATGGAATACCTCGTGCTGTCCAACACACTTATATAAGAATGTTGCACAAGATATGCTACAGCGTGATTGGCAGGGGCTGGACTACCGACATGGTGTGGTCGCGGCACCGGTGGTGTTCATATTGAAGATTTGTGAAATCAGTTATATCTACATCCAACTGATCGAATTTTGATAAATACATATTTTATTGTTCAACATGAAGCCTATTTAATTTCGTTTCAATGGGGCATGTAGTTACTCAGATATTCACATTTTATGTGATTTCATTTTTTTAAAAAATGACATATATATATAGAAAACACCCACACACACACACACACATATATATATATATATATATATATATATATATATATATTTGAAAATATATAGAAAATCGTAGTTTAAATAATAAAATATATAGAAATATATATAAATATATATATATAATATATATAGAAAATAGTAGTTTAAATAATAAAAATCTATTAAACAATAGACATGAGTTAACGTTTTTTTGCTGACATCATCAAATTTTTGCATTGAATAATTAGCATAAAAACAAACAAACAATAAAATAATTTTTAAAATCCATAGCCCTAATAAATAGTTTAAATACCCTACAAAAATGATAACCCTTTATGAAGTCGTCAAAAAACAAATGTTACGGCAGTTTTTGTTTTTTTTATATACGCAAAACCCTTTCAGAAAGAAATAAAATTAAAAAAAAAATCTCCATAGACACGTAAACCAGACTAGGCGAAAACATCTTCCGTCTTAAATTTAGACACCCCAACCATACCCTGACTTGACATTTATGAATGTAACTCTATACTGATACAAATTATTAACACCCAACACCCCTTCCTATTTAAACAATCGCTCTGGTCGTTACCATGGAAATTTTGATTTCAATAATGAATATGCTACTAAAACACGTAAATTTCAGAAATAAGTTATTTCAAAAAAAAAAAATTCGCTTGAAGATGGAACAGAGCTTACTTTAATTTAATTTAATTCAAATAATTATATTGAAATTTTCGGCTCTTGTTTTGAAATATGAGACCTCTTATGTAGCGTGTTGGAATCATATTTTTAAATAAATAATCACACACACACACACACACACACACACACACACACACACATATATATATATATATATATATATATATATACATATATATATATATAAACATAAAACATTAGGCAGCATATAATTTATATACAAAAAAATAATCACACATAGAATCAATCAATAATATTAATTGGATGTCGCCAATATTTAATATTGCTGATTGATTCATCCATCGCTATATATATATATATATATATAAATATATATATATATATATAATATATATATCGTCATCCAAAGACAAACTAATTTACCAAAGCTCCTTATGGCTGACAACCGATCCTTCATTTGGTATCAAAATTCTAACCACTTGGCTCTCGACTGTCAAATAGAACGCCGAATTTTTGTTTTTATTTTTTAAAACTCGCCAGTGACCTAGATGAATCAATCCATTATCGAGTCTTGCATTATTTTTCTTTAAATTACAAATATGGAAATTTCCACAAATGCTCGACCGATTAATTTATTTTCAGACTACAAAACAACTTTTTTTTTCTGTCGTGTCTGTATTATTATATATTTTTCAGTCTTTGAAAAATCTCGAATCATTTTGAAAAATTGACGCAACGACAAAGTTTTTTACAATATATTTATATATATATATATATATATATATATATATATATATATATATATATATATATATATATATATAATTTTAGTAATCTATTTTTTTGAATAAAAATTAAGGACATTAAATGTTTTTCAGATAATTCTTTTCATTATGTTCGTTCTAATATTAGACTTCATTTATGCGAAGAATAATTGACAACTATTTCTAGTAATCGAGGGCCCAAAATAAAGCATTCGATGGTACCCATTGATTCATTTTGGATTTCAATACAAAAGGAATATCTCACATTAGCTAAAAAGGCTTTATCAGTTTTATTCCAATTTTCTACTTCTTATTTATGTGAATTAAAACCTCAACCCTAAATAATATCAAAAATAAGGATTAAAGACTACGCTCAAATGAAGAAAAGAAATGACGGTCTGCTTATCACAAACATTCATTTTGGATTTCAATACAAAAGGAATATCTCACATTAGCTAAAAAGCCTTTATCAGTTTTATTGCAATTTTCTAATTCTTATTTATTTGAATTAAACTTCTCATACCTAAATAATATCAAAATAAGAAATAGAAAGACTACACTCAAATGAAGAAGAAATGAGGTATGCTTATCACCCATTGATTCATTTTTGGATTTCAATACAAAAAAAGAAAATATCTCCCATTAAAAAAAGGCTTTATCAGTTTTATTGCAAATTTCTACTTCTTATTTATATGAATTAAACTTCTCAACCAAAATAATATCAAAATAAGAAGCGAAAAAACTACGCTCAAATGAAGAAGAAATGAGGGTCTGCTTATCACCCATTGATACATTTTGGATTTCAAATTAAAGGAATATCTCACATTAGCTAAAAAGGCTTTATCAGTTTTATTGCAAATTTCTACTTCTATTTATTATATATTAGGCTTCTCAACCCTAAATAATATCAAAAAAAAGAAGGGAAAAAGACTACGCTCAAATGAAGAAGAAATGACGGTCTGCTTATCACCCAGTGATTCATTTTGTATTTCAATACAAAAGGAATATCCCACATTAGCTAAAAAGGCTTTATCAGTTTTATTGCAATTTTCTACTTCTTATTTATGTGAATTAGGCTTCTCAACCCTAAATAATATCAAAAATAAGAAGCGAGAAAGACTACGCTCAAATGAAGAAGAAATGACGGTCTGCTTATCACCCAGTGATTCATTTTGGATTTCAATACAAAAGGAATATCCCACATTAGCTAAAAAGGCTTTATCAGTTTTATTGCAATTTTCTACTTCTTATTTATGTGAATTAGGCTCCTCAACCCTAAATAATATCAAAAATAAGAAGCGAGAAAGACTACACTCAAATGAAGAAGAAATGAATCTGCTTATCACCCATTGATTCATTTTGGAATTCAATACAAAAGGAATATCCCACATTTCTAAAAAGGCTTTATCAGTTTTATTGCAATTTTCTACTTCTTATTTATGTGAATTACGCTTATCAACCCTAAATAATATCAAAAAAAAAGAAGTGAGAAAGACTACACTCAAATGAAAAGAAATGAGGGTATGCTTATCATCCATTGATTCATTTTGGATTTCAATACAAAAGGAATATCCCACATTAGCTAAAAAGGCTTTTATCATTTTATTGCAATTTTTCTACTTCTTATTTATGTGAATTAGGCTTCTCAACCCTAAATAACATCAAAAATAAGAAGGACAGAAAGACTACACTCAAATGAAGAAGAAATGAGGGTATGCTTATCATCCATTGATTCATTTTGGATTTCAATACAAAAGGAATATCCCACATTAGGTAAAAAGGCTTTATCAGTTTTATTGCAAATTTCTACTTCTTATTTATGTGAATTAAAATCAACCCTAAATAATATCAAAAATAAGAAGCGAGAAAATGACTACGTTCAAGTGAAGAAGAAATTATGCTTATCATCCATTGATTCATTTTGGATTTCAATACAAAAGGAATATCCCACATTAATAAAAGGCTTTATCATTTTTATTGCAATTTTCTATTTCTTATTTATGTGAATTAAAATAATATCAACCTAAATAATATCAAAAAAAAGAAGAAGAAAAGACTACGCTCAAATGAAGAAGAAATGAGGGTCTGCTTATCATCCATTGATTCATTTTGGATTTCAATACAAAAGGAATATCCCACATTAAGGTAAAAAACAACTTTATCAGTTTTATTGCAATTTTCTACTTCTTATTTATGTGAATTAGGCTTCTCAACCCTAAATAATATCAAAAATAAGAAGCGAAAAGACTACACTCAACTGAAGAAGAAATGAGGGTCTGCTTATCACCCATTGATTCATTTTGGATTTCAATACAAAAGGAATATCCCACATTAGCTAAAAAGGCTTTATCAGTTTTATTGCAATTTTCTACTTCTTATTTATGTGAATTAGGCTTCTCAACCCTAAATAATATCAAAAATAAGAAGTGAGAAAGACTACACTCAAATGAAGAAGAAATGAGGGTCTGCTTATCACCCATTGATTCATTTTGGATTTCAATACAAAAGGAATATCCCACATTAGCTAAAAAGGCTTTATCAGTTTTATTGCAATTTTCTACTTCTTATTTATGTGAATTAGGCTTCTCAACCCTAAATAATATCAAAAATAAGAAGCGAGAAAGACTACGTTCAAGTGAAGAAGAAATGAGGGTCTGCTTATCACCCATTGATACATTTTGGATTTCAAATTAAAGGAATATCTCACATTAGCTAAAAAGGCTTTATCAGTTTTATTGCAAATTTCTACTTCTTATTTATGTGAATTAGGCTTCTCAACCCTAAATAATATCAAAAATAAGAAGCGAGTAAGACTACGCTCAAATGAAGAAGAAAATGACGGTCTGCTTATCATCCATTGATTCATTTTGTATTTCAATACAAAAGGAATATCCCACATAGCTAAAAAAGGCTTTATCAGTTTTATTGCAATTTTCTACTTCTTATTTATGTGAATTAGGCTTCTCAACCCTAAATAATATCAAAAAATAAGAAGCGAGAAAGACTACGCTCAAATGAAGAAGAAATGACGGTCTGTTATCATCCATTGATTCATTTTGGATTTCAATACAAAAGGAATATCCCACATTAGGTAAAAAAGGCTTATCAGTTTATTGCAATTTTCTACTTCTTATTTATGTGAATTACGCTTATCAACCCTAAATAATATCAAAATAAGAAGCGAGAAAGACTACGCTCAAATGAAGAAGAAATGACGGTCTGCTTATCATCCATTGATTCATTTTGGATTTCAATACAAAAGGAATATCCCACATTAGCTAAAAAGGCTTTATCAGTTTTATTGCAATTTTCTACTTCTTATTTATGTGAATTAGGCTTCTCAACCCTAAATCATATCAAAAATAAGAAGTGAGAAAGACTACACTCAACTGAAGAAGAAATGTGGGTCTGCTTATCATCCATTGATACATTTTGGATTTCAATACAAAAGGAATATCCCACATGAGGTAAAAAGGCTTTATCAGTTATATTGCAATTTTCTACTTCTTATTTATGTGAATTACGCTTATCAACCCTAAATAACATCAAAAATAAGAAGTGAGGAAAGACTACACTCAAATGAAGAAGAAATGAGGGTCTGCTTATCATCCATTGATTCATTTTGGTTTCAATACAAAAGGAATATCCCACATTAGGTAAAAAGGCTTTATCAGTTATATTGCAATTTTCTACTTCTTATTTATGTGAATTACGCTTATCAACCCTAAATAACATCAAAAATAAGAAGCGAGGAAGACTACGCTCAACTGAAGAAGAAATGTGGGTCTGCTTATCATCCATTGATACATTTTGGATTTCAATACAAAAGGAATATCCCACATGAGGTAAAAAGGCTTTATCAGTTATATTGCAATTTTCTACTTCTTATTTATGTGAATTAGGCTTCTCAACCCTAAATAACATCAAAAATAAGAAGTGAGAAAGACTACGCTCAAATGAAGAAGAAATGGGTCTGCTTATCATCCATTGATACATTTTGGATTTCAATACAAAAGGAATATCCCACATGAGGTAAAAAGGCTTTATCATTTATATTGCAATTTTCTACTTCTTATTTATGTGAATTACGCTTATCAACCCTAAATAACATCAAAAATAAGAAGTGAGAAAGACTACACTCAACTGAAGAAGAAATGTGGGTCTGCTTATCATCCATTGATACATTTTGGATTTCAATACAAAAGGAATATCCCACATGAGGTAAAAAGGCTTTATCATTTATATTGCAATTTTCTACTTCTTATTTATGTGAATTACGCTTCTCAACCCTAAATAATATCAAAATAAGAAGTGAGAAAGACTACGCTCAAATGAAGAAGAAATGTCTGCTTATCATCCATTGATTCATTTTGGATTTCAATACAAAAGGAATATCCCACATTAGCTAAAAAACTTTATAAGTTTTATTGCAATTTTCTACTTCTTATTTATGTGAATTACGCTTATCAACCTAAATAATATCAAAATAAGAAGGAGAAAGACTACGTTCAAAAAAAGAAGAAATGAGGGTCTGCTTATCATCCATTGATTCATTTTGGATTTCAATACAAAAGGAATATCCCACATGCTAAAAAAGGCTTTATCAGTTTATTGCAATTTTCTACTTCTTATTTATGTGAATTACGCTTCTCAACCCTAAATAATATCAAAAATAAGAAGCGAGAAAGACTACGTTCAACTGAAGAAGAAATGAGGGTCTGCTTATCATCCATTGATACATTTTGGATTTCAAATTAAAGGAATATCTCACATTAGCTAAAAAGGCTTTATCAGTTTTATTGCAATTTTCTACTTCTTATTTATGTGAATTAGGCTTCTCAACCTAAATAACATCAAAAATAAGAAGCGAGTAAAGACTACACTCAAATGAAGAAGAAATGACGGTCTGCTTATCATCCATTGATTCATTTTGTATTTCAATACAAAGGAATATCCCACATTAGTAAAAAGGCTTTATCAGTTTTATTGCAATTTTCTACTTCTTATTTATGTGAATTACGCTTATCAACCCTAAATAACATCAAAAATAAGAAGCGAGAAAGACTACGCTCAAATGAAGAAGAAATGGGTCTGCTTATCATCCATTGATTCATTTTGGATTTCAATACAAAGGAATATCCCACATTAGCTAAAAAGGCTTTATCAGTTTTATTGCAATTTTCTACTTCTTATTTATGTGAATTACGCTTATCAACCCTAAATAACATCAAAAATAAGAAGCGAGAAAGACTACACTCAAATGAAGAAGAAATGACGGTCTGCTTATCATCCAGTGATTCATTTTGGATTTCAATACAAAAGGAATATCTCACATTAGGTAAAAGGCTTTATCAGTTTTATTGCAATTTTCTACTTCTTATTTATGTGAATTAGGCTTCAACCCTAAATAATATCAAAAATAAGAAGTGAGAAAGACTACACTCAAATGAAGAAGAAATGAGGTTGCTTATCACCCATTGATTCATTTTGGATTTCAATAAAAAAGAATATCCCACATTAGGTAAAAAGGCTTTATCAGTTTTATTGCAATTTTCTACTTCTTATTTATGTGAATTACGCTTCTCAACCCTAAATAACATCAAAAATAAGAAGTGAGAAAGACTACACTCAAATGAAGAAGAAATGAGGGTCTGCTTATCATCCATTGATTCATTTTGGATTTCAATACAAAAGGAATATCCCACATTAGGTAAAAAGGCTTTATCAGTTTTATTGCAATTTCTACTTCTTATTTATGTGAATTAGGCTTCTCAACCCTAAATAATATCAAAAATAAGAAGCGAGAAAGACTACGTTCAAGTGAAGAAGAAATGAGGGTATGCTTATCACCCATTGATTCATTTTGGATTTCAATACAAAAGGAATATCCCACATTAGCTAAAAAGGCTTTATCAGTTTTATTGCAATTTTCTACTTCTTATTTATGTGAATTAGGCTTCTCAACCCTAAATAATATCAAAAATAAGAAGTGAGAAAGACTACACTCAAATGAAGAAGAAATGAGGGTCTGCTTATCACCCATTGATTCATTTTGGATTTCAATACAAAAGGAATATCCCATTAGCTAAAAAAGGCTTTATAAGTTTTATTGCAATTTTCTACTTCTTATTTATGTGAATTAAACTTCTCAACCCTAAATAATATCAAAAATAAGAAGCGAGAAAGACTACGTTCAAGTGAAGAAGAAATGAGGGTCTGCTTATCACCCATTGATTCATTTTGGATTTCAACACAAAAGGAATATCCCACATTAGCTAAAAAAGGCTTTATCAGTTTTATTGCGATTTTCTACTTCTTATTTATGTGAATTAAAGCTCAACCCTAAATAATATCAAAAATAAGAAGTGAAAAGACTACACTCAAATGAAGAAGAAATGAGGGTCTGCTTATCATCCATTGATTCATTTTGGATTTCAATACAAAAGGAATATCCCACATTAAATAAAAAAGGCTTTATAAGTTTTATTGCAATTTTCTACTTCTTATTTATGTGAATTAGGCTTCTCAACCCTAAATAATATCAAAAATAAGAAGCGAGAAAGACTACCTTCAAGTGAAGAAGAAATGATCTGCTTATCATCCATTGATTCATTTTGGATTTCAATACAAAAGGAATATCCCACATTAGCTAAAAAGGCTTTATCAGTTTTATTGCAATTTTCTACTTCTTATTTATGTGAATTAGGCTTCTCAACCCTAAATAATATCAAAAATAAGAAGCGAGAAAGACTACGTTCAAGTGAAGAAGAAATGAGGGTCTGCTTATCACCCATTGATTCATTTTGGATTTCAATACAAAAGGAATATCCCACATTAGCTAAAAAGGCTTTATCAGTTTTATTGCAATTTTCTACTTCTTATTTATGTGAATTAGAACCCTAAATAATATCAAAATAAGAAGCGAAAAGACTACGTTCAAGTGAAGAAGAAATGAGGGTCTGCTTATCACCCATTGATTCATTTTGGATTTCAATACAAAATTTCAATATCCCAAGCTAAAAAAGCTTTATCAGTTTTATTGCAATTTTCTACTTCTTATTTATGTGAATTAGGCTTCTCAACCCTAAATAATATCAAAATAAGAAGCGAGAAAGAAACGCTCAAATGAAAAAAAAATGAGGGTCTGCTTATCACCCATTGATTCATTTTGGATTTCAATACAAAAGAATATCCCACATTAGCTAAAAAGGCTTTATAAGTTTTATTGCAATTTTCTACTTCTTATTTATGTGAATTAGGCTTCTCAACCTAAATAATATCAAAAATAAAAGCGAGAAAGACTACGTTCAAGTGAAGAAGAAATGAGGTCTGCTTATCACCCATTGATTCATTTTGGATTTCAATACAAAAGAATATCCCAAATTAACTAAAAAAAGGCTTTATCAGTTTTATTGCAATTTTCTACTTCTTATTTATATGAATTAGGCTTCTCAACCCTAAATAATATCAAAAATAAGAAGCGAAAAGACTACGTTCAAGTGAAGAAGAAATGAGGGTCTGCTTATCACCCATTGATTCATTTTGGATTTCAATACAAAGAATTAGCTAAAAAAGGCTTTATCAGTTTTATTGCAATTTTCTACTTCTTATTTATGTGAATTAGGCTTCAACCCTAAATAATATCAAAATAAGAAGTGAGAAAGACTACGCTCAAATGAAAAGAAATGAGGGTCTGCTTATCAATTGATTCATTTTGGATTTCAATACAAAAAGAATATCCCACATTAAAAAAAAAGAGTTTTATTGCAATTTTCTACTTCTTATTTATGAATTAGAAACCCTAAATAATATCAAAAATAAGAAGCGAGAAAGACTACGTTCAAGTGAAGAAGAAATGAAAATCATCCATTGATTCATTTTGGATTTCAATAAAAAAGGAATATCCCAATTAAATAAAAAAAGAATCAGTTTTATTGCAATTTTCTACTTCTTATTTATGTGAATTAGGCTTCTCAACCCTAAATAATATCAAAAATAAAAGCGAAAAAGACTACGTTCAAGTGAAGAAGAAATGAGGGTCTGCTTATCAATTGATTCATTTTGGATTTCAATAAAAAAGGAATATCCCACATTAGCTAAAAAGATCAGTTTTATTGCAAACTTCTTGTTTTATGTGAATTAGAAAGAACCCTAAATAAAAAAATAAGAAGTGAGAAAGAACGCTCAAATGAAGAAAAATCAGGGTCTGCTTATCACCCATTGATACATTTTGGAAATACAAAAAATATCCCACATTAGCTAAAAAAGGCTTTAAGTTTTATTGCTATTTTCTACTTCTTATTTATGTGAATTAGGCTTGGAAATTGAAGTGTCGAGTTCTATTTCCAGTCGGGTTCGTTATATTACCCTTACGCGTAAATATACTTGGGATGATCTGTGAATCCCTATCTCCTCCATGTTATGGGTTAATTAGTAGGATTTGTCCCAGTAAAGCATTATTGTCGCCCCCCTTGCCCAAATCATACAATTTAAAAATATTTTCTTTCGTAACTTGGATGTTCTATTGTTGTAATGATAACCGGAAATCAGGATGACGAGTTCTATTTCCAGTCGGGTTCGTTATATTACCCGTACGCGTAAATCTACTTGGGAAGAGGTGTGTATCCCCTCCTCCTTTATGGGTTACTTAGTAACATTTGTTTCAGTAAAGTATTATTGTACCCCTCCCCACAAATCATACAGTCAAAATTATTTCTTTCTTTAGATGACCTTGATAAGCCGTAAAAAAAAGAAATCAATCTTATAATATTTAATATATTTGCAGTTGTATTATTTATTTTATTTTGGGCACGTGGCCGAGTGGTTACAGCATTCGCATTCTGAACATGAGACCCGGGATCGAATCTCACCATGGTCGATATGACAGAATGTCTGATATTATAGGACTGGAGAGTGTCGTTCCTTTGGAAAGTACATGAAAACCATACCACGGGTACTGACGGAAAAAATGGGTAGACGGGACCCTGTACGAGTACGAAGTTACAAGTCATCGTGGCTGAGTGTGTGAGCGTGCTCGACTTGTTCAAATTGTTATTCACGCTAGATAATATGGTATTTTCTAGAAACTGCAACTAAGGTCTGCTCAGCATGGTTGCAGTATCTGTGGGTGTTGAATAAGAACAAGATGGGCCTGAGAAAAACTTTGCAATTGGAATTGGATAGCTGGCCTTGTAAACGGGTATTCTCGAATACGACTGCCCATCTATACTCATATTAAGATTTGTTAAAACTTCATCTTAATTTCCGTTTCTTCTTATCGCAATGTTAGCGGTAATATAAGTCGTTTCTATCTCCAAAATAATGGATAGTGGCTCTGATTAAGGAATCGGAGACCCGAGTTCGAATTTCAGTCGCTACATTCTCTTGCTAAAAGAAAGGTATCAGTCTATCTCATGACTGGGTGCAACCGGTTCAGGAGAAAGAACAACTCTGAATTCAGCCAGGTTGGCTAGAAAACACTACTACTACTTCGGAGACAGTGAATGTGGCGCCCTTAGGACCTTCATAGGGTTACAGGTTTCGTGATATCTAAAGATATGCGCCATTCATTGATTGAACAGTTAGTATTAGAGTCGCAAAAACATCTCTCGTCCAATAACTGTTATAGCTCTTTATATTAAGGATGGAGGTTTCCTTCCTAACTTTTTGTCTGAAGTAGTGCGGAAGTTCAACATCTTGATTATGTCATTATTTCATCTTCGATATCCATTCTCGTTGTTTGTACATTTGAAAGTCATTCAGTAATTGCTTTCTGTTATTTGGTATAGTTCTTTGATTATGATTCTGTAGTACCG
>CAHIKZ030000782.1:85000-87500 GCA_903632075.3 Acanthosepion pharaonis | reverse complement strand
ATAGATAGATAGATAGATAGATAGATAGATGAATAATTATACTCGTTTCGAAAAACCCTCGAATTTTTGATTTGCCAATAATCAAATCAATCTCGAGGGAAAAAAAGGTTTTAAAAAAAGAAAAATCTAGAAACATGAAAGTCTGTCGAAAAAATCGCACAGATGCAGGTTTGAAGCCCAAAGAAAAAAACCCGATATGAGTAAACAACTAACTAACAAAAGAGCTCAATACAACCGTAGAGCAGACCTAGATAAACCTAATGAGTCAGACAAACCTACCCAGGTTTCACCTAAGCGGATCGTCAGGGAAAGAGTATCCATTTCTCATTGTATGTACTGATTCGATGTAAAAATGGGTATTTTTCGCAGTTTGCACTCGTACAGTAAGATTAATCGATATTGTTTCATTGTAATAATTTTCATTAATCTTATGAGTTACAATATATTGAAAGAAAATTATCTGGAAAGAAAAATCGATCTACCTGACTCCCAACTGCTAGGTATTTACTTATGCCTCCCCACTTAGACGGGATTGGGCACAAGGTTTAACGTGGGGAATCCGAGAGCGTACACTCGGGCTGCTGGTCTAAAATTTACCCATTCCCTGTAACCGTCCCCGACTCAGACAACCTCTGCCTGAAGTCAAAGGTCGCAAGACAGATAACGAACGGCCTGACTCCAAACGACTAGGTATTTATCACTAGTTCCCACTGGAATGAGGTAGGGATTTTCCAAGCGTAGCACAAGGCCGAAATTAGGGGGCACCCAGTGAGGATCGAACTCAATACTCAGTCGAAATTTTCTAGCGAGCCAAGCTTGCTAACCATTACACCGCCTCGAGGTCCCTGGAATGAGATATGTCACAATGTCGGGATTATTGAGGAGAAACACGAGCGATCAAAATTTAAGCAGCCCCAGAAAAAGTGGCCACATGTAAATTACTCGTCTGATTTTCACAACCGAGTCTCTATCCGAAGACAGAGCACCGACCGAATCACCTTCTGCTCGAAGAGAGAGGTCTTGTCAGTCACAAACCAGACAGCAAACTGCCTGACTCGATTCAGCCACCAGTTTTACCCCTTACCTGGGGCTCTTTATTGTAATGTGCCAGTTCATATAGTTACCGGGGGTGTAATATTTATTCCACAACAATACATATGTTGGGTGTGCGGGTGGTGTAATTTAAATAGGTTCCGAATTAAAAATAACTGAGATTTCGAATTGAAGCTAAACCGAATCCATTACATTCACTTAAATGCAAATAACTTTAGGAAAGGTATGAACCTGTCTCTTCGCGTCCAATACCTATGGGTTAAACAGTAGGTCGGACTGGGCTCTATAGCGTTGATTTTTCAACCTGGTGTAGGACAAACCTGAATTCGAACACTGAATAGTGTCGTTTGGTAGTCTAACTTGCTCGGTTCTAAGTACTGTGCTGCTTGACCCTCACTCGCCGAAAAAGATACGAGAAGTTTATATATATATATATATATATATCAGCATCATCATCACCATCAGTGCCATGAATGCCTCAGTTGTCAGAGGGGGTCCATAAGAACAGAAGAAACCTCCTCCTGGATGATCTGTTGGGGGGTAGTCCCGGCATTGTCATGTCCGACCACTCTTTGATGTTGTTTGACCAGCTCTTACGTTGCCGTTCTCGTCTCGTCACGTCTTCAACAGGGTCTTGCATGATGGTATTGCAAAGGTTGTTATGCCATGTGACATGGCCAAACCCTGACATCTTCAAACGCGAGAAGAGATTCGTGTCGGCCAACGAGACTTTCAAGCTTGCTCCATACAGAGTCATACGAAGGAGCTTTCTCAAGCATTTGTTTTCGAAATCCTTGATGCTTTCTCCTGCTTCAAACAGGTTTGTCCTAGTCTCACACAGGAAGTGTCGTTTTTAGAGGCTTAAACTTGGTGGAACACACCTATTCTATAGTTAATAGACTCTCTCACCTATAATAAGTAGGAGTAGTAAGAGTAACGAGTCAGTCGCTCAGTGGGTCGGTCTGAGTTCAGTCTGAAGTCGGGCGACCGGCTGACCGGCTGATCGGTTGAACTCTCTGCCTTCGGGCGGAGAGGAACCCGAACGAGGCTACGCCGAAGGGCGGAGTCTCTTTCGGGGAGGTAAACCGACCCTGAAACCGTTTATACGGGTTTTAAAAGGGCATATTTTTTGCCGAGCCCACGGGCTCGGAGATCCCACGTTAAACCGGCCTTTTGCCACATGATGACAGCGTATTTGACTGAATACCGCTCAGTGGGTCGGTTTGAGTTCAGTCTGAAGTCGGTCGACCGGCTGATCGGTTGAACTATCTGCCTTCGGGCGGGGAGGAACCCGAACAAAGCTACGACGAATTATATTGATATTTCTTTGGATTTTATCAAGATGTTATAGATAAATACCAGGAGCACTGATACACAGTGTGCGATGAATAAATTGTCGTCTAAATTACGCAAAATTGAAAATAACACTGACATCTCATTTTAGCAG
>CAHIKZ030000782.1:45000-70000 GCA_903632075.3 Acanthosepion pharaonis | reverse complement strand
GGCAGCTTGTAGTAAGCGCCATAAAAACAACGATCGAATAGATGGAGAGAATAGCAGCAGTGTCGAAAATAGTACAGGTCGATGTAGTTGAAGTCATTTTTGTTAGCAGTCGGGTTGAGGTTGGTAAGAAACAAAGATGGCGGTAAAGGATGCTGCAACTGGCGCGTATGAAAGAGTTGGAACGAAAAATCGATTTGCATTCACTATAAGTATTTATTTAAAACAAAATTAAATTTTTCTTACCTTTTTTAATTATTTAATATATATTTTTAAAACGCAACAAATTACGTAGCACTTATTTCGATTAACTGCGTTACTTAGAACGATTACCTCACAACTTATATACAGCCTCATCTGGTAATAATGCGGAAAAAGGAAGAGGAATCGACCATAAACGGGATCATCGATCCAATGCAAACGATCCTTTTCTTATCTGCAAAGCATGTGTTTCATCAGGGCTATATGCAGTTTTGAATTCAGAGTTTTCCTTCTCCAAGACAGGTTGCCACCCAAGGAGAACCCAGTCTGTCAGATGAGTAGGAAACATACGTTTCCACAGGGTATCTGCACGTAAGTGAAGGCAATGAACCCGACTGGAATTCGAACTTAGCTCTATCGAATCCTCAATCCGAAAAACAATCCATTAATCTACCATGCCACCTAACAATGTGAATAAAAGGCGCTGTTGATTTTTTTATGGCTAGTTTGTTAAAATAATGCACTGATTATAGTTTGCGTCATGCAGCAATAATTGTAAGTAAAACGATGCACTAAAATAAGTGAAAAAGTAATCGATTTAAGTTCTCTAAATATTGGTGTCTTTTAAAACTTTGAATAATTTAAAATATTTCTTCCGTTTCGCAGTTTGTTTAGCATGTTGGTCCAGCGAATAATTAGCATCATACTGGGGTATATTCATCACTTTTTTATATGCTGTGTCTCTACAGGACGTAGGCGATCATGGCCCTCCACGAGTTTCTGTCCTTTGTGGCTTTTTTTTACTATCCTTTCAATTCTTTGTTCTGCCACTCATTTGCACAAACCCGTTAGATAGTTTACACTCTATTTCTCTCTGTCGTTCAAACCTTGAATATATCTTGTGTGTGTTTAATTCTCCAAGCCCCCTTTTCTCATTATGTATCTAGGAAATTTAAACTATCGCTTTGAGATTATAAATAATTACCTCTTGCTTAATATTAATTGTAATCCTATCATAAATATGCCTGTCCGTAACCTTTGTTATTCTGCACGACCATTACGTCCTGCTAATATCTTGTGCATAATGGACTTTTCCATTTGACTGTGCGGAGACAGGGGAAAAGACGCTACTTGGTTTCAGTGAGGAAAAGAAAGAAAGAAAGAAGTGAAGATTGAAGTGTTTAAGGTCTCTTGCCAGTACCCCATGGAGTATACCGTTTTCATTGTGCAAAAACAAAACCTGTATCAGGGATGCTAGTTTGTTTGTAGCGAGAAAATGAAAGAAAGAAAAGAAAAAAGTTTTAATGAATGTTTAAATGAAATGGAAAAAGTTATCAAATTCAAATCTATTCATTTCTTTTCTTCTTAAAATAAAGACCAGCATTCATATTTACGATTGTTATTGCAATATTTTGTTTCTAGTTTTGTTAAGGTTGTTAAGCTCAAATATTTAACGAAGGGATAGGGGAATTTCTACGGATATTTTATTGCCGTAGATCTCGCCATGAGCGTATTTAATCATTAACTGAAGAATTAAGATTCACGAGAAAATTCAAATTGGAAAACCGTGAAATTTTCACGGGTCTTTCTAGTTTTGTTAACCTTGTTAAGCTGAAATATTTAACGATGCGATAGGGGAATTTCTACGGTTGTTTTATTGTCATGAGCTTATTTAATCATTAACTGAAGAAATAAAACTCATCAGCTGTAGATTCATTTTGACACTTTTTTTCTGTGAACACGGAAAGGCTCTTAATATCAAATTTAATATTTTATATTTGCAGAAATTTAATTTAATTTATTTTTATATTTGCAGAATCTTAAGTTGCGCTAGAGAATCATTCTACCATTTTTTTTTATTTGTAAACCACTTCTTTACTGGCAATCATATTCAAGAGTTTCTTAAAACTACTGAGCCGTATTTTCTTCTCAATTAATCGCGCAAAGAAGGGAATATCTCTTGTTAAAATATGTTGACCTGAAGGAAACAAAGTTCATAGATCACTGTTTTATCAGAACCGATCAAAATCCAAAGAAGCCTTATAGAATTTAACACTTACAGGAAAGCAATGGAAACAGCAATTAATATACCCAGGGTAATTGTATAGCAGAACAGGGAAGGAGTGTATGAAAGGGGACGTTGTGTAGAGCCATGACCTCACAGATACTGAAGGGACACGGCCCATTTAAAAAAAAATCACATTAAAAAGAAATTGCAATGTTTTTTCTTTCTCTTTAAACTTTTTTGTTAAAAATATTGTTTCATTATTTACATCATTCGGACTATTGTCCTCATCTTTGTCGCCATATTTATCACAACGTTTCGGCCGTTGTACGCTCCGGCCTTCTTCAGATGGTTAGAATTTCGAACTGAACCCTTGATTTCTTTAGGCGTTGGTTAGATCCAGTGTCATGACCCAAAGAGTGTGAGTTCAATACCCGGTTAAGGCAGTGGAGAACTTTCAGAGGGAAATTAGCAGGAGATAACTGATAACTAACATCCATCAAACATGGCACGTGGAACTAGAACAGTCTACTCCAGTGAGCGAAATAAAGGTTTCAGTTCGAAATTCTGAAGAAAAACCGGGGTACAACGGCCGAAACGTTGTGATAAATATGGCGACAAAGATGAGGACAATAGTCCGAATAATGTACATAATGTACATAATACCTCATCTCAGAAATATAGACAGACAAAAATTGTTTCAGTGAAATGGAAAGAGTTGACAAGTTGAAATATTTTCATTTGTACCCCCTTACTTATTAAATTACGACCAGCATTCATATTTATGATTCTCAGTGTAATATTTTGGTAAAGTCTTTAAGCTCCAATATTTAAGGATGCCATAAGATAATTTCTACAGATCTTTATTGTTGTTGAATTCGCCATGATCTTACTCAAGAATTTAGATTCACCAGAATATTTCAATAGGTAAGACGAGTTGTAATTAATGTTACCCCCAGCATCGTTTTGTACAAGGATATCTCTGTTTCATCAAATTTCCCCTTCATCTCTAAGCAAATCGCCCAGCATTCACTTCCATATAGAGATGTTAATATTATCTAGACCAGCACTCTTTTCTTTGTTTCTAACCAAATGTTCCCTTATTTTAATAATTTACTTAGGATTTTGAAGGGATTTGTCGCTGTATAATCAACTTTTGGATTTCGGTCTGATATTTGTCTTATCTGTAACTGTCTATATTTCTGAGATGAGGTATTATGTACATTATTCGGACTATTGTCCTCATCTTTGCCGCCATATTGGCGGTGATCTCCCTTTTCTCTCTATATGTGGTCAGCCACGCCTGATTTTTCCACTTCCCCTCGTGTTACAGCTTTTTGGTGTTCTTGAAGCCTTACCTTAAGGAGGCGGCCTATCTCCCCTTTATATTTCTTTCCGCAGCTGCACGGGATAGAGTACACACAGTCTTTAGTCATCTATGGGGGTTCTTAAGCTTTTGATGGTTGTCCTGATTTTATATGGACTTCAGTTCCTTTGGATTTTCTCTGATAACCCCTTCACATAAGGCAGGCAGACTGTTTTCTGGCTGTTGTTGTCCTCCTCTTGTACCCGCCTATCCCAGTTTTTTTTTGGGGGGGGATGCTGCCATTTACCCAGGGTAGTTGTTATATTGTGGGGTACTACTTATACTGACCAATTCTTTATCTAATGTCTCTGGGTCGCCACTTATGACTTTTGCTCGGTGTTGTTTGTCTTTTCTTTATAACATTTCTGAGTTACGTAAATTTCTGTCATTATTTGATTTTGACATGTCCATTTTGTAACTCTTACTCTAGGCTCTCCCTTTTGCTAACAATCAAACATTCTATTTTCTTACTATTGATTATTAATCTTTTTGTCCCGTTTTCATCTACTAGATGATCTAAAATGACATCACCGTGTCAGACTAATGGTAACGATAATATAAGGAAATATTCACCATTCATTGACAGATTTATCAATAATCCTTTCGCTTGAAATTCATAAAAAAATTCTCTTAAATCCATAAAAATACGTTTCTCAAGTCCAGTAGCTTTTATAGCTCTTTCAAGTACTGGCGAAATCTTCCTTCCGAAGATTTTGTTTGGCGTAGCGGGGAATATCAATCTTTAGATTAGGTGATTATTTTCTCTTCGTCTTGCAGAGGATATCTATTTTTATTAGTTGCTGCTGTTGAAAGTCCTCAAGTAATGTGGTTTCCATTATTTGGTATCGTTCATTGTCTGTGAATCATCAGCTCCAATTCGCAATGTACACCACTCACTCTTCACTCTTTCAAACCGTTTTTTTTAAAGATTGATCTGAGCAGCGGCTACATACAGCTGACAATTTAGATATTTCTGAACGGTTTTGGCGCCATACATGAGACGCATATAAAAATCACGATATGAGGTGGTTATGTAAGGACATGACTCGAGTTTTGAGGTTTTTGGTTTAGTAGCAACTTGCGGTATTGGGCGAAACTATTTCTTGTCAGGATGGATTCAGATTATATCCTGTAACTGCTTTCATTTTAATTCCAGATCATAGTCTCCTTGTTTCAAACGTTTATCTTAGGTCCTATTTCTTGGAACACTTGATAGAGGATGTTGAATTTGTTTCCAGATCATTTTTCTCAACTATGAATACTAATGTCATCAACATAGACTACTTCGTCATCATTCTAATCCTCAACACAGTTACGATGAATGGATAGCCTCTAGAGAAGGCACACTAACTTGAAAGAATATTGGCTCTCAAACTCACACCCGACCTTTAGCTGTCACAGTTAATAATTAGTCTTTCAGCCGTTCGATGCCATTTTCATCCATCGCTCTGAGGAATCGATTGTATATACGGCTGACAAATTAGATATTTCTGAATAAGTTTAACCCCGTGCATGGCATTTATATGAATGCCTAGATCTGACGAGGCTATTTAAGATCATGACACGATTTTTTTGGCTAATGTTTTGGAATTGTAGTCACCTATAGTGTTGGGGAAAACTCCCTCTGGTGCAATCAATTCATTGTCAGTTTGCATATCTCCTACGCTAAATTTCAGTTATTTGAAGTGTTTAGTATTTACAAATTCAATTACAGATCATGGTCTTTTGGAAAGGTTTATTTTAACTCCTATTTCTTGGAAAACTTGATAGAGGATGTTGATTTTATGTTTCCAGATCAATTTTAACCAAACTATGAATACCTATGTCATCGACATAGACTACATCGCCATTAACCTCGTCATCAACACAGTCACAATGAACAGATGTCCCTTCGAGGAGGCAGCGTACCTTGAGAAAATATTGGGCTTCAAACGCGATCCCGATCTTAATTGTCTGCGATTCAGCAGCGCCAATTCGCAATGTTTGCCAAGACCCTAGTGTTTCACTCGCTCAAAGACTTTTTTTAACGATTGATATTAGAAAGCGGTTGTATACAGCTGATAGTTGAAATATTTTTGAATGGCTTTATCACCATGCATGAGATCCATATGACAATCACGATCTGACGGGGTTATTTAAGTACATGACTCGTGTTTTCAGGTTAATGTTTTGGTTTAGTGGCAACTTGCGGTATTGGGCGAAACTACATCTTGTCATGATACATTCAGAGTATGTCCTGTAACTGCTTTCATTTCAATTCCAGATCATAGTTTCATTTTTGGAAAGGTTTATCTTGAGTCCTAGTTCTTGGGACATTTGGTAGCGGATGCTGAGTTTATGTTTTAAGAACATTCTTAGCTCAACTATGAATACCTATGCCATCAGCATAGGCCTACTCATTATCAGAACGTTGGGAATATTTACATAAATTCCTTATTCTAGAGCAAAGATTAAAATGGCAAATATATTGTCTCCTGAAATGAGATAGGGGCAAAATTAGTGGTGGAAAGCAATTAGTTATTGGCGCGGTAGGTTGAAAGGGTTGAGTTCGAATGACAGTCACCTCATATTTATTTCATACTAGCAGGAGAGCCCGGCGTTGCCCGGGAGTGTAACAGTAAGAGATAGATCAACCATCATAAAGACTGAAAAATTAAATTGACAAAGATTATTGTTTAAGGTTGACGGACATGCATGTCTTAATTAGTTTTTTTTTTTTACGAATTGGTCAAACCCAAACTCAAAGAAAAACATTGTTTTCAATCGTTATGAGTCTATCGATTGAATAGAATTTTATTATAAACAATTGTCTTGTAAATGGAATTTTTAAAGCATTCTGAATGTAAAAATAAAGAAAAAAGTGTGCAAGACAATAAGAAACACTACCTGCCAAAAAAAAGTGATCCCATATATAAACGAACACACACACACACACATACACACACACACCCAAACAAACAACCTGGGTTTTATAACAAGCATAACTCGATATTCTAGCGGCAGAATCGTGTTTTATCGTGTTTTCAAATTGATTTCCTGAAAAAACAATTGTTTTTTTTTTTCAATTTTGGACGCTGTCAGAACCACCGCAAGGTAATTTTACACAGTCCTGTGAAGTTTTGTTGAAATCGGTTGAAAAATGTAGGAAATCCGATCCAATATATAAACGTACAGACACACACACACAATTTGCGTTTTATAATAAGTAAGATTAATGCTTTCCAGAGAGAACAGTGCCCATCTTCTTTTTACATCGATAGATAAAATGCCAGTGGCGACTGGACTTTCTAGCCGTGGGTGGCAGCCAGTTTAGGTAAGGAAACCCGTGTAATGATCAGTGCAAAATTTCTTGCATTAATTTTTCTTTATCTTTTTGTGTAAATTCTTCATTTTAAAGATATTTCTGTCTTATTTGTGATGCTTTCATTCTGTGATCTTTCTTTCTTTCTTTTTTCTTTCTCTCTTCATTTTCTTTTTATCTATTTTTAGAGATATTTCTGTCTTTCTTTTGCTTACCAGATATTTCTCTCTTTTTTTCCTTCTTTCTTTCTTCTTTCCTGTCTTGCTGTGATTTCTATATCGTATTTTTCTTTATATCTTTGTTCTCTTTTCATTTTCTTTTTCTCTTTATTCTTCTTTCTATAGATATTTCTTTCTTTTGTTCTGTGTTTATTCATGACTCATTATAACTTTTCTTTCTTTCTTTTTCTCTTAGCGTCCCCAGGCCCACTTTGACCAGCGGTGGTAGCACCTGTTAGGCTCCCAACAATGGGCAAATAGTTAACCCTCAAACTGGGGTCAAATCACTATGAAAGTGTAAAAATAGGCTTCATTACCAGCAATACATTTCTGGAAAAAATTATTACCAGTAATACATTTTTGATGGAAAAAATATTAACAGCAATGCATATTTGAATAATGTTTTTACCAGCAGAAAAAAAATATTACCAGCAATATATTTTTGGAAAAAAATATTACCAGCAATACAATTTTGAAAGAAAAAATATTACCAGCAATACATATTTGAATAATGTTTTTACCAGCAATACATTTTTGAAGAAAAAAAATATTACCAGCAATACATATCTGAATAAAAAATTACCATCAATACATTTTTGAAGAAAAAATGTTACCAGGAATACATTTTTGGAAAAAAATTATTACCAGCAATACGTTTTTGAAGGAAAAAATATTACTAGCAATACAATTCTGAAGGAAAAAATATTACTAGCAATATATATTTGAATAAAAAAAATTACCAGCAATACATTTTTGAAAAAAAAATTATTACCAGCAATACATTTTTGAAAGAAAAAATATTACTAGCTATACATATTTGAATAAAAAAGATTTTTACCAGTAATACATTTTTTAAGAAAAAAATATTACCAGAAATGCATTTTTTTAAGGAAACACATATTACCATGAATATATTTTGAAAAAAAATATTACTAGCAATATACATTTTTGGGAAAAAATTGTACCAGAAATACGTTTTGAAAAGAAAAATTACCAGCAATAAAAATCTTGTCGGCATTAAATAACTCATTTAAGTTGATATGCCATAAAACAAACCTAACCAAACCTTCTATCTAACTTTTATTCTTCCTTCTAATAAACATCTTTCTTTTTTCTCTCTTTCTTTGTCAAATTATTCTAAATCTCAAAAATATTTTTTGTTAACCATCTGTTCTAGATCAAACGTAAGCAATTATGTTTCATTCTCGAGTAGACAGGATGATTTTCACAAAGTTCACCTCCATGCTAACAATGTCTCCTTGCACTCAACTAGTTTGCCTTTTTATCTATTAATATCTTTTTTGTTTTTATCGGCACCAAAATTTGACTTCTTTCTATCTTTGTTTCATTTTTGCTTAAGTGATAAACCGATTTTGGTATGAAGATTTTTTTCTTTATTAATTTCTCTGGTCGATTTTTATAATGCAACTTTTTTCTTTCTTTCATTCATTCGTTCTTCCTTTCTTTCTTTTTTTTTTTCAACTTTTCTTTCTTTCTTTCTTCCCCTGTTTATTTATTTCTTTCTGTCAGTGTTTCTTTCTTTCTTTTATTCTTTCTTTCTCTTTCGTTCTTTCTTTTTCTTCTTTCTTTCTGTTTTATTCTTTCTTTCATTCTTCTCGTTTCGTTCTTTCTTTCTATGTGCATTTCTTTCTTTATGTGTTTCTTTTATTTGTTGTGTTCTTTCTTTCTTTCTTTCTTTCTTTCTTTCTTTCTTTCTTTACTTTACTTTTCCATTGCCAAGATAAATTCTTTCTTTCTTTTTTTTTCTATAGTAACCGTTGTTCATCTCATTCGGAAACGCCTCTCCTGTCATCTGTACGCAACAAATTTTTTTCTTCAAATATTTCTTTCTTGCTTTGTTTCTGTTTCATTTATCTAATACTTCTTTCTTTCCTCTAGTTTTCTTCCTTTTTTTCTGTGATCTTTCTTTCTTTCTTTTTTCTTCCATTTTTCTGTTACCTTTCTTTCTTTCTTTCTTTCTTTCTTTCTTTCTTTCTTTCTTCCATTTTTCTGTTACCTTTCTTTCTTTCTTTCTTTCTTTCTTTCTTCCATTTTTCTGTTACCTTTCTTTCTTTCTTTCTTTCTTTCTTTCTTTCTTCCATTTTTCTGTTACCTTTCTTTCTTTCTTTCTTTCTTTCTTTCTTTCTTCCATTTTTCTGTTACCTTTCTTTCTTTCTTTCTTCCATTTTTCTGTTACCTTTCTTTCTTTCTTTCTTTCTTTCTTCCATTTTTTATGTTACCTTTCTTTCTTTTCTTTCTTTTTCTTTCTTCCATTTTTCTGTTACCTTTCTTTCTTTCTTTCTTTTCTTTCTTTCTTCCATTTTTCTATGTTACCTTTCTTTCTTTCTTTCTTTCTTTCTTTTTCTTCCATTTTTTCTGTTACCTTTCTTTTCTTTCTTTCTTCCATTTTCTGTTACCTTTCTTTCTTTCTTTCTTTCTTTCTTTCTTTCTTCCATTTTTCTGTTACCTTTCTTTCTTTCTTTCTTTCTTTCTTCCATTTTTCTGTTACCTTTCTTTCTTTCTTTCTTTCTTTCTTTCTTTCTTCCATTTTTCTGTTACCTTTCTTTCTTTCTTTCTTCCATTTTTCTGTTACCTTTCTTTCTTTCTTTCTTCCATTTTTCTGTTACCTTTCTTTCTTTCTTTCTTTCTTTCTTCCATTTTTCTGTTACCTTTCTTTCTTTCTTTCTTTCTTTCTTTCTTCCATTTTTCTGTTACCTTTCTTTCTTTCTTTCTTTCTTCCATTTTTCTGTTACCTTTCTTTCTTTCTTTCTTTCTTTCTTTCTTTCTTTTTCTTTCTTTCTTTAAGTCGTCCTTTCTATTTACCTTACCTTCTGCGCTCCCTTTCATTATTTCTTTCTTTCCTTTCTTGCCTCTTTATTTCTTCATTGTCTTTTTTCACACTTTTCTCTCGTTCCGTTTGCATTGTTTTTTCAAACTTTCTTTAAATTAAACCTTAAATTATCTTTAGTTTATTTAATTCGACATTTCATATGTCTTTTATATATATATATATATATATATATATATATATATATATATATATATATATTATATAAATGGGTTGTGCATGTTTGAATCCATTATATATTGACTGAGGTCAGACAAAATTTCAATGACGTCAAACATATCACACATCGAATTTAGTTTTCTTTCTTTTTATCTTACTTGGGTTGAGTTTTCTTTCTCTGTCGTAATATTCTTTCTTTATTTTTTCTTTCTTTCTTTTTTCTTTCTTTCTTTTTTCTTTCTTTATCTCTTTTTCTTTTTTTTCCCTTTCTTCGTCGCAGCATTATTTTTCTTACTTTCGCCTCTTTTTCCCTACGCTTAGTCTTCTTACAAGCGCTCATTCATCAAACTTTCTTTCTTTTTCCTTCAGTCTTCTTTCTTCATTTCAATTTACCTCCCACTCTTCGTTTATTTCTTATTTAATCCATTTTTTTCCTTTTTCTTTCTTTCTATTTTCTTTTCTTTCTTTCCTTCTTTGTGTCTTTCTTTCAGTGTTTTTTTCTTTCTCTTTTTTTCAACTTTTTTTTTTTATTTCTATTTCGTTCTTCCTTCCAATATTTCTTTCTTTCTTTAAGCGTTTCACTTATTTTCTGTGATCTTTCTTTCGTTCTTTCTTTCTTTTCTTTTCTTTTATCTTCTTTTCCATTGTCAAGATACTTTTTTCTTTCTTTACTAACCGTTGTTCAACTCATTCCTAAACGTCTATACTCTCATGTGTATTTTTCTTTTTCAAGTGTTTTTTTCTTTCTTTCTGTTTCATTCTTCTAATGTTTCTTTCTTTCCTCCAGACTTTCTTTCATTTTTTCTGTGATTTTCCTTCCTTCCTTCCTTCCTTCCTTCCTTCCTTCCTTCCTTCCTTCCTTCTTTTCAATGTTTCTAACTTTCTTTCTTTCTTTCGTTCGGTTTATTTTTCCTTCCAATATTTCTTTTTCTCTTTCTTGAAATGTCGATTAATTCTTTTTTTCTGTGATATTTCTCTCTTTCGGTGTTTCATTCTTTTTCCAGTATATCTTTCTCTCTTTGTTCAAGTGTTACTTCTTTCTTTCTTTCTTTCTTTCTTTCTTTCTTTCTTTCTTTCTTTCTTTCTTTCAACGTTTCTTTCACACTTTTTCTTTTTGCTTCCAATTGTCTATTAATTATATTTATATTTTTAAAATTCCCCTCGCCTATTTTGCTATATTTTCTATATAATTATTTTCTTTATTTGTACTCACACACACACACATATATATAATATATATATATATATATATATATATATATATATATATATATATATATATATATATATATATATATATGTATGTATAATGTATGTATTTATGTATTGACCTCAGACCCAATTCCGTGACGTCAAACATGTTGTCACAGCAAAATCCAACTATAGCTTTGCAGAAAACCGGTCGTCACCTTAAAATTCAAAACGCAAGCGTCCTCAAGATTTGAAATAAGCGATTCCGTCTCGCGTTCTATTCCATACCCAGAGAAATATTAAATAGACCGTCTTCATGAACATGTTGATAGAACAAAGGACTTGAATGTAATTGAATGTAGCCAGTTGGATTAAAGGGAATGACAGAAAAGCAAGAAAAAGATAGTAAGCGTCTTAAAGAGTCTGGAAAAGTGTAACGTCTGGGTTGTGTTGTGAGAGGCGGGGAGCAAAGTGTCACGGAAATTATGAAGGTGAACTTCAATAGCTTAGCATGCTTTCCAAAAAATTAAGCGACGTATTAAAAAATAGGAAAGTTTTATAGGAATTAAGTCCTATTCAAGTAATAAGATCCATTCTGGAAATTTGTTTGCTAAACGATAATTACAAGGGAAAATACTGCCAAAATAATTGAGGACTTAGTTGTAGACATACTATGTGTTATTTTGTTATTATTTGGATAATAAGGCACAGAGTATTAATGGATAGTGGCTCGGATTAAGAAATCCGAGAGCCGAGTTCGAATTCCAGTCAAAATTCATTACATTCACTTACGTGCTAATAGCTTTAGGAAAGTTATGAATGCTCTTCTTCTTCTTCCAGTTACGGGTAAATAGCAGTACAGACTTGGATGGTAGCTGGTCTACTGCAGAAAAAAAATGGCAACTAACTGCAGGAACAAAAATCTGCCTCGTCAGTGATCGAAAGATACATGATCGCCAAAGTGTGTATCACGTATGGCACATAAGTGACTGAGATAATAAGAAAAATAAATCCATCTACCCCTTCTGCAAATTCTAAAAAAAAAAAAAAATTGCAAGCCAGTGTGGTTTGGTTTATTTTGTTTTAGGGTATATCAACCTCTATATGTTATTTAATACCGACAAGATTTTTAGGATTCGTATGAATAGAATGTGTTCTTTGTAAGAAATCCGTTTGTAGATCAGATTTTATTGACATATTTTGGGAAAAAAATTATCAAGAGTCTGGATTATGGTTTACTGCTAGTATATTTTTTAAAAATATTGCAGGTATTTTTTTTATCAAAATGTATTGCTGGTGTTTTTACTATAAAAAATCTATTTTTATACTTTCATAGTGTTTTGACCCCTGTTTTGCAGTTCACTATTTGCTCGTAGCTAGGACCCTAACAGGTGCTACCACCCAGGCTCAGGGTGGATCTAGTTAACAAGCGCAATTAAAAAAAATTCCCATGCCCCTTAAAACCTCTCGTTCTGAGGACTTGCTGCAGGATGTATTTTATCGTCATACCCAGAACGACGAGCAGGTGTGAAATTATTTTCTATCTAATGAAAACCTTATATTCAAAAAGTTCACACATCTATGTGAAATTAGTTTTTCGATATCACTTAAGGATATAAAAATAGAAGCATACTACTTCATGAGGTTCAAAGCAATTTCAAAGACTTGTTTAACCTACACATGCATATCCACGTACAAAAATACAAGCAATGGGAGGGACTAAGCCTTTTTCTGTGCACTCATGAATACATTAAGATGGCAATTATAAAGTAAGTCTGTCCCCATATTTTTCATAGCACTTCTTTTCTTTTTATGTACCGTGTCCCTTCAGGACGTAGGCGATCATGGTTCTCCATTTCCCCCGATCTCTGGAAGGTCTCAATAAGTTTCGTCCCGTTGTTTTACCTTGTCTCTTTTTCCTCTATTCGACCTGTGAGTATCAGATTCTCCAGGCACTTCTTTCTCATTATGTGTCCCAGAAATTTCAGCTGCCTCTTCTTGATGCTAAGTATAAGCTTGTTTGCACCCTCTCCAAAACCTCATCGTTGCTCAAACGCTCAGTGCATGATATCCCTAGCATCCTTCTGTAGAACCATACCTCCACTGCCTCGAGTCTCTACATTATCTTTGAGGAGACCGTCCAAAAATCCTTGCCGCAAATGAGGACAGATGTCACGTAGTAACCCGGTACTGTCTTCTTTGTTAGCAACAAATCTTCCTGTCTCGTAATACTCTTCCCAGCTTTTGGGATGCGTCTTTGGCCATTCCATTACGTCTTCGGATCTCAGCGTCGCTCTTACTGTCCTCCGTCAAAACACTTCCCAGATATTTAAACCTCAGCACCTAATTGAATTTAGTGCCTGCGATCTATAAATCGCATTTCGGGTTCATCCTTTTATTGGTGACCATGCATTCTTTCTTCTTGTAGTTTGTGCTTAGTCCCTTCTTCTTGCTCTCCTTCGAAATTTCTGTAGGAGATTTTGTAATTTCCTTTCCGTGTCTGCTGAAAAGATATTTACACTGCGGATACTTAATTGCTTGATAAAATAAATTTCACTACAAGGAAAATGGAACATTTTATTGTCATTGTACAGGTGCTGGACAAAATAATTGTAACACTTGTTAAATTCAAAGAAAATTTATTTAATATGGACTTGGTCCTCCTTTAGCCTCACAGACAGCTTTAATACATCTAGGAATGGAATCATACAGCTTCCTGACTTCATCCAGAGGAATTTTCAGTCATTCTTCCATTAAAACCTTCTCCAGCTCTTTACGACACGACGTTGGAGGATAGCGGTTCCTAACTTGTTGCCCCAAAATGCACCACAAATGTTCAATAATATTGATATCTTGAGATTGGGGAGGCCACTCCATGTGTTCTAGCTCACTTTCATGCTCTTCATACCAATTCTTAACCACTCGAGCGGTATGTATTGGAGCATTATCGTCTTGGAAGATGCACTCACCATCAGGAAATAAAGTCTTAGCCATTGGATGAACATGATCTCCCAAAATGTTCAGCTAATCTTTGCTGTTGATTCTACTATGCAGGGCAACTATTGGACTGAGATATTTCCATGATATGGCGGCCCAAACTATCACTGATCCACCTCCGTGCTTCACTGTTGGAAGAAGGCAGTCAGGGTTGTAAGCTTCTTTGGGCTGCCTCCACACACAAACCCGCCCTGAAGTTGGGAAAAGAGAAAAAGTTGACTTGTTTGAGAATATGACTTGCTTCCATTGGTCGGCAGACCAGGCATTGTGATCTCTGTACCACTTCAACCTCTTTTGAATGTTGGGAGTGGAGAGAAGAGGTTTCCTCGCAGCGGCTCTTCCATGATATGCAGCCTTATGGAGCTCACGGTGAACAGTTTTAGAAGAAACTGAACTATTCAATGGTTATTCAACTCAGCAGTCACTTTGGCCGCATTTGTCCGATGAATTTCTGGCCAAATTGCGTTTCAATGCACGTCAGTCCCTGTCAGTAAGTTTGCAAGTCCGGCCTGAATTGCTACGGTTGCTAGAGGTTTTGCCCTGTTTCTCGAATTGCGTTAGTGTTCTTGATATGGTAGCTCTTGAAAAACCAAACAGTTCAGCAACGAAGCTCCTGCCATGCGAGCTCCAACAATTTTCTCTTTTTAGAACTCGGAGAGGTCACGCATTTAGCTTGAATTTTACTAAATTGTAAAAATAAATAAGACAAAGATAGTAAATTAGATAAATAAACGTATTTACAATAGATATAACCTGCAATTACGAAGTGTTAGTTAAAGTTCTTAATATAATAGATCTTTGAAATATAGGAGTGGATTTTATAACTGTTCCAATTATTTTGTCTAATATCTGTATATTTCTGAAGAGAATATATAAATGGTATTTCAACTAACGTTCTGTTTCTGCTTCTTCCGTTGTTGCCCTTAAATGTTTGGAAACCCATTCTCAATAATAAGCTAATTCGACGGATCCCAACAAGTTCTCTTATAAAAACAAATGTGGTAATAAAATAAACACCGCCCATCTCCCCTCCGGTTTGTAACCATCCACTATAATAAAATAAACGTTTTGCAGCACTAAAACAGAAGGAGTCAAATAAAGCTTCATAAGCTTCTACTTATGTCGTTGCTATATTATGACATTAATGGCGTCGGTTGTGACAAGTGACGAGAAAATGTTTCACTGAAAGACGAAGGTGATGTTCTCTAGCGAAGGAATCCATGAAAAATTTAACCGATGTGTTAAAAAATACAGTAAGTTCTCTCATAAAAAACAAAGAAATGTCTAATAATATGAAAAAGAATGCTGAGCAATATTTTATATATCATGTAGACTTCCCGCGGACATGTTAGAAATATATAGTTGTAGTAGGCTTTAGAAGGAACCGGAAGTCCAATTCTCAACATGGAACAAGGGTAAACATCTATTGCTTTTTAAAAGACCGGGAAAGTCAGCGAACCGGGCGATAGCCAATAGGTATATGAACCTTAATGGGTTATGTAATGCCGACAAGATTTTTACTGCTGGTAATATATTTTTCCAAAATATATAGTTGGTAATATTCTTTTTCAAAAATGTATTTCTGGTAATATTTTTTCTAAAAATGTATTGCCAGTAATTTTTTTTTGTTTTTCAAAATTCTACTGCTGGTATTTTTTTTTCAAAAATTCATTGCTGGTAATAGTTTTTCAAAAATATATTGCACGTAATATTTTTCTCAAAAATGTATTGCTGTTATTTTTTTGTCAAAAATGTATTGAAGTTTTCCATTTTTTTCCTTCAAAAATGTATTGTTGGTAAATTATTTTTCCTTCAAAAATATATTTTTGGTAAAGTTGTTTCTTCAAAAATAGATTTCTGGTAATATTTTTTCTTCAAAAATGGATTGCTAATATTTTTTTTTCAAAAATGTATTGTTGGTAATTTTTTTTCAATAGTGTATTGCTGGTAATATTTTTTCTTCAAAAATATATGGTTGGTAATTTTCTTTTTGTTTTTAAAAGTGTATTACTGGTAAAACTATTTCTGAAAATGTACTCCTGGTATTAAAACCCATTTTTATATATTCATAGTGTGTTGCCCACTTTTGGGAGATTAAATATTTGCCCATGGCTAGGACCCTGACAGGTGCTACCACCCTGAGTCAGGGTGGACCTGGGAACACCAGCAATTAAGAGATGCTTCCACGCTCCTCAAAATCTTCTGATCAAAGGCTGTCGTATGTAATGATCATCTTACCTAGGACACAGATTTAATTTATCGTCATACCCAGGGTGAGAGTTTAAGTAGAGTTTAAAAGGAACTGGAAAACCCAGTCCTAAAAAGGAAATAAAGGATAGACCTCTACATCTGTTCAGAAAATCGCGGGAGGACTGTGCAACGACAGTAGGCGAATCTATCAACCCCAAACGAAGAGAGACAAAAATACAATTAATAAATAAAATTTCAGAAGATCAGTAGAGATGTTAGAGTTAATAGTTCTACAGGTAGCTGAACCAGAATGGATTTGGAAGAGGCAGGTCGACAACTGTTCAAATCTTTTCTATTCGCCGTAAACTCGAAGATATGAAAAATTCAACGAAAAGGTAACAATCTGTTTTAATGAGTTTCGCAATGCGTTTGATTCCCTTAGCAGAAATCTCATGTTCAACATTCTGCAACTTTATGGTAATCCTCCCAGATTTTTTGCGGCATTTAGAGCCCTATACGGAAACACCTCTGTCGCCATTGTATCGTTTAATGGCGAAACTGATTCTTTCGGATTTATAGCCGGAGTTCTACAAGGTAAGACACTTGCTCCTTTTGTGTTTTAGTTGTTATAGACTATGTTCTGTTTATTTCTCTCGACAACATGGAGGAAAAGGACTCCTTTTGAAACCTCGCCAGAGCAGTCGTTACCCTCCACAATATCTTACTGTCCTTGATTTTACAGATTATCTTGCATTAATTTCTCAATGTATGAAAGACACTGAATTCTTTCTGCAACAACTTCAGCAAATATCGAAACAGTTAAGTGTCTATTGCAACGTGACGAAGACAGAATATATCACAACCTCCCCTGAACCATCCGAGTTGGAATCACTCAATAATATATCCATCAAAAGCGTTGAGGACTTCAATTATCTTGGATCTCACATAATAGATTCCCGAAAAGACTTCAACGCCTGGAAATCTCTTGCATATAACCAACTTCACAAGAATTTTTCGATAGAATCTTCCATCCTTTTTAAAATTCCAAACTTTTCGAACATTGATGGAACCAGTCCTGATGAATGGATCGAAATATTGGACATTATCTGTGCGTCTTGAAAGACGAATGGATGGAACATATACAGATCTACTTAGAAAAATCCAGAACATCAATTGGAGATCCCATGAAGCACTTAACATAATCTACGGGGAACTGAAACCAATCTCTCTTAAACTGAAACAAAAAAGATTACAGATTGCCAGTCACTGCCACCCAGCGGACAGGGAAAGTGTCTCATCTTTATTCCTATGGCATCCTTCTTGAATCGTCTTCTCACGAAAATTGACTTTGCCAGACACTATGGTTCGGGACTCAGGGTTGAACATTGTGGATGTGGGGACAGTAATACAAGAGTGAACAGTGTGAAAAGGGTTTGTCAATAGAGTTCCGACCGACCATAGGAAGGTCGAGGAATGATGATGATGATGATGATGGTGATGAGATATGAAGCAATAAAGAGAGAGAGAGGGGGAGAGAGCAATAAATGCTAGGGAGAAAGTGATATGAGTTTGTCGGCCACTGCCCCCGGGTGGACGGGGAAATCATCTCATCCATACTTCTATGGCATCCGTCTGGAAATATCTTCTTGCGAAAATTGACTTTTCTAGACACCATAGATCGGGACTTAGGGTTAGACATTAGGGATGTGGGGACAGCAATACAAGACCGAACAGTGTGGAAAGAGATTGTCTAAGGAGTTCCTCCCAACAATAAGAAGATCAAAGCGTGATGATGATACAGTTGAAGTAGACTTTAGAAGGAAGCGGAAACCCCATTCTAAACACGAAGTAAAGGGTAAACATCCACTTCAGTATAAAAGACTAGGGAGGAGTGTGAACCGGGTAATAGGTGAACCTATCTATTCCAAATGAGGCGAGAAAGAATTATTCGAAATTCCAACCACCTGAAGAAGGCCGGAGCGTACAACGGCCGAAACGTTGTGATAAATATGGCTACAAAGATGAGTAAAATAGTCCGAATAATGTAAAGAATTATTAGTAAATAAAATTTCAAAGTAGAGGCGGAGATGTTAGAATTATAGAGTGGAAGTAGAACCTTCCTAAAACGTCACCCTAAGCAGAGGAACAGGGATAAACGTCTATTCCTGTTTAAAAGTTCCGGGTGGAGCGTGAGCCGGAGGATAGGCGGACTTATCTTCCTGTGGAGGCGAAAAAATAGTAATTAAAATAACATGTCATGCGGGAACTTTGAGAAGTATAAAGCTGAAGTTGACTTTAGAAGCAAGCGGAAACCCTATCCAAAGCAGGAAACGAGGGATAAAACTCTACATCTCTTTAAAAGACTGGCGAGGAGTGTGAACAGGGCGATAGGCAAACCTATATACAGTTATTGAGAAGAAAAATATCAATAGTAAATAAAATATCAGATTTAGAGTGGATACGGTAGAAGTATACAATTGAAATAGGCTTAAGAAAGGTACCGGAGAACTAATCCTAAACAGGTAATAAAGAATAAACATCTACTCCTGTTCAGAAGAACGGGGAGGAGTGTAAACAGGGCGATTTTAAGTTTAACTTTTATAATTAAATTTACAACTTTAGTTTCAGTTTTGAAACAAAGAATTTTTTTCTGTCACGATGGAATCATATTTTTTAAAAAGAAAGTTATTATAATATATATATATATATATATATATATATATATATATATATATATATATATATATATAATATAAACTGGGAGTCAACATATCAATATAAGATAGATAAACACTGACTTTATTACTTAATCCAATGCTTTTACGATAAAATTATTAGACAAGCTGATGCTGATAAAATTTTGGGATATATTTAGATATATATGATCGTAATTTGAACTTATATCTCTACTTATTAAATAATCTTGATAAAAAATATTTTTGGTCTGTTGCCAGGTATGATTACACAAATAAACTGATTAGAACACATTATTTCTAAATAAATCCAAAAGATATATGCCCCCAAAACACAGAATCCAGTATACCAGAATTACTTTTTTTATTTTATTAGTTCACAGACTAAAATGGGTTGTATGACATTCTATAACCTTTATCTGCCATTGTCTCATTGATTTTTAAAAGCTGTTCTAATGTTTAGACTTTGCCATTACTTTGTTTCTATCTAGACATACACTCTTGAGCAAACTATTTGAAACAACCGCTTTACTTTTCTTTCTTTCACCATACAGTCAGTTTTAGACCCACTGGAGTGACAGTTTTCTATTTTTTTCTTAGATTAAAGTATTTGCAGTGGTGTGCAGTAATATTTTTGGGGTGTATGATTAAATTTATTTGGTCTTGAAAACTAATACGTCATCCGTTATTGCATCATTTTTTATCACCCCCAGACACTATTGTCTCGACTGTCGATTAGATGTCCTACGGCCATTGTCTAAGAACGTAAGTGTTACACTTCACGAACACAATGGTAAACCTTATCAGTGAGCGAATCAAAGTACTATCGACTGGCTCGGGAACACACCTGATTTAAATCCAGTCGTGAATCTTTGGTCAATCTGCAAGGAAAGTGTTCGTGGGATGGACATACGAAGTATTAATATGTGAACTGGGTTATTTTTTTATTGGAAAAATATGAAAAAAAAGGAAATAACAATGAAATTATTCGTTTTTTTTTCTTTAATTAATTTGCGCAAGAATGTATTTTTCGTTTGAACATGATTTTCCATATGTAGAGTAGAAATTGAAGCTCTCATTAGATAATGGGGTGGAGGCTTACACAGGTAGACACGGGAGGACATATTACCTCTTCGGGTGTTATATAAACAGCTGAGTGACCAGGCGCCATGTTTATTTTTTGTATCTGTATCTCGGTTGTACGAAAATAAAGTAATTCATGATTAATTCTATCATTGTCTTTGTGGCTGTCTTAAACGAAACTTTGATAGAACGCACGCTTTCTGCTGTATATTGACTTGCTGGGATTATTCGATTATCTCCCCTTATTAAATAAACTTGATAGAAAATATTTTTTGGTCTGGTGCCTGGTTTGATTACGCAAAGAAACTGATTGGAACACATTTTTTTCTAAATACATCCAAAAGATATATGCCCACCCCCGACCAAAAACAAAAAAAAACTATATTTATCACAGAATCCAATATACCAGAATTATTTTTCTAATTTATTAACTGATAGACTAAAATGGGCGGTATGGCATTCTATAACTTTTAACCGCCATTGCCTTATTGATTTTTAAAAGGTATTTTACTCTTTAGACTTTACAATAACTTTATTTCTATCGAGACATATTTTTCGCTTGAACATGCTTTTCCATATGTAGAGTAGAAATGGAAACTCTCATTAGACAATGGGGGACTTACACAGGTAGACACGGGAAAACATAAGTTACAACTTTTGGTGTTATATAAACAACTAAGTGACCAGAAGTCATGTTTATTTTTTGTATTTGTATCTCGGTGGTACGAAAATAAATAATTCATGATTATTTCTACCATTATCTTTGTGGCTGTCTTACAGGAAACTTTGATAGAACGCATGCTTTCTATTTTGAGTTTTTGTGATTATTCAGTTAATTTGGTGTCGTTTAGAATATTAGTATTTTGAAAATAATTACATTCGTCTTTCTTAAAGGTGAGTCATTGGAATCCCATGATTGTTAATGTTGGCTTTCCCCAGGGTTTATCTCCTTGGTACCCTATGATTTTTTTAGCTCAACCCTAGACCTGGTGTCTCAATGGGGAACGAACTGACTTGTAAAATTCAATAAGCACAAAAAAAAAAAAAAAAAAATTAGTAACGTTCTATCTTTACCGAGCAGACCCTGAAGTGCCAATAAATGCTTACAATCTAAAAATATATTCTGTTTTCAAATAACCTGCAAAGGGTTGATAAATCGTAAAAAAACAATTATCAATATATATATATATATATATATATATATATATATATATATCTGCCCCCCCACTTCAACCTCTTTTTGAATGTCGCGAGTGAAGAGAAGAGGTTTCCTCACAGCGGCTCTTCCATGATATGCAGCCTTATGGAGCTCACGGTGAACAGTTTTAGAAGAAACTGAACTATTCAGGTGGTTATTCAACTCAGCAGTCACTTCAGCCGCATATGTCCGATGAATTTTTTTCCACATTGCGTTTCAATGCACGTCAGTCCCTGTCAGTAGGTTTGCGCGTCCGGCCCGAATTGCTACGGTTGCTTGAGGTCTTGCCGTGTTTCTCGAATTGCATCAGTGTTCTTGATATGGTAGATCTTGAAAAAACAAACAGTTCAGCAACCTTAGTGATCGAGGCTCCTGTCATGCGAGCTCCAAAGATTTGCTCTTTTTCCAACTCGGAGAGGTCACGCATTTTGCGCAAATTTTGCTAAATTCTAAAAATAAATGAGACAAAGACAGTAAATTAGATAAATAAACGTATTTACAATAGATATAACCTGCAATTACGAAGTTTTAGTTAAAGTTCTTAATATAATCGGTCTTTGAAATATAGGAGTGGATTTTGCAACTGTTCCAATTATTTTGTCCAAAACCTGTACATTCGTCTTTGTTAAAGGCGAATCAGAATCCCATGATTGTTAATGTTGGAGGTCCCCAGGGTTTCTCTTCTTGTTACCCTATGATTGTTTTTCGGCTCAGCCCTAGATCTGGTCTCTCAATGGGGAACGAATTGACTTTACTGTATAAACCCATGAGCTGCCCGTCTTGTCTTTTTATCACGCTTGGTTACGGTCATATCAGGTTGAAACACCGCTTCGCGAACGACCACCGAATTTAAGCAATGTCGAACATAGAAGGGTGGCCGCTTGGAAATATTAAGTACGATAAGCTTCAATATATGGGTGGTCCAATAGATATGGTTGGAAATTGCAAATTGGAGACTTGAGTTCTAATTCCAGTTCATTATTTTCACATGGGAAAGATATTAATCCAAATATTTCCTCCAACTATGTGTTAATTAGTAAGATTAAGGTAATCGTTATTATCTCTGAAACACACTGTTTCAATCTAAAAATATTTTCTGACTTGAAATAACCCCCTAAAAGTTGATAACCCCTAGAAAACAAATCAATCAATGGATTTTCTTACGCTCATACAAAACTACAATATAAGCCTCTGCCTAGAATGGCTCTTATGCCTTGTATTACGTGTACATTAATACACGGAAAAAGGTTTTATTGACTGATTAATTAGCTCTATGGTTCATCAACCCCTTGGAGACTATTTAAGGCCAGATAATATTTTTAGATTTTAAGATTTTTTAATGGTTAAGTGAAACATTTTTTACAAATTGGCCCCATAGCCTGGAGGAGAATATGTGGATTCATACCTTTTCCAATTATATTTGAGCTTAAGTGAATACAACGAACCCAACTCTAACTGGAATTGGAACTCGGCTCTCCGAATAACAATCGGAGACATTATCAATTACACCATCCGCACATCCAACATCTGGTATTCTTAAGCGGTCACCCATCAAGACACTGATTCACCTCGACTTTACCATGGAGATATTTATAGATAAGGAATAGGGAAGCTATATTACGGCACTGGGAAAGTAACTGAAATGTAAGGCCAGGAACAATAACATTGCAGATTATTCTTTGGATTTAGTGCTAGAGATGATAGGAAATTGTGGAGAGCCATGATCTCTCACGTCCTTAAATGTTACAGTACATAGAAGTTGCTATTAGATTGAATCATAAGTAATTTCCGTTTTTGTGAACCAACTTTAATGATGAATTTAGCATCTTGAATAGCCGTTAGTTAAGTCTATCATAACAGGTGATGAAAAATGGGTTGTATACAACAATGTTCAATGCAGAAGGCAGAGAATCGATAAGGACAAATTTCCACAACTGTTATCAAAAACGTGAGCTCCATTAAAAAAATGTAATGTGGCAGGACCGTTGGAATATAAAATCTAGAATGCAGATAAACCATAAAGGCACATTCATATATTCAGCAGCTGTAACGTGTCTATAAATATCTGTCTATATCTCTGAAATGAGGTATTATGATTATTTATATTATTTACATTATCCGAACTGTTATCCTCATCTTCATTTCCATATTCACAACATTTCGGCTGTTGTACGCTCCGGCCTTCTCCAGGTGATTGGAATTTCGAAAGAAACCCTTTATTTCGTCCACTGGAACAATCTACCCCGGTAACCGAAATAAAGGTTCGGTTCGAAATTCCAATCACCTGAAGAAGGACGGAGTGTACAACAACCGAAACGTTGTAAATATGGCAATGAAGATGAGGATAACAGTCCGAATAATGTATATGATGTCTCTATAAATGTTTGGGTGAAAAGCGTTCTGCGCTTGTTAAATGCAAAGACGTTGTTTTGCTCCATGATGCTGTAACCACATAAGAATAACACAGGACAACATTTTGTAACTCGGTTGGTCTATTCTACTGAACCAGCGCTCAATTAAGTTCACCTTGTGGCAACCGGTTATCATCTTTTTCGATCGAAACTTGCGGAATTTAACTCAGATGGTTGCAAAGAACTGCCAGATTAAGTGGCAAAAAACCCTTGCAAATATTAGTGAATATACGAAGTGCTGTAGAAATAACACCGACAGGCACCTCACAGAAATACCTTCCACATAATGGTTTGTTTTTTAACAGCATATCGACTGCTTCTGGTTCATTTAAAGACAAAATTTCAATTTTCTCGGCAGCTTTATTAGTTTTTTTGTTTTTTTTAATTATTAAAATCTATTGCTGGTATTTTTACTATAAAACGTTATTTCATAGTGTTTTATTCCCAATTTTGGGGGTTCCCTATTTGCCCATACCTGGGACCCTAACAGGTGCTACCACCCATGTCAGGGTGGACCTGGAAAAAATAACAGTTAATAGGTGGTTCCTCAAAACCCTCGGACATAGTTTATCAACATACCCAGAACGGTCAGCATAATGGTAAGACTAAATGAGGAAGCTGTTGCTACTAATGTCTTACCATTATGTAAGACGTATTTCTGGCTGATATATGTGGGAGGGATTTCTATGGTACCCTGTATAATTGAATACAATATAATTTAGATGGTTGATTAATAAAAAATTAAATTATTTATGACTCAAATTAATATAACGAGTTAGCATATACATAGGATAATCCATTCGCGTAGGTGTACACGTAAATGCCAAACTGCCTTTACGCGCATATTTAATCTGCTTGCGTCCAAGGTGTCAGTTCTCCAGACAGTACTTGTCTCATTGAAACAAGAATGGGAGTGTCATGCATAATCCGAAATGCCTGAGCTGTTCCAAGAGTGGTTGGTGCCAAGGGAACCAAACAATTTCGTCAATCTGATATGCGTGCGGCATTCTTTTTGAGTAGACCTAAAGAAGAACTTATGAATTCCATTTGATATTAATTTTTTTTTAGTACTTTTCAAAGTACACACACACATATATATGTATATATATATTGTTTATACGCTATTTGTATAGATACAAATA